>VWYI01044718.1:70253-110075 GCA_013399455.1 Anthoscopus minutus | reverse complement strand
ATATATGTATGTATGTATATATATATACAAAAATATATGCAATTTATAGTGTGAAGGTTGCAAGAGCAGTAGAAATTGGTAGACTGTTGGAAGATAAAAGTACTGGCTACAAAACACTTCTCTGGTTTACAAAATTACAGCATAATCCCTAAAACCAGCTCCCAAAGCAGGAAAGAAATGTTAGAAATACAAACACATTATTAAATAAAATCGAAAAATAACTGACAACCCCCCTAATAAGTTGTCAAAAACCCCTACCAAAAAACCCAAGTCACTGCTACTTGGCAGAACTTGATTAGGAAAATATTGTGGGCTTCTGCAAAATACATATTTAAATTAAATATGCTAAATATAAAACATTGCTCAGAATGCAGTATATTCCAAAATTACTGCATTTGAAATTGCTGGTTTATGGAGTCAAACTAACTTTCTTTAAAAATTAAAAATGTTATTAATAAAATGCTGATTTTTCTCCTGTTGTAGCAGTTCTTGTAGAGCTTCTGATGGTTCTGTGCACTATAATAATCCTGCCAGCATAGACACACAACATCTTCCTCATGGCACTTGATCTCTAATGTATGTTTTGTAACTTTCTAGGCTCTTCAAATGTGAGGTTAGCTTTTGCAATAAAATATTTTTATTAGGTTTCAGGAGTCAATTAATAAAAAACAATATTTAGATTACAAAGGAAGGGACCAGCAGTTTTTTGGGAAAAGAAAAAATGAATGGAAAGCTAACAGGTATGTCATGGAATCATTCTGCAGCATTTCCAGGTAAAGCAAGGATGTCAATTTGAATACCAAACAAAACAGCTGTAGCTTTTAAGCTAGACCATGATATTTGAACATATCAAATCCTCCAACCACGGCAGCTCTGCAGATAATTTCTGTGGTCATTGCCTGCTCTAGAGTAGCTTTGCTTAACAGAGTTCACAGATTTCTTTTTGGCAAAGTTTTATTTGTACAATATTAAATATAAATACTGTCTAGAATCATCTCTGTGTGGCATGGCTACACACTTATTTCATCATGTTAAACTGATACCATGATCAAAATCAAGTTTGGAAGTACTACAGGAAACCTTACAGTTGCATATGGTGGATTTATGATACTTCTATTTACCTAACCAAGCCAAGACTGAAAACAAGTATTTCTGTGTTTCTACATGGTTTAGAAATTTGACTTCTGTAATTCGTGTAGGAGGACCTCACTGCATGACAATGACCTTTAACTAAAGTCTAAATCTCATGAGGTATTCAAGGTACAGCTTGAATAGCCAGTTTCACACAATAAACCTGTTCCTCTTCACAGAAGTGCACAAGCACTCCTACACTCCAAACAGTCAAGATTTTGTGGGGTTTTAAGAGTGAAAACCAAGCAGCTGTTAAAGCCTTCAGCTGCTCAAACACCACAGTGAAGGCAAGAATGGCATTTAACTAAGTCTTCCCTGCAGTAGCTGCAGAGAGCCAAATTACCTTTCCACCAGCACCTCCTTCTCCTGGGGAGATTATTTCTTTCTGAGCCTGACTCTTCTCAGTAATTACATGAACACAGCTCCCAGCAGGCACTTTCCAGCTCAGCCCAAGGCAGAGCCCTCCCTTCCCTTTCCCTTTCCCTTTCCCTTGAAGTGGCATCACAGCACGAAAGCATCCAGGCATCTGTAAACTCTGCCAGCAAGCTAGAAGATTGTGAAAAGAACACCTGAATATGAAAATTAACTTACTTATTCCTGTCACAAAACAAAAAAAAAAACCTCTCAAGTAAATCAAATCCAGTTATCTGTCAGGTGCAAAACATTTAAACTTGCAAGGAATTACAGGTCTTGTAAATTGTAACCATTGTTCTTATCAGTATATATCAGTATTAGCATTATTTTCCACAGCAATTTACACTGCAGAAGGGAATAAAAATACTGGCAACGTCCACAAACACAGTAACAGATTTAAAATCTAAAGGATAACCTTCTGCCCTCTTGGAAGTGATGGATTTAGTGATAGATTTGAAATGTCACTTACACCTGTTCAACCTCAGCTACACAGTCCAGCTGCAGAAATTCCACGTGTCCCACCTGTACTTGCCGAATTCACCACACTTCCAGCAACTTGAGCTCATCTAAGCATTCTCCAGGCCATAATTCTTGACTGTCTGCTTCATTTTGAAAAGATCAAGCATTCAGGCCTTCATAGCAAGTTTGACCCTCTCAAAAGGGTTAAAACAAACCTGAAGATTAGCTTGGTGAACTAAAGTAGCACACAGAGCATGGAAAAAGCTGCTTTTGCCAGTCTTTTCTGAATATAAAAGACCTTTGTTCGTTAGAAACAATTTATTTGCATGTAAAAGGCTATTCTGTTAAGAAGTGTTGCTTCAGATGCAGAAAACATAGCAATTTATTGCAATTCTGCTTAGAAAAATCTCTAAAATGCCCAATAAACAAATATGTAGAGGTGCTCATGAACATAATTAGAAGCAAGTGAACCGCATTTCAAAATTCACATTGAATTTGCTCTTTTCAGGTTAAAACAGCTAAAGAAATTACAGTAGATGGGAAGGGGGAAAAGAAAAGAAACAGATTTTCCAAGCCATTTCAATTTACTGTAACAAGCTTGTTTCCTACTGGCTTCCTAATGGATCTTTTATGCAGGATTAAAACAGCTCCGTTTGACTTTTTCATGTGCTGTTTATGGCATCCAGAAATACTCCTTAATAGGCTGCTTAGGTCATGCACAACACTCAAGCCACACTTTCCTGGTACAGAAAGCACTTTCCAACACTTCAGAGAACTGAGAGGGTCATGGTCTTCATTCCAAACCATTTCCTGCAGTGGCCACGGATGTGCCCGAGGGTTCCACATGAGCAGCAACAGCCTGGAGCTCACAGAAACAGCCACAGAGATGTCTCAGAGTTGCAGATGCACCACCAGGGAGTTCAAAGCAGCCATTGGCAAATATTTCCTCTGAGAAACTCAATTAGTCTCCTCAGTTATTAGGAGCCTAATCATTAGGAGGCACACATGCTCTGGCTGGCAATGATCTAAAACTGTTATTTTCCAATAGAAAGAAACAGGGAAACACAGGGCATTTAAAAAGGCACACAATGTACCTCTTGTGGCCAAAATCATCAAGTAAATGATTCTGTTGAATAAAATAAATCTCCAAAGACAAACCATCAAAAACCATCTTCCCATAAGTGAACAGGCTGAAGGGCAAGCTCCAAATTCTCCATGAATTCTTTGCATTCTCATAAATAGTCTCAATCCAGAGGAGCACTCAGGGGATGTGTACTTAAATTTGAATAAATTGCAGAATCTCAATATAACTCAAATATAACTCTTAAATCATGAAACATCCACAAAAAAAAAATTGCAGGTGAGTGTTTAGTGCCAGTACATGCCCAGATTTTTTTTGTTTTACTCATACAATTTCACTTTAGATTAGTAGAACTACTCTTTCCAATGTCTTAAACCATGTCTTTTATGCAGGTTTGTAAAACTTTCTTATTTTTTTGCAAATATCAATTAACCTTCCATTTTATCATTTGTTTTCTTAAAGAATGTTCAAATCTTACAACTACACTTCAAAAGGCTACAGTGTCACAGCTGAACAAAAAAAGAGTAAAGCTTGAGATTTTTAAATTAAAAACAAATAATCCACAAAAGCTATATTTGCATTTTTTCCAGGATAACTATAAAATTAGTTTCAAAGCATTGAAAATGGATTAAAATATTACTCACAATTAATGGATCTCGTCCCATTGTAATAACAGTTCTGTTCACTGTGTGTAGTAGCTGCACCATTATTTCTTGAATATGGTGAAAAGTTGAAGCCTGCAAATGAAAAAAACCAGAGTTTTGATATTAAAATCGTATCTCTTTGAAAAGTAAGAAGAAACCAATTATTTCCATTTTGACAGCTCAAGTTGTACAATATAACAGCACTACTGAAAGAGCAACATTAATTCTTCTTGCTCACACTGCTCCTTAGTTCCAGCAATTCCAGTGGAATACTTGTGTGCAATCTCAATCCAGGGTCAGCCCAACTGCTCCACAACTGGCTTTTGTCTCAGGCACTTCCCATCTCTCACTCCAAGGACTCCTGCTCTCCCCCTGAGTGAGCAGCTTAACCCTGGCCCAGTTAATTCTTGGCAAATTCTCTCACAGCTCCCCACACCTGTCAGTGCTCTCAGGGCAGGCTGGAGCTCAGCAATGCTCTTAGCTGGCAGCCACAAACAGAATTAGTAAAGGAGAAAGTTGTCTCCATTTTCCCAAGCTGCTCTGGGAGAGCACAGACTGGACATGGTTGGCCAAAGTACTGCTCTTGCTGCCTGAAGGACAATATTTAATTATTTATTCTAAAACCCTGAGCAAATGGGAATTGGTCACCAGTTTCACTGACCTTACTATGATCACCTGACAACTTGGGGAACCAGCATGCAACAAGAAAGAAAAAGCCCAAACAAATTTCTAGTAGAAAAGGATATTTAGCTTATACCAAAACCCCTATTTAATGTCAGATACAGCATGGAAAGGACACCACAATCACAGCAGCCATGTCAAGTTCTTAATAATGTTTGAGGTAGCTGGGCCCCAGTACCATCCCTGGAGAAACTGCTTCAGGTTCTGTTTCTCCTGAGTCAGACAAGGCCTCCTTTTTCTTTCTCCCATTCTGATTGCTCTGGACCAGGCCACACACCCTGAAACAGGGACTTCCTCACATCTGGCAATTTATTTACTGTTACCATTTAGTCTTCCTCTATACTTCAACAATGACACACTCGAGCTGAAGTGATCTCCTCACCTGTCACAGCATTTCAGAAGTTGTTATATCCTATAAAGGAACAATGTAGTCACAGAATAATTTGTGTTTGGCGTTTCCTTCTTTCATATTTCACTTTGTCTGGTACAGTTCTGTGTTTATAACACAACTACATTTGAGAGTGGCTGCACAGAAGACACATTTGTTGTTTTTGTAACATCGTTTACCACTATAATTAAAAAAATATCATCCACAGCCAAAACTGTAGTAGCCCTTAGTACTGGGATGTAATTTGTTCATTAGTTTCCCTTTTTTTAATTCAAAGATGAGGGCTCATATAATGCAAGTTCACTTCCAGATTTCAGTATGTGCTATACCATAATTAGTAACAGTTCAGAACATTGCATAATGAGTTTTAACATTTAGCCCTGACTCCATCATTAAAGATGAGCTCTGTTCTTAATTCACAAGTAGCACGTAACAAACCTCTCCTGGAAAGAATATTACATATGCTCAAGCACACAAAGGTTATTTTCTGCTAGACCTTTGAATTTTCAGAGAAACATTAGCAAATGAAATAAAATGGTTTCTCTATGATACTGAGACTCCCTTTCTTCTTGATAATCTAAGAAATAATTAGGCATTCAATCCTGGCATCACTAAATTAACAAGAATTATTTTCACACATTGTCAATACACAATATTTCAGGCTTTATCTTACAGCTTCTAGCTTCAAAGACAGTCTAACAACCAAGTTCAACATGTGCTTTTGCAGATCATATTTCTCTTCACAAGGATGACATGGGAAAACCCACCATCATTTGGCTTCAGTCCATTGATTAAGCATAAGATTTTTTTAGTAGCTAAATTAACTAATTTTATCATATATGAATGTTCCTTTGGAAAAAAAATTAGTTGTATTATTCCATTTAATCAAATGTGGTGATCAAAAATGTTTGTCTTCCCTGTTGAAAAGATTTGCCAAGGCATGGAAAAACCAGAGTTCATTCTCTGTAGGCAGGTCAGCAGGGGAGTGTTCTCACAGAACTCAAACACCTTCAGGTTCCTTGTTGGGCAGGATGGCACAGATTGGTACACAGATTAGTTAATAGAAAACTCAAACCAGACAAAATTTCACTCTCCTTCAAAAATACCTGTGCAGTGTAAAAGCAGATAGTGTTCCATTTAACTTTCATTTTCTATTTAAACTACTGCAGGACTGGGACAGAAAAAGCAATTCTGTTGTTTCAGGTCAACCCTGCACCCCAGATTCTGATGTTATTCATTTGTTTGGACAGTGGCAAACAGGGACTCATGGAATGGCTGCTTGGGAATGACAACCTTACACAAGCTGTACTTGAGACACCCACTTGGAAACACTTCTGGCAATTCATTTCAGCTGTCCCTGCTCTGTCCCCTCCCAAACTCTCACCCAGCTCTCAGTCCCTGGCAGGGGCTCAGTGAGAAACACAGGGGGCCATGGCACTGTGTAAGAACCACTCAGCAATAACTAAAATGTTATTGCTGCATTATCAACACTGTTCTGGTCACAAATCTAAACCATGGCACTGTAGGGGCAGCCACAGAGGAAATGAGCTCTGCACCAACCAGATCCTGTGTGCTCACTCTCTGGTGCACCCAGCCCTGTACCTTGTATTCTTTTTTTGACACACATACAAATAAAGGCACATATAAAAGGATAACAATTTCTTTTTAAAACCGTATCTCATAATCCTGCATTGTTCTGGCTGAAGAGACTGCAGAATACCTTAAGGTAATTGGTGCTGAAAGAACATGCAGAATTCCTGACTGCACCCCTTTGAAATTCTCTTTTTTCCAAAGCATTAAGATCTGTCATAAATTAGGGAAAAGCTTAAAAAAATTCTTTACAATTCTAAAATGCTTCCAGGCTTGTGTTTGCTAAACAGCTTAAAATGCATCTGCTGCCAATTATTGACAAAGCACAGAACTGAAAAAGATTCTTCATCGCTCTTGCCCTTACAGTCTTAACCAAGATTTCACCGTAGATTCCAAGAGAAAGCATTTACCATTACATTTAATTTTGTAAGCATTATAAATAAAAAATTGTTCTGATTCAGTAAATCCTAAAACATAGTATATATGTCAGATTAGAGGCAAAGTCACCTCATGAAGGACTGCCAGAATGCATGAAACAAAATGTTGTAAAGAGGGAAAAGTGAAGTGGTTTTAATTATAACAGAATCAAAAAATCACTGATTTCATCATGACCTTCATCAATGACTTACTTGCAGTTCTGAGATTTAACTGTATTTCACAGGTGCTTGAAGCACAATCCCAAGCTACAAAGCTAATTTCAGACATAATTAAGTCAAAACGATGCCATTTATGTTCAAAAGTTGCTTGCTGGAGAGGAATCTTCAAATGAAACCTTAGCATCTCACTGAGATGCCCAACAGTGACTGTCTAGTCATAAAAATAAACACACAAACACTGAACAAAACAGAGATTTTTAACAACATGCTGGCTACCTGCAGAACCCAGCAGAGAGGCAGCAGCTGAAGAAAACAGCATTTGAACACCAGGATCTGATGATTCCCATGTTCCCACTTACTAAACAATGTGAGGCAAAACAGTAGAGCAGAGCTGGTAATATCAAAATACCCTTTCCTTTGACAAAGAAAATGCATTCTTCAAAAATTCTTTAACAACTTCAAAGACCACTTCATGGTATAAATTTTCACCACATGAAACAGAACAACTGCTGCTGTTTCTTCTTCCCTGTCCTTTGTGCGTGTTCTATTTCTGGTGACTTCCACAGAACAAACGCAATGCAAAAATATCAAAGTTAAGTTTCCAAAAAGTTTTGAATACTAGTCTGAAATCAGGTTTCTCTACTGAGATGGAAAAAACAGAAGTAGGGACAAGACATTGGTGCTATTAATATTGGAATGTGATTCTGCTACTAAAGGCCGAAGCTTTCTCCTCCATCAGGTCAAACTCTCCATTTACTTAGAAAAAGGTTAAGAAATGCAGGGAATGAATTGTTGAATAGAAAACTGCATATCTTAGGGTTCAAGTGTAATCCCAGGTGAAATAATTTGGTTAATTACCAAACCAATTGTCTGTATCTACATCACACTGAATAAAGGCCTCCTGAAGGACACTGCCTAAACAATAACTTAGCCAAAGTGAACCTTTTCATTTGCCTACAGGTTGCAAAGTATTTACTGCTGCAAGCAAATACAGTCTTGAAACAAGATTTCTCCCTGTAGCTGGAAAATAAACATGTGTTTTACACTCCAGAGAAATCTGTAATGGCTTAAAGACAAATGACTGTGTGATCCTTGGATGCTGCTGTGTTGCATTCCTCTGCCCCTTTTTCCTCCTTCAGATAAGTCATCTCAATAGATTCTCAGTACTGAAGCAGGATCAGTGCTTGATTAAAAAATGAGATAATAATCCATGGATTCCTCTGTCAAGGAAGGAAAAACCAATGAGTGACGGCCACATCTTTGCTGATGTGGTTACAAAGCCCAATGTTACAGTTAATGACACATGCTGAATATATTCTAAAATCCATATTTTCTCCAAGCAGTAGTTGTATTGCCAGAGGCAGGCCAGGGTGTGGACCTGCAGCAACAGAAGCATCTGGTTCTTCTGTTGAAATCCCAAGTATCCCACAATATTTTCAGGAATATGATGCCTCTAGAGGGCTCATGTTCTGATACCACTGCTGGGTTTAAACTTACCCCAAGGGGCTTTTCTCCTTCTATCAGAAGTGCATCAGGATTCACTGCAAGCACAATCTGTAGGCAACCATGACCTGAAGATCTCACAGAGACTCTCCAGTTTACCTCCCTTGAAAGAAACTATTGCAGAAATGCCACTTCTGTTGAACAAATGTCAATCTATATTTTTTTAATGCATGTGTTTTAAATTCTTAGCAATTCTTCTGCTGTTCTGCATAATGTTCTCACTCACACAAAGATGAGCTACAAACCCATATTTTCAGTAGGCTTTAATGAGTCTTTTACATGTCAGCAACTGCTGCTAAGGAGAGCAACTGTTAAATTCAGAAATAAACTTCATTTATGTGGTACACACAGAGAAAGTATTACTCCAACTGTGTTTCACCTTTTAAAGGATACAGTAACAAAACTGGTTACTTTGCATTAGAGCCTTACAAGATGAAAACTTCAATTTCTGCCCTATCACACTTTCACCATTTACCTTAAGAATTACATTTCAAACTCAAAATTCCAGTATTTCTTTTGTATCCCCTTGGCTCAATCCTTCCTGAACTGCTTAAGTCTAAACCAATGAGGCAAACAGCTCCTAATACACGTGGATAGATTGCCCTGTGCAAACTGAAAAGCCTCAGCAATATCTAAGATTTTTATGAAATCAAGATATATGCTGTAATGATTTCATTTACTAGGAAATGATCCAAGGAGCCACAGTGAAAACCCCTAAAATGACAATTCATCTTAATCCAAAGGCTGCAAAGTTTGAACACATGTATCAGAAAACTATAGTTGAGGAAATATCAGCACATATTCACAGGTTAAGGAAATTACAGCTTTCTTAATGTAATTAATTATGATGCTTTCTCAGAATAAATTCCTCAACCTATTGAGAAGTTTCATTGAAGGAGGGATTGAAAAATCAATTCAACATTCTCTCAAATGAGGAAAAAATAGAACCACCCGAATGAAAATGTCTGTGTTCCAAAATTTCATAAATCTGACAAAGAAACTAAAAAACAAATAAAGTAATATATAATAAGGAGTAATCTGTTTTACCCAGACATTGCTGAAAACAGAACCCACAGCCTTCAACATTTGTACAGTGAAAAGCATTTGTTTCAGAAACCACAGGGGTTTTTACAAAACGAACAAGATGAAATTTGGAATTTATTCTGTATAATTAAAATAATTACAGAATAATTGAAAAGTGGGGGTTGGAAGGGACCTTGCAAGGTCATGTAGTCCAACCCCCCTTAATGAGCAGAAACATCTTCAGCTGGATCAGGTTACTCAGAAGTCACTATTCATCTTTAATACCTCAGCTGCCCTTTGGTTTAAGTTTGTAAAAAATAGAAGAAAAGTTCAATCTGCCACCGACTTGTACTAAATATTTGAAAGAGATTAATCATCATCAATAATTTACTTCCTAATCAACTCAGGCTTTCTACAGACTTGGACTCTCTACATCATCATCAATACTTACAGGGTCTTGACAGCTCAGAACCTCCAGGACGCTATTGAGTAATTCAACACAGTACTTCCTCTCCTGGAGCTGCTGATCCTCCCTCTGCTCCAGTAATTCCCTCAGCTCTTTTGTAATCACAGGAAGCAGAATGTCCCTGCATTCTGAAAGAAAGCAAATGATCTTAACAATAAATATAAATGAAATGCAATGTGCAAAGAAACCATCCCCCAAACAGTGAACCACAATAAGCTTTAACAGCCACAGACCCAACATGGAATTGTTGATTTTCCAATCATGCCTTGGGAATGTCCCAGACTTCTGTGGTATTTTCATAAGTCAACAGCATTTTCATATATCGAAATCAAATGTTTCTGATAAAAATAATTTTCTTCAGTTAAGTTAAATTCTGAAGGCTGTGCAGTTTATATCAAATACTTGGGGACAAATTACTCACACACAAAGCATCTTGAAATAATTGTGTTTAAGTAATGACAGGATTTTAATATAAGAAAATGACTGTATTTATTGACCTATTTCTGAAAGTAAGACTCAAACAGCAGAATAGAACTATGTGAATAATTTTTGAAACATATCTTCTAAAGACACGTAAAAGAATGCAGACACAAAGACTAATGAAAGGCCTATCAAGCCTGTGATAGTGAGAGCTGTGCATTCATTCTTTAGTTAAATTTAAGGAAGGTGACACAAATATGAAGTTACATTCCAATCTCACATGTACATTGACTTTTTAAGAGAGAGGTACTTATAGGAAATGTCAGGAGCACAAAATACACAAATCTGAAATAACTTTAATGAGAGCAATACCTATCCAGGAATAAAAAAATATATACATTTTTTAATAAGAATGATTTAGAGCACCTGGACACACAGTGATTAACAAGTACAGGGTGAGACATGGTGAAACTTTATCTAATGTGATTTAAAAGAAGCCAGGGGGAAGGGGAAGGGAAAAGGGAAGGGAAAGGGAGAAAGGGGAAGGAAATGGAAAGGGGAAAGGGGAAAGGGGAAAGGGGAAAGGGGAAAGGAGAAGGAGAAGGAAAAGGAGAAGGAGAAGGAGAAGGAGAAGGAGAAGGAGAAGGAGAAGGAAAAGGAAAAGGAAAAGGAAAAGGAAAAGGAAAAAGAAAAGGAAAAGGAAAAGGAAAAGGAAAAGGAAAAGGAAAAGGAAGGAATTCGCAGAAGCAATCCACACAGATCATTATTTGAAGTAACAGCTCCAAGCTACATGAAGCCAAGAGCTTTTAACCGTGTCTGAAGAGCAGCATAATTTCTTGCCTCAGAAATATCTCTACTCTTGGTAACTATTTCTAGAGCACATGTTACTAGCTACAAGATAAATCTAACCCAATAACTAAATTACAAACTCACCAGTAAGACAGCAGTTAAAGAGCACATATCAATACAAGACCTGTTTGGACAGCAGTGTAAAAATGAATTTCACACAGCCTAGAGTTCCTTTATGTGCCCAATTCTGCACAGACACACTGTCTGCACTTCCTGCAGGCCACAGCCCCTCCCTGCAGCAGGATCCAAAGGGCTGCATGCACAAAACACAGAGTGGAGCCCAGCAGCAGGGGATGCCAACACTCCCAAAGCATTTCTGTGTGGGTTGGAGTTCCTGGACACAGAGAACCCCTGTCCTTCAGAAGGCAGGACTGGCAGCTTCGTGGTCACCAGCTGCAGAGAGCAAATGTTATAAGCTTTCTGAAACTGAGATGTAATTCAGTACCTACCAAACACTTTCTTGATTTGCTTGTATGAACCAGCTCTAACTAACTGTAAATGCAATAAATGCAGTGCTATCAGCTTAAGCCAAAACTACACCAAAGAAACATCATTAGCAACAAAAAATGTTACATGCAATACCCAAAAAGCTTGCTGAAATGTGATAGGACCTTTTAAATAAAGGGTTTATATATATTCACTCAACAAATAAGTGCAAGTTAAAAAGAGATTATTAGCTCCCTACTTTTGATAAAGCTAGTAAACAAACTTAAGTTTTGTTTTCACTATTATGTGTGGAAACTGTCCTTCAACAGTCTAAGGATAATCCAGGGGAGAAATAGTTCCTATAGTTCAGAATTTATTCATCAAGGTTGTGACCACTCAAAAAAATATTTAAGCTATATTTTGGATATAGCACTAATTGCTAACCAAGTTCCTTTTAATGGTGCTTAGCAGAAGGACATAAGTGTAAGAGTCTTACTGGAAGATAGCACAGATTTAACACATTTTAAAGTGGATCAGATGAAATTAAAAAATTTCACAAGTCAGGCAAGCAGTTCAGGCTGGATGTAAGGAAAAATCTCTTCCTCACACAGACGGCCAAGCATGAGAAATAACAGGTTGCACAGTCTGTGTCCTGGAACAACCTGATCTGACCTCAGAGCTGATCTCATGCTGAGCTGGAGGTAGGACTGGATGCATTCCCAGATTCCTTCCAAGTATTCCTCAACTATTCTACGAGCCTGGATTGCTAAAACTGCCAATCAGTGCTAGTGTGGCAGTGTGCACTGCAAATGCCAGGTTATAATGCTCAGGAACTGAACAGAGAAGACAAGGATAGAGAGTAAGCATCACAACACAGCAAGAAATTTACAGGAGATCCTGAATCTCTGGAAAATGAGACTGTCAGAAACAAGAACAAAAGTACATATATGCCTGTATACAGAAAAAATGACATTTTGGGGGCTTGTCAGTTTTTTATCCATGGACTCAAACATCAAGGTGTCCTATGTCAGAAGAGATATCAAATGTATTACTCTAAAGACAGATAGAAGAAACCCATTTCTTGTCACTTCAATCCCTAGCACTTGCACAGCATCTGTAGTGAGGCATAAAAATTGTTTCACATATATTTAAGCTGCATGGAAATATACATATAGTAAAATTTCTCTTTTCTGATCTCCACTCTGCTCCATCCCTGTGTTCCTTTCCAGATTCTCTGACTGTGTGCAGGATATACTGAAGGAATGATTCAGCACCAGCTAAAGCCCACATTTCTCTATGGCATTGTGGATCCCACACACCAAGCAAATTTTTGGCAGTAAAACTCACCTGCATCCTTCCCCCTTCCTGTCTGCAGTTACAGCAGAGTTCTACCCATGCCAACACTTTGTGCCACAAGTTCTCTGCTCTGTATAAATTACACTTTGAATAAGGGTTTGTAACTTTAACAAGCTGCAGCAGAACAGTAGCAACTACAACTAATGGAATGTGAAGATGAACATATTTAGACAAACACATTCAACCTTTAACTAATCTGCAATGAACGTAGAAATACAGATTCCAAATCAACAGCATGTGAGAAACTCAGATGGCAACTCTTTCCCTATAACTACTATTCCTTAAAATAATACCTTGGAAACACTTCCACTTCAAAAAGCATCAGCAGGGAGTGCTATGCTAACAGGCTGTTCATAACAGCAAAGTTCAAAGTCACATCACTTTATGTGACATCTCAGCCACTTCTCAGCTCTCACAAAGAGAGAAGGCTCTTCGCACATTCCAGTTCCACATCAGCCAGGATAAACTCCTTCAAAATAATATCCAGCTCAATTTTAAGCTATTAGATGTCCCTTTGAACTGTCTGACAGTCAGCAAATACAAAAATTCCTCTGGGGTAGCTTTCAAAATTACTGGGAGCAACTGGATAATAAAAACCTATACCTAATGAGCTTTATTTCAAAAGCAAAGTAAGAGACTAAACTGAGAGAAATCACTGATCAAGGGGACTCCTGTCTTCTAGGTAAGGTACATTTTAAATTTTTCCTCACCTAGAAAATAAACCTTAGGATTGAATGTAGGTGTTATGGGTATATGAATCACCAAATTACATCTGACATCACATGCCAGTGATACCCATTTGATCAGTGACCAGGAGGCATGGATGAGATCATAACAAGTTGCACCAGGCACCTTAAAGAGGAGTGGAAGCAAACTATACTGAATTAAAATTCCTCCCTATCAGCCTTCAGAGGTCACTTAAAGCTTCCTACCAGAATGCAAAATGCCTGCTGCTGTCTATAACTCATTTACAACCATACAGAGCCATTCTATACTCTTTAAACACGGAGAAACTGGGCTTCTTGCATAGACCAAATTTTCTTTTTGTACCACGAGAACAGCTGAGGCAGAGGGTACAATTGGTTTCCTTCCGTTTTTAGAGCTAATTACTCTGCAAGCTTCAGTAATCCCAGTTGTACTTGGCAATATAAATTAAGATTGGTTCCATATTTGATACACAGAGAATCTCTTAAAAGGACTGAACATATGCAGCTGATCAATTATTTACAGGGAATTTTCAGATGTGAACAATGTTGAAGTGTTAAGCTACATGGAAATTCAAAGCTTTTTAAACTATTCTTAGCTATATTATTTTCTTTAAAAAATCTAACTTGCCATTGATACTAATATGAAAAAAAAAACCCATAGATTTAAGTAAGAAAATTCTTTTTTTGGTGTGTTAACTAGTTTGGTTAATATTAATGTTCTATTTCTATATTTTTGACTGGCTGGTAGATAAACTCAGCTTGTTGATTATACAGGAGAATTATTTAATTTTGTAATGCATTTCTAGGACATTATTCATAAATAGAAGAAAAGGAAAAACTAATTAGATTTTAGAAGACTCTCACCAGTTAAAATCATCCCATACAAGGATAAACTTACAAGATATTCTTAAAAACTAACAAAGCAACTAAAAACCACTAGTATTTGTAGCAAGGAGGGCCTGATCTCAGCCTGAGGCTGCAGGTGGACTAACGTAAATCTAAATTTGTAGTTGTGTCGTTATCAAGTATCTTTGAAAACTCAGCTAAAACTATTTCACTAGAACATTACATAAAACATGAAATCCTTGTACTATCTTGGGACAAAGAAAAGTTTATTGAACCAGCTCATAAATTTTTGATTGCAATACTATGGTATCATTGCACAAGTTACGTAAGAAAAATGAACCAAGTGTTTGTTTAAACATCAGCAATTCACTGGCCTGGGAAAAGGAGAAAAAAAGGAAGAAAACTGTGGAAGACTAAATGAAAAACTAGCTAAACTAACACTTTATGTTGCAGTTGATGATTCAGACTCAGCACTGGGTGCACCCTTGGCTGCAGGCTGCACTGAGCTGGGCAGGAAGGCTCTGCAGAGACCCTGGCTGGCTGGGCTGAGGTGAACAGCCAGGACCTGTGCCCCAGGCAGGAACAGCCCTGGGGGTCCTGGCAGCTGAGCCCAGGGGTGCCCAGATGTGCCCAGGGGTGCCCAGGTGGGCAAGAGGCCAAGGACAGCTGGACTCTCCCAGCACAGATGTGGCAGCAGGAGCAGGGCAGTGATGTCCCCTGTGCTGGGCACAGCTCGGGCCACACTTGAGGGCTCTGCCCAGCCCTGGAGCCCTGAGAGAGGCACTGAGGGGCTGGAGTGAGGCCAGAGATGGGAATGGAGCTGGGGAAGGGTCTGGAGCTCAGTCTGATGGGGGGCTGGGGGGGCTCAGCTCTGAACATGATTTTCTGAGCCTGAAAGAGTTTTCAGCCTGGCAGGGGCTGATCTCTTCCAAGGGAAAATCTTGGGAAATGTTCTCTTTCAAAAAATGTTTTTTGTAAATAGGTTTTGGTTCTCAAAACAATGTCACACAGCTGTTCTGAATGGGTTTTTCTCTTGTTCCACCAATGGCACCAGAGAGGTGGTTCCTTTGGTCAATGATGTTGACCTGTATGGGAACACCTTATAAAAAGGGTTGCAAAACCTCAAAATAAAAACTTCCTACCTCATATCTGAGAAAAAACCTCACTATGTGCTCGTGAGTCCACGCTTCTATTTTGTGTCCTCTAATGACACTCAGCCAGGAGAAAAAGAGGCTCAGAGGGGACCTTTTCCCTCTACAATTCCCTGAAAGGAGAGAGCAGAGAGGATGTTGCTCTCTCAAGTTGCAAACAATAAGCAGAAACTGTCTCAGGGCTTGTCCAGTCCTGGCACTGCCCAGGGCACTGATGGAGTCACCATCTCTGGGGAGATTTAAAAGATGTGGGGATGTGGTTTAGTGGCAGACTTGGCAGGGTTAGCTTTACAGCTGGACTCATTCTTGAGGGTCTTTTCCAACCTAAAGAAATCTCTAAGTCTGTGATGAAGCAATTCACATTCTCACACCTTCCATGCCCCAAGAAAACTCAAGACAGACAAGGGAGAGACATGGAGGGGGCAGATGCCTATTTAAATACTAGCTGCTCTCTTTTCTGCCTGATAAATAATGTAAGAACATTGCCACAAACATCTATTCTTCCTTAATGTTCAAAAGCATGAAAAAGCCCAACTGATCTGTTTTAATTCTAGCTGCCCCAAACTTTATTCAAACACATAAAACATCAACATACAGTTTGGGCATCTTGCATTTGCTTCATCAAGATCTGTCAAAAGATTTAGTATTATGCATATTCAATCATACCAATCCCAAATTCCAACACACTTCTTGGATAGGTACCCTGGCAGCACTTTCCAGAATAAGGACAGGTAGATTTATTGTCATCCAAGATTAAGAAGCTGTTTGTTTCCTATTTCGGTTGAGGTTGGATTTTTTTAACCTTTCTATTCACCTTAATCCCTTTGGAAGCTATCTAATGATTTCTTATGTACCAGGTAAATGAAATTCAAACTCTTAAGTCATTAATGCAATCATGACATTAGAAAAGACATTTGGGTCTCCTTCAGCAAAAATCACAGACGGGTTTCATTCCTGACTGTCTCATATGTGCAGCCAAAATGGTAATAAAGATTTAACACCACTTTTGTCTCCCTTAGGAAACACTACTCTTGATTCCCTGGCATAGCCTGTAGTCATATCCATCTGTTAAGATGGCTTCATGCCCACTTAAAAACTGGCATGCCAATTTAATAAGGACATAGGTGTCATCTGACTACAGATTTAGAACAAAGCCTTAAAAATAAAGCCACTGAACAACATTCTTTCAATGAGGTGAGACTTCTGATGGCAGCCAGTGCTCAATTAAAGCATTGTGTTTCTTCACAAAGGACATCTGTTCACAACTGCAGCAATCTTCCTCTTAAAAGTCTTCCCTCTTTGTTATTTGCAATTTAACTCTTTGCTTTACCGCAAAGCCCCAAAGTAAAGATATTTAAACGGTATATTTTTCATTCATTGTTAAATCTAAATTAAAATTTCACAGCTTAGATGAGAGCCACAGAAAGGACCACCACAGGTCACCTACAGATTCTGACAGCATTGCAAGGTGCAGATTCTCTTTGTCTCCAGGACTCTAACAGGAGCATGAAGGAAGGAGAAACACAGGGATGCTGCGAGGCCAGCACACAAGAGCTGCTGGCAGTTCAGTGTCAGCAGGTGAGGCAGGACTCAGACCCAGAGCAGGCCCAGCACAAGAGCCCCAGCACAGCTCTGACCCCAGCAGCAGCTGCAGAATCCCCACCTCCCAGCTTCCAGGTGTGTGTTCAAGTGTCTCCACTGAGGGGCTGAGCAATGCCAGGCATTCCAGGGCAGCCAGAATTCCCAGCACAACCCTGCTCTAGCCAAGACAGCATTTCCAGCACCTGGTGCCTTTTCCAGCTTGCAGTCATTGCAGTCTGCCAGGCTGCAACACAGCCTTGTCAGCAAATCCTCTCTGGCAGATCTGGATCTTTGAGGTCCCTTCCAACCCAGGCCATCCTGTGATTCTGTGAATTTTGACAAATTCCAATTCTCATGCTTCCTCATTTCATTTTACTGACACCCAGTATGTGTCATCATCACCTGCTTTAATACGGTTTTGATCTCTCTTTTCTGTTTGAAGTAGTTGTAAACCACGTTTTACACATACATTTAGAATTTCATTGTAAAAGCTAGTTCACCTGACTTAATTTCCCTCCACATAACAAGAGTTTTTTAAAAATGTAACCAGAATGGGTCAAGTCTAACAAAAAAATTACCATTTGCAATATCAAGCATGTCTCCTATTTGTCCATAAACAAAAGTGATGGTTTTAATCTACATATGTTCATCACAAATGTATGCAGATAAATACCTACAGATATGTTTATGCCATACTCATCTCTAGCAAAACATTGCAGCAATAGAACTGGCAAAAATGAATATTTGAAATATATGCCTTAAAGTGATGTTTTAGAGGTAATATATCCCAATAACTCTCTCTCCAATAAATAAAAAAGCTAAATATGAAATTCAATATTGAAGCTACAGGATGGACTGGGTTCTACAGAATATAATAAGTTAATAATAATAATATAAGTTTAATATGGAATCTTTTTAAAGGAATATAGTGCCTAATTTCAATCTTTCCCAGTAGCTAAAAACAGCAGAGTCACATGCATTAACAAGCTCCAAGTTCAAGTCTTTTAAAAATGTTGAGAAGTTGTATTGAACACAGGGAAGGGGAAAAATAAATCAAAGAAAATCCCCACAAACCCACAAAAATTTAGGCTTAGGAACTCCTGTCAGTAGGAACCAGGTTGTAAGATCATAATAGCAAAACTCAGTATCTATAACTCAATCCTGATCATATTAAACAGAAAGATGCTTAATTGGAAATTATTCCTCCTTCTGCTTTTTTTTTTAAAAAAGAAACCTTTTTCTTAATAATCTTGAAGGTAAAAACAATACACTATATCAACACAAACTAGCAAAACATTCCATTTGTGAAGTATTTCACAGGTAAAACTCAGTACATACATGAATATTAGGAAATCAGTGTCATTATGGGTGTGTGCAAGTACTTCTCTTGTTTAAACAGTAATAGAATAGAGAGATTTCTTCAGAGGAAAAAAAACCAAAACATTGCTCCAGTCTCAGCATTTCTTCTGGCATCTGGCAAATTAACCCCTGGTGCTAACATATGTCTCTTGCTGCTGTTCCAAAATCAGCAAGTGGTTTGCATGTGCTGAGCACGCAGCAGCCACAGTGAGCACAGAGCTGCATTCCCAGCCACAAACTCCATCCCCACCCTGCCCGTGCCCATCTGTGTGCCCTGCTTACAGCTCCTGCTCTTGGGGTGATCTCTGAGTTCTGCTGCAGCACAAAGTCCTCACCAGGACTCACCACGAGGGAATAGTGTCCAAAGCATCACTATCAAAACATGTGCATTTCATCATGTGTCAAAGCACTTTATCTGCATTTCACACCAATAAAAACCAGTTCTCTCAAGGCTATTTGTTTACAAGTTTCAGCATTAATGTCTGTAAATATGCCAGGCCCAGCTTAGAACAAAAATCTAGCTCCAAATGCTATAAACTCAGCAACACCAGCTACACAATAAATACTTCAGAGGATTTATGAACAGCTGTATCTCAGCTGTATCTTAATTTGTCATTTGCTCAGAAACAGAAAGATGGTGGGGGAATTTTGGCAATAAGTTTCTTAAAATTAAACAAATGAAAGCGTAACTCCTGAACAGTAGTTTTACATAGAAATAAAGCAATTCTAACAGAACTTTTTCAAAACAGGGAGAGAATAATCCATTACAATCTACTAAACAGAGTGACAGATATGACAGGAGACAGTTTCTTGCATCATAAAAGGGACTCTAAAATCCCATTAGAGCTGTTTATATGAGACAAGGCAATCATTTCTTTCACTTTGATATTTTAAAGTAATAAAATATCAAGAAATCTAAAAGCAAAGTGTCAAAAATTAAGCAGATTTCTTTGCCCTCTGATCAAAAGGGACTTCATATCTTCTAAAGACAAAACTGCATAAAAGTCTGCTCACACATCCTGTTAGAACATTCCTAAATGCTACAAAAGTGCACAAGCAGTGGAAAGCATCCATCATACTCCACTCAGGCCCTCAAATACCTGCACCCCCATAACCTCTCCAAGCTGTGTTAAAGTTATATAGAGTTATAGTTATATATAATGGGAACAAGAAATCAATGCCTCTACAGAAAAACTGGCAATGTAATTTAAAGGCTTCTAAAAGTGTTTTAGTGCTGCAAGGTGTTTGAAGATCAATTACAGCAGAGGTGCACGGGACCATTTCCTGTCTGATGAAAGCACTCCACGAGTCTACAGTGGGAATTTTGAATGCCTGGGAAGACCTAGCAATAAATTCAATTTACCCTCAAGGTTTCCAACTTCAGGTTCATGTGTAACTTATTTAATAAAGGTAAATTTCACTGGCTTTCAAAAAAAATTTTTTTTAAAACACTTTCCCATGTTCCTGCGAGTCTGCTTCTTTAGAAAATACTGTGAATATCAATGGGTCAGTATTTCCAATCCAATTGAATCATAAAGATAATTCCTCTGGGAATGGATGTAAATTAATTGAACAACTGCAATGAACTACCTGGAGACAGACTAAAGTCTGGAGGAAAAATGGATAATCTGAAACACACACAAATTAATAGACTTCGCTGTAATTAGCAGTATAGTTAAATATATTCCATATTCATGGCAGAAAAAATACTACCTGTCCTAGATAAATGTGAACTTTAGTTAATGATACTGTAGGCAATCTTACCTTAATTATCATGCTGCAACCTATTCTGAGATAGCCTACATGTGCTTTCATTCTTGTAAATGACCTTCCAGCTCATTGAGTGCAGTAATGAATCAGGTGGCATCTACACCCTACACACACTTGGTTCTCTACCCAATTAATTTTAAAATCAATTGTATTTAATGTAGAGTGAAAAAGCACCTTTAGAACTTTCTATTTTAAGCCACGGCAATGTAAATGAAAAAAGATTTGTTTGCTATTTACCGTGCACAGTATTACAACAGCACAGTAACAGAAATGTTCTCACACCACTATAATATTATAGATTATATAATAATATATCTAATAATACTGTAATTACTATATTATTATATATTATATAATAATATAGATACTTAATTGTGTATTGGTCTTTTCACATTCTTCAGCACCTGCACTAAAACATAATGTGGACTTCTCTCCCTGTGGTAATTACACCGTTAAGGTTGAAAACAAAACATAAACACAAATAATCTAAAATTATCATTTTGATGACAAATCCCCTGTAATTATTAACAGGATGATTTTCTGCCATCAGTAATGTAGGGGCAGTTGTGTGAAAGGAAAAGTAGAAAGATCATTGCTAAACAGAGAAACTCCAATATTAAATGGCTTAAAAGATACTTGGGTAACACCCCTGAGGCAAGAGGAGAATTGTTAGCTGGCCACTCTGTGCTACAGGAACAACAACTGCATGGAATGGTCTCAGGAAATGGAAAATATATTTGCAAGAGTCCATTTAGCCCTGACCAGGTTGCACCAAGGATGGTGTAAAGGTGTGCCTGCCACTCCAGTAAGAAAAAATAAATCACAAAAGCAAAGTTTTCCATTTCAGGTATTTTGAATTCTAAAATAATGACAATTGTAAATCCTACATTACCAGCAAGGAGCTGTTTTATTTTGTCACTTCATCAAACTACTGACATGCAGAACGTTTAAATGAATATTTTCTAGTTAGCAAAAATATTCTCTTGTTAGTACTAACATAAGACATGATATTGCTAAAACAATATGTCATGATAAAGCTAAAACAAACAGGATATATTTTAATTTTAAAATTACTGCAACTTGATCTCCCTACTTTGGGCAAGTGCTTCTTCAGAGGACTTCTCTTGTTTTAGACTTATACAGAAAAAAGAAATCAATCCATTTCCCCAGACACCTCTAAAAACACAGCTAAGTATTATTACATAATTCTATACCAAGTATTACTATATTAAGTATCACAATAAAAACACTTTAAGGTAGATCTTGCCCATGTAATCCCCACAAGTACATAAACAAGCAATTAATTTTTACATATTATGTTGTGGATAAACTTTAACTGCCAGTTACTAGTGCAGGTTTGGATCATAATACCCAGATACACAGGACAGAGGTGAAACAGCAGGGCTGGCAAATGAATCAAGTGTGATATGCTGCCTTCATGCTTTCAGCTGCTTGGTTCTGCTGTCTAGTGTCTGATGTTAGCAAAAAAATAGAGGAGAGCTTTTGGGCAATACGTTTTTTTCATCTATAAATTTAAGACTAAATGAATCCACTAACTACCTGTCAGGGAAAAATTAAAATGTATTAATTATCTGGTCAGCATTGTGCAAAACCCACTATTTATTGGTTTTATAAAAGGCCTTCAGAATTAAAAATCTTCCTAGCAAAATTTCTTATTCATTACTTCCTAAAAAATACAGAAACAGAAACAGTGTACCCTTTTCAGAATTCACAATGCATCCTGAGGTAGACATACCCCATGATAGACCAGCTATTTATTTCAAGACAGCAGACAAGCTGCATTTACAAGCAACCAGCAATCTATTATTATTATTATTTATCTGCAAGTAGTAAAAGCTTTACAGAGTGTTTTGCATTAACAGACCTCAGCTAAAGGAAAGGCCTGTTAAACACATGACACAAGCACCACACTAAGCAGACTAAAATGAAGGCTTCTTTGGAATCCCAAACCCACTCTTTTCTCCTCTGGAGCACGCAGAGGGATGGAAGAAAGGAGCTGTAGGATGTACAGTAGTGAATAGAACCGTGACACAGTTATTGCATGCTCAACTGTTTGCCTTCTGAATCTTTATTTAGAGTTTATTCCTTATTATACAAGCCTGGGATCTGCTGTCCTGACCATTATTCCTGATCTGTGACCAATAACAACTGTGCTTCAGTGAGACAAGCTTCTTTAAAGAGAAACTGCTGAACCAAAAAAAAGTTTATAGCTTACACTTAATTTCTCAGTATCAAACACAGGGTAGCTGACTGAACTCTAGTAAGACCAAGAGCTCAGGAGAGTGCCTTATTTATACCCAAGAGCCCTTCACTCTTGTGAGAGGTATTTCTCCTTTTGGTCTAAATTCTTCTCACCACCAGCACCACAGATAAAACTAAGTCTGGCACTTCTGATTTTAGAAGCAGCAGCAGTAAAGGCAGCTCATACTGCAATGATGTATCAGGCTCTGCTTGTAAAACAGAAATACAGTCAACTACCAGAGCAAACTCTGAATGCAGGGCTAGAACTGTTTGAAAATTAATTAGGGTCTGCTCTTAATAGTTTGGATCAGTGTCTGGAGATATCTAGGCTGCAGGTACTTGTGTTTCACCAATTCAAAGCAAATGTGAATTTACACATGATTTTTAAAAGTCACAGCCGTTGACCACAAAACTATTAAGATAAAGATAGGTGAAAATATTACTTAATTTAATCTAAACAATAAAACTACCTACGTTATTGCCTTGACTTTTTTTTTCTGGGAAATCTACAGTGGTCTTAAAACACAACAGACACAGCTACTTATTGTTAAAGCTTACAATATACAATCCAGTCTCAATGGAATACAACACAGGTCTGAAAACCAAGTGTAATTTTGATCTGTCCTGGCTAGTTAGAATTGCATCACTCTCCTGGCAACTCAGAATGAGCAAAGCAATCCTCTCTCAATCTACTCACACACAGCACTATTTGCAACCCACTGTTGTACTGTCAAGATACTGGAATCATTATCTCTAAGTTGTCAGAAACTGGAACTCATCTGAGTAGTCTGTGTGCATTTCAGGTCCTGAAGGTTATCTACATAGCACAAAGGTGGGGAGAGAGGAGCAGCCATCCAGTCCACAAGAGAGGAGTCAGAACACTTGCACTGAGATGAAACTAATCATGTAAAACTTGGCTACTCTGATAGGAATCCTTCAGCAACAATTCACTTCTTGTGATAATAGGAAGGAAAACTGAGCACAATGGTGATAAAGGCATTTCAGTATCATTAACACTCCTGAGAGCTGAGAAAGACACTAGGTTCTGATAGAGGTTGATAATTCCTGTGAGTGGAAATGCTGCATTGCAGCCCAGTATACTACAGCACAATCAGATATTTTAATTTGTCCTCTTCCCAGGCAGAGGCCTCATATAACATTTGTGTTCACAAGGTTTCACTTCATGTTCCTATTCCATTATAGACCTTAAAATGGGTTGAAAGGATGTATAGCTCACCCACCTAACCACCATAACATTAGAGAACCACACAAAACTGCTCCTCTGAGCCCCACCTGTTCCTTGCTCCAGGCCAGCAATCACAATCACACGTTGCACAGCTCTTGCCATCCTGTGGAAAGAGATGAATCCCCTGCAGAGCTCAGGCTGCTGGCATTCACACTCTTTCAGGATTCATTTCACTCAGTTTCAAACGTGAATTGCACAACACATAAGCCACTGAAGAGTTTCACACATTTATCCAAAGCCTTACAGTCATTTTGTATTTACCTTGTTTTTTAAAAAGGTTGCTGCGAACTATTTCCTTCATGGACTGCACTTTCTGCTTCTGTAGTTTCACTGGTGGAATGCAAGTGTAAAATTTGTAGAGTAGTTGGCTGCATGAAAAGGAGAAATACCATAAATACCATACAGACAAATTCATCAGGTGTTAATAAGGACAGGGAGAAAGAGCAGAAGATCACACATTTCTAAACATTTATCACTTTTTAAGATTTACTTTATTTATATATCAAGAGACCAGTAGCAAATGTGTCCAGGGACCCATCACTGCCTTATCAGTAGGAAGTGGAGCAGCTGTGTGGACCTAAACTGATCTACAAGAATTAATTGCAGACGCCTAGGAAACGTTCAAGGGTGACTCACCTCAGTAACTTGGCATCAAAAACCATTTCAACATCATGAAGAACTGATGGTATGTACTTCAAGGCAGCAACCTGCATTGACAGGCAGATCATGTTAATCCTGGATGTTTATACACATACATGAACAGCACAGAGCACACCACTGAGACAGGTACACACAAAACAAACTCATAAACTTGGAATTCTTTCCCCAGACTGAAATATTCATATTGTATTTGTATAGATTTCATCACAGAGCTGCATATGCTGAGGATATGCAGGGGAACTTAAGAGCCATAGCTCCAAGTGGATCTGACTCTCTTTGCCAACCAGTGATAGGGTCCAGGCTCTGCAGATTACCTCCCTGCAGACCACTAAAAGTGTCATTAGGATGCAAGTAAGTAAGCCAAGCAGTGGTCAGAGCAGGAGCTGTACCACTTTCACCCCAGAAATGTGCCATGCAGGAGGCAGAAGTTGGGGCAGCAGCCACCTGCCCACCCCGATGCCACTGTGCCCAGAATGGATGAAAGGAGGTGTCATGTCCCTAACCAACCATCCTCAGCCAAGCTGTGGGATGGTTTATCCCCTCCTATCAATTCCTGAGCTATGTTGTGACAGCACAGTGGGATAATCAAACCTTACCCTGACAAGGCTAAGAGACAAGTTACTATTCTTACATGGGCAAGAAAACTTGAGCAGGCAATTCCAGGCTCAAAATCACCACTAACTTAAGGCTAACGTGCACAAAAACTAACTTGCAGTGCCTCACTGTGCAGCTTTAGGGTGTAAATTCCTACTAACATTTTTCTAAAAACTAAATTACAGCGATGTGAAGTCTTCTGTTACTGATCCATCTGATAGAAGCCTACCTAGGTTCAACGTTTCTCTTACCTGTACATGGCAAGCTCCTTGTTAAAAACTTACTCTCTTTCTCAAGAGTAGGGCTTAGAATGAAGACAATCAGAGCACAGCTTTCTTTGGCTCTCTTTTAGACCTTTTAAACACAATAAAGCTATAATTTTATCTGTATGTGTGAGCTTCCACTGCAGTAGCCAACTAAAAAAACAAAACAAAACCAAAACCAAAAAAATAATTATGTCTTGACCGAAAAAGAGAGTGTGGTCTGCAGCATGAGTGAATACAGTATTTGAAAGAAACTCAATGCTGGCTTATGATACCTTCAGATAAAGTCATTCTCCTGCAGATCTCATCCCACACTCATACACAAACCTAGCAAGGTCAAAGGAGTGTTTAAAAGCCGTTTCAACAAAGAGATTGTATCTTCTACTGATCTTGGGAAATCCCTGGGCTGTGAAAGCAGCCATACAAACACTTGTGTTGGGCTGGAAACTGCCTCCAGCTTGAATTCAGACCCTGCTGCTTGCTGCTCCTGCTTTTCAGGCAACAGATACTGCACAGCAGCAGCTGAATTTCACTTTCCAGCAATTCTTAGGTACTGTGAAAGATGTTTGGTAGAAGATAGAGCCACCAGTGGTCACAAAATACTTCAAGGAGTACTCCACTGACACCTGGACCATTGTGCTGTCTGATTTTCTCATGTTCCCTGTCCTACATATGCACAGGAGGGAAGTGGGAAGGATAGAGCTGCAACCTCTCTGCAGATCCACAGCTCCAGCTGAAGTACAATAATGAGTATATCCCCTGCACTATTTTAGACTCCCAAGTTTCATTTGCAATAATTGCTTCAAATGATGCACTATGGACACAATTGAGCACCGTCCTTAATGAAGTCATAAAAATCTCCTAGTCAGCAGTACAAGATGTTCTGCATTCTTCAGACCCTAAGAGATTAGTTTTTAAGCAGGATACAGATAAACTCACAGCACTGTAGAAAATTATTTCTTACATATACAATGTACAGTTAAATTTATTTTAACCTTTATTCCTGACCAAGCTTATTTTTAGCTGCCCTTTTTTTGCAGTATTACATTATACATATTCATGAAGTCCGAGTGCCCATGAGATGAAAAGTACATTCCAAGAAATCACTGGTGCTCTGTTTCTTAATCTAATTTCACTTGCCATCAAGGCAACTTTAAGAAGTTACTGTGCCCTCCTCCTTTGTGCACCACAAGCAAAGCATTATTATCAGTACCTTTCTAGCCTTATTCTCTCATAAGAAAACTGTACAGAGATGTAGAAAGCCCACATTTAGAATCCACTGTAGCAGTAGGGTGGGTCAAAATTGCATGGGAAAGAATGAGAGAAAGGCAGCAGCTCCATATTCATTATTTTTCATATTTTTCAGTGCCACAGACAATTTCTTTTCCCTGTATTTCAGTGACCTTGAGAACTTGTCATCTAAGGTTTCTGAAAGCAGGCACAGCACGGGGAGCTGTGCTTTTTCAAATCAGTGCCTAGGAGGGAGCTGTGAAGAGCTGACATTTGCAGCAGACAAGACCATCTGTAGGTCAAACGTGGTGTGTCAGCTGGGGGACAGAACAGTTGGAAAAGGAGCAGAGGCTTGATTTGTAAATTAAGGTTGAGAGCACAAACTGGTCAATGAAAGGGCACACTCACAGACTACAAGCCAGGAGTCAACAGTAGGAAGATCTAAAAAATAATGTAATCTGAAATTTAAAAATCATTCACTCAGTTTTATTCCCCAGAAATAAAGGAGACACCAAACACATTCACTACAAATGGTGATGTTTTTGTCAGAGTGCTCAGACAAAGGATAGAAGGTACTGATACCTCCCCCATTCCCCCTTGCCCTCAAGCCTCCCTTCACCAAACTCTCTGCAATTCCTGGAAAGTGATTTTCAGGCTTCCAGATTTCAAGGATTCTCTCCCCTAGAAGTACAGACTTCATGAAAAAAATCTCTCTAAATTCTACAAGTCACCAGCAATGGCTACAGAAGAGCAACTGATAAATGCAACAAAGCTATAACATCATCCCTGCCAAAGGAAATTAAAGAAGGGTTTAAAGGTAGTGCCTAGAAAGCCCTGGCACTGTAAAGACAGTGTAAGTTCTGAGTGAAGTGTTTTAAATAATTACAAGAGCAATCTGTAAAAAAAACTCTTAAAAAAGCATTTAAGAGAATCCTCAGCCTACAGCTGCACATTGATTCTTGTAGTGGTAAAATTAAACCACTCTAACCTCCCCTCCAAGGGCCACCCTTGCAAAGCACCATGCCAGGACCTCTGCACCAACATGGTTTCTCTTAAACATCAGCACAGTATGGATATTGAAAATAGAATCCTACTTGTAGTTTGATTACTTCATGCAGTGCCGAAGTTGAGAGGCAATCTGTCTGCACCTCTAAACAAAAAAGATAACTTGACCAACTCCTGAAGTTCTTTTTTAAAAAAGGCTAATTTGGATTAATATGTACATTTCCAGTTTGCCAACAATAAATTAACAATTCCGTTTCAGTTGTTCAAAGCTCATATGAAAATACTACAAAACAGAACCAGACATCTGCCCTTCCCAAAGCTCAGGCACTACAATAAGCCAAAGCCTCAATCCACTTCAATCAGCTTTAGAACAAGGACTGAAAAGAGATTTTTAAGCTTTTTGTAAATGTATACAGCATTTAACAGATCAGGAAGTAAGATCTCGCTCAGCAGATAAAGTTAAATTGAAACAATAAAGTGCTTCTGGCACAGATGAGATTGTTCCATATAACACACAACTTTATAAAAAAATCCTTCCTTGAGTGAATTAATTTTCAATGCAAGTCTGAGTGTGATTCTATCAGTAAAAATTACTGGGAAATTACTACTGGCTAAATACTGAATTCCAAATTTTAAAAAAAAATAGCAGAGACCAAGAAACTTCAGGTTTCAAATCTTTAAATCATCTACAGTTAAATCTGATAGGACAAGTAAGGATGAAATAAGAGTTAAAAATCCACATTCAAAGGCTCTGCAAAATAGTTCAACTTTCTTGAGAAATAAATAATTCAAAAATCTTGAGAAACCAAATTACTTCAGCTTTCTTCAGGGCTCCTAAAAGTTTCTTCTCTGATATCTTCAGACCATAATCTACTTGAACACATTCAATTGATCCTACCAATCTATGTTCCACTTATCAATGATAATTCCAAGTGTGACAGATTTAAGTCAGCTTTAATATTCTGGTTACTCCTGTATTTTTCCAACAGATTCTCTGAACTTCCCTCTCTGGGTGCACAAACTGCAACATCTATAGAGTCCCATGTGTCTGTAGCATCACTGAATAACCACCTGCCCCTTGCTCTGCAAAGTTAATTTGTACTACTACAACATCCATCACTGTCATCTCAAATTCCCCAAGGGAAATCAATGTTGGATTTAGGCAGAAGCAGATTCATGAATTTCTTTCTGCTACTTTCTCCTCCCTCTCAGTACAAATTATCTCCATTTTCTGGCCTGCATCCACCTACCAGAGCAGGAGTCTCGAGCACCAGCACTGAAGTCTCCTCCAAACAGGCACAGAAATACTGTCCCTTGAGAAAGCTCTGGCTGCCTATGGAGTTCATGATGATGTGGGAGGGAGTGTTAATTTTATATTTTTTGCCCCCACTAAACTTATTTCCAGCAGCCAGCACTAAACTAAAATTGGACACTGCTCATTCCATGCCTCTCCTATCAGAATTTTATAACATTAATACAGTAGTTTTTATTTACTGTATGTAAAGCAATCTCTCTGTAGGCTTCTCTCAGAGACACAGCTGTATGAGTCATTAGTATTTGGAACAAGAGCAAAGTTATGATATTAACCAGTATTTCATATCTGCCATAAAAGATTCCTGCTGAAAAGAAACCTTTCAGTACCTTATGCAGATTTAGAGACCCAAAAGCCCACTAGTGCTCCAGAGTCATGAATAAATAGGACCCATTTCGCACAACTGACAGCACTCATTAGAAATCAAAAAATTTTGATTTTCAATATGCTATTGATCAAAGCATAACTGTTGAATAACTGGTCTGTTTATGAAACACACGAATGTGCTCTTTAAAATCAGCATGGATTTCTTTCCTTTAGTCCTTCTCAGAGATGCTCAGCCCTGTTTTCAAGGTTCTGCTGTTTCTGAGGAACATCAAGGTATCATTCACGTTTGCTCAACAGGTACAATGCTAGGAACTGGCATTAAAGGTGGAAATATGGAAATGGGGGTAGGCACAGCCACACTCCTCAGTGCAGGCAATGCCACGGTGCCACTGGCACTGAAACTTGCTCTGAAACCCTCCCAGCAGCCCTGCAGAGGCACCACTGCCCCTTGCACACCTGCAGCTGCTGAGGAACGGGAAGTTTCCTATGAGCCTTTCCTATCACCCCCAGGAAGAAGCTGCCCTGCTCACCAGAGGGAACAGATGGACAATCCCACACATCCCTCTGGGATCAGGCAGGGCAGATATGACATGCTCCTCCCAAAGGGCAGCAAATCCTCCAAGACCTTTCTTAATGAGCACAAGCACCATAAGAGCAAACATTATTATGTGAACTCTTCCAGTAGTACTTTAAAAATGCTTTTTTTTTTTTCTTCAGAAGATTCTCCTGCTTCTGATGCAGCATTCAAGTGTATAAACTATTCCCAGGAAGGCCTCTACAGAATTATCAAGTAACAGAGTATCTGCCTGATTTTTAAATGCATTTAGAATATTACAGTAACCATGGTATTATACAATTAACTTGGTATTTACTTTCTCAGCTTTTGCAGTTGCACATTAAACACTCCATGCAAAGTGTCAGCTGATACAAATCTCAAGATCAGCCACCTGAGGTTTTATTCAACACTGGGTTTTTCACAGGCTTTCGCCTCTAATCTAAGTCATATCAAAAGGAATCAAAACACAGAACCAGAGGAAAATTCAAGCCCAATGCATACAATGAAGTTTTAATAAAGAATGTATGAAGCATCAATATTACAGCTATCTAATAAATCTTCTACACCTCACTCTACAGGAAATCTTGATCATTTTTCATATTAATACAGAACTGCTAATTATTTGATATTAATGATATTAATAGCTCCTTTTTTTTCTAGTTTTCTTTAAAACATTAGATTCTGAAGTGTTAGAATAACTGAGATTTACATGAATGGCAAACCCTGATCCTATTTTCAATTTAAACAATGTAACTTCCAAAGACTGAGACAATAACATTTATTTTCCCAACTAAGATTGTGGAATCCCTGCTTAGCACTATCTGGAGAAATTCAAGAATTAAACATCCAGGTCCCACTGGAGGCTTCATGTCATTAGATTGCTTGAAACATTGCAACATCTGTGTCTTGGTTCTTTCCTTGACTGCATTCACAGAATTTCTGTAAATGTATCTTGTCCTGACCTTTTCAAGCTGGGCTCCAAATTTATCAGACACCCTGCTCTTCCAGCAGAGGGGAATTACAAAAGAGACATATTGGATACATTGCCTGAGAGTCTTTTCTTCGATTTAAAAAGAACAAAAATAAAAAGCCCATGTACAAAATCCATATAAAAATCAAATCCAACTGGTTTCCAAGCACACACCAACCTGCAACAAGATGGCAGTTTTATGCTGGCTTTTCATCAGGTTGTTGATGGATTCAAAGAGTCTCCTCATTGATTCTTCAAACTCTGTTTGTTCTTTGCCCTCATATAATCTGTTGAGAGATGCATTAGGTTATCCTTTCAGAATCAGAAAGTTACATCCTCCCAAATGCAACAGATTTAACATTAAATATCTATTTCAGAAACTGATCCAATATTATGTACATAGATATTTCTCCAATGGGCTATAACTGCTATTCACTGTATTGTGTAGGAATTTTTCAGTTTGAACACTACAATAAAAACTTTCAATTGTTTTAAAAGCCTCTAAAGCATGACACCTCCCAGACTAAAGGTTATATAAATCATTTTACTTCCAAAGTAACTTGTATTAAAAAAAAAAGAATCTGGTGGGTTTTTTCCCCCACTACAACTGAGCTACTCCAGGATATTTTTCACAAATTATCACAATTTCTGTCTTCTGCTGCTGCGACCACCTTTTCCAAGAGCTATTTTTGCTGGCCTCATTAATCAGTCTGCTTTTTGAAAAAAGTCTCTATTTGACACTTAAAAGTTTAAAAGTGCATTTAAATTGAGCTCGCTCCATTATTTCTCCATTCCCTGTCCTAAAATCTGAATTCCTCCGATTATCTCTCCTGTATTGTTCATAGTGGCTCTTAGTACTAAACCCTGCCTACCTAAACAGTAAAAATGCTGATGACAAATGAAATTGGTTATGTGAAACAGCTGTCAAGAGTTAAAGAAAAACAAGCTAAGAAAAAAGCCAAGATGACAAGAGAATTCTGAAATGTTAGTAGAACACTGTGAGTTAAGTGCTGCCTCTTCTGCTCCCTCAGAAGAGAAAAATCTCTTTTTAAAGTTAGATATTGCAGTGTCATTTGCTTTTCTTTTCAATTTGAAATGTAAGACAGCCTACAATAATAATAATAATAATAATAATAATAATAATAATAATAATAATAATAATAATTGTCCAATGAATTTAGAGTTTCAGACCTCTAGTTAAGTAGGAATAGATATGTGTAGCTAATCACTTGAATATGTAACACATTGCAATAACCTACTTTATGACAGATTGTCCAATGAACAAGATAACACAAGGGATTAAAATGAAGTTCTCCCTGAAACAAACCCTTTGTGACAAGAAATTTTCCATAATCCTCCACACAATGCTTCCTTCCCCAAAACTCTAACAAACCTTTCTGCCTAGATATCTATGATAAAAATATAAGATAAAGTTGCATTCTGTTCTCCTGAGCACCATTTCCTTCCTTACACAGCTTTACACCTTGTTTACCTGTGTCCATCTATAAATAGTAATTTCCTAGAGACAATAATATTTCTAAGGCACTATCCATAGCAGCAAATTCCTTCCAAATCTCCTACTTCAACCAAAACATCATAATCCAGCAAGTAAACTTAATTAAAAAAAACTGGATACATGGATTTCCTTTTTAATGGACAGTGGAAAAGAGAAAAATTGTATTAGAGCTCCCACTGAGCATAAGGCAGCTGGAGCAGAACACCTGCCTGTGCTGGTGAATGCCAGCCACAAACACAGCACCCAACCTCTCCCTGTCCCTGCAGGTCTGAGCCTGCCACTGCCTGACCTCTGCCCCTGCAGCCCTTCAGCCACAGAGCAAAGGCAAAACAGAACAAGCTGCAGGGAGCAACCAGCTCAGGACACATGGAAAAAAGTGAAGCAGAAGGGAATTGAGGAAATGGGTCTGTGGTATATGGGGAGAGCTACCAGTGTGCAATTCTTCTCTTTCCACTTTTCATTTCCTCCATTTTACCTCCTCCTTTTCCCCTATACCACTTGTAAATACTCCACCTCTGTTTGCCTGAGCTACACACATCCAGTCCATTGAGACTTCCCTAGAAATTCCTTAGGAGGAGGCCCAAAACTCTAAATTCAGAGTTTGATGGTTTCTGAAATGACAGTGCTCTGTGCACGGGCCGGGGGCTGCTCTCAAGGACGAGTCTCCAGCCTCCAGCCATCTGCTGAGATGTTTGGCCACCCTCTGGTCCTAGGCCAAGCCACCTGACACAAAGAAAAATCACCCTTTGAAACCTGCTGCCATTACCAAACCCATCTCTGGAACTCACACTGTGATTCAGAAAGCAGATTTTTGGATATTCCCTCTACAAAAAATACCTCAGCAATTTCCGTATTTTAGAGCAGCAGTTAGTTTTTATATTTTATTTGTAAAAATAAAAAAAACCAGCTCAGTTCTAGAACCAACTTTTTCTACTTCTCAGGTCTCCTTCTATGTCTGATAGTAGACAGCTAATTGAATTGCAATATCTGAGTACTTACTGGGAAAATAATGTCCTTGATCTAACAATGAACTTGAAAACATATTCCAGTGCTTTCAGAGTTCTGAGGATAGGTTCACATTGCTCCCCTCGGCTGGAAGTATCCAAGTATATCTTCAGAACACTCATTAATTTCCTGAAGTTTAAAAATATTGTAAAAAATAATTTTCATCATTATTTTTTAATAACCTTCTTTAACTTCTTTGGCAGCTCTAAATATATGTTCACGCTTAGTCAAGCACATCCAAGAAAACAGACTGTGTGTATTTCTGGATTTATGTTGCACAAATTCTGTCAGTATAAACAATATACTGAGGTACAAATTCTAAGCTGCACAAGCATGAGAGAAATCTGAAATCCCAAAAGAGCAGCACAACTTTACACAATCCTAGAAGCATCACCTTTACAGAAGTTTGTAATACACATGCACAAAGTAACACAAAATATTCCTCCTGCCTGTCTCCACTGAGCAGTGATTAAACACCACTGCATGCTCTAATTAACAGCATGTAAATATTACAATATTCCAGTAGACAACAATATCTGCTTAAATAATTTACTGTATTTTAAGACTTCGTTACTCTGTATCTAAAAGCAACTTTTTGCTAAAGACACAGCCAGTTACAAATGAGCAGAAGTTCATCTAAAACAAAGTCCCTTAATTTGTAGTTATAGAATCATCTTAAGTGATTAAAGCAATACTAATAATGCAATACTGATCTTAATGCAGCCATAATAACTAAAACAAGGGTGTTTGGGGATTTTTTTCCTACATTTCCAAAAAAATGAAGATCTACTGTCCCCTGCCCTAAACAAACAAAGCCAACAATCAGCTCTCTGTGTAACTAATACACATCCCCAGCCTAACTCACATTTCAGAACCAAAATGTTTTGCTTTCATCCCCTCAGCCTCCTGGGCATTGCATCCACTGTGTGTCTCCATTTCCTCCTTTTTACTCAGCTTCTCTGAGTTGGAACAATATTTATCCAGCTTGTATGCAGGGGTAGTGCATGTTAACCCCTCTCAGAGCTCTCTGAAAGCCAGGAGAAAGGATGACTCACCAGGAACTGAATAAACAGGTAACAGCCTGGCTACCAACCATATCATAACATGGTTATAATATGTCTGGGACACAGTATTTCCTTCCTAGTCTGGAGTTAAGCCACACACACTTCATTATTTCATAAATGATACTGGAACCAGAGTAAATCTTTCATGATGTGCATTGAATCAATAAGGCCAAGAAAACATATGTTGTGGGGGAAAATCATAAACATTATTATTTTGCCTCACATTGATTAAGCCATGAGAAACTCCCAGCCAGGTAAGTCTTAAAAATATTTTATGCAAATAAGGCTGTCCTGAGATGTTCTGTACCTTTCCCTTTCTTCTTTCACAGCACTATAAAGCATTATTACTTATGGGGTGAGAGAGGATTGAAGTACAGAGTTTGTGCTTGAGCTTTCTGAGCCCACTGATGCTCACTTCACTTGACTGAGGTGTGAGAAAGGGCTGATTTTACACAGCTCCCTTTCAACTCCAGGAAACTCATGGTCTAGTGCATGACTTTTGTGAGATTTTGTGTTGAGTTAGAACTGATGTGAATTCAGCACAGACACCAGAAGATATCCCCACCCATCCCAAACCTTCAGCCCAGGTCTTCCATGTACTATTCATATTCCAAATTAAAGTTCTGCTTCAATCTGCCACTCCATTAAGCTGCCAGAATGAGACATCAGGTAGATTAAAAACCCACATCTATCCTCTCAGAGCACATCCCAGAGATCAGGACCGGCTGAAGATGTTACCTTCCCTCATAATTCAGTCATTTTATTTTACCATCATCTGAAAAAGCCCATTCTAAATGAAGTAGGAATCTAGGATTACATTTGGTGTATAACACGTCTGCAGTTTTTACTCTGTTCTGTGAGCCCATTTCTTCCCATCTGGGTGTTATGTGGAAGCTCCAAAGGCTGAAAACAATTAAGTCCAAAATCCACTACAAGTGCATGCATTGGCATGGCCATGTAACAAATACAGCCCCATTTCACAGCAGGACACGTAACAAATACCAAAATTCCAGTTCACTGCACTGAACCCCTCCTGACACAACATCAGACTAAAATGCATATGAAGACTTGACAGTTCCCAAATAATTCTCTTCTCTTTGAGTTTGCTTGATGTGAAAAAAAAAAGTGGAACTTATGTAAAGGGGTTAAGGAGAGCCTCAAGTCCTCATTTGAGGCATTTCAACTTAAGGCCAGGGATACAAATGGAGAGCAAAGCATTTTTTAAAAAATTTGACAGGATACAGGTGAAGTTCTCAGACACAGCAAATCCAGGTGATGGAAAACAAATGCCAAAGCATCATTTAACCCCAAATCATTTGCTATGGGTTCATTAATTCCACTTACAATCAAACATGTCTCAGAGGCAGAGAAGCAAACAGCAGCATCAAAACAACAGTCACCATAAATTACATCAGAAAAGTCACAAGCAGGATTTACTTCTTTTATGTGATGGTAGAGGTTTAGGAAAAAAGAGAAAGAAGAGAAAACAAACTTACTTGTATGCCAAGGTTGCACTGAAGTGCTGTTGGATATATGCTTCCAAAACAGTGTTAAAGTGCTGAAACTTTCGGTCTGCAATGAGCCCTATGATATAGATCTAAACAGACATGGACACCATCAGTCACATTGCAAACTTAAATATTAACTTTCCAAAAACATTTCTGGTAATTTAGTATTTAGGTTTTTAAAGAAATTTGATTTTCAGTCAATGAGTAATATTTCTCTGTTCTATAGAGATGTTAAAACTAATTCTCTGAATTGAAAAACTTGATAGTTTGTTTGAAATTCTAAGGTTTTTTTAGTTTGACAGATTCATTGGTGCTGATTCTTACCAGTGCATCAAAGACAAGGATGTCATACTCATTGCTGTGGGAATGCTCCATCATGATGTTAAACAGGGCATCCAATGTATCCTGGAGAAACTACAGAACATGCAAAGACAAACTGAGAACCAACTCAGCTTGAAAATCTCACAAGAAAATTTTCTGATAGTAGACTTGGTTTCCCACAAGTTAAAATTTGACTACCTTTACTGAAACAGCACTTAAATTGAGATAACATTTTAGGCTTTAGTTGCTTTAATTTTAAAAACCTGTGTCCTCAGACACATGAGCAATCAATAATACATGCTTAGCTCAAAGCTTATGGAAAAGATAAAGATATTATATAAATGACAAAACTTGTTAAAACTACATTTCTTAGTGACACAAATTAGTGGTTGCTATTTTCACATATACATGTTAATAAAAAAGACTTTTCCTGCTTCTGTGGCCTGATTCAAATTCTGCTCTAAATCAAAGAAAAGTACCTCAGTGACTTGGGACACAAATCTTTGGTTTAAAAAATCCACTCCTTCTCTTTTTTTTTTTTAATTCTTATTCCTTTTCTCCTAAGACATCTAATTTTTATGTTTAAAGACACAAAGGTAATAGTATCTGCCATTTTCCAAAACACTAACAATTTTTATTCGTATACTCATTAAGTTAAGAAAGTGCTTTGTTGGGTATATAACACTTCTTGGATTTAATATCAACATGCAAATTAATATTAAGGACTGCAAAGAAATCAGCAGGAATTGCTTGTGATACTTCAGATAGACAAAGATGAATGGAGATTGTGGAAAATATTTTATCACTACTATCTTCATAATCTTAGAAATCTCCCAGCACAACAACAGCCAATTCCAGGGATATCTGAAATGAAAAAGCAGAAGGGAAGCTGGCCAGCACTGTGAAGGATCCTGTCCAGGTGCTGGATTTCTTGCTCTCTCTAATGAAGAGCTTTGCTCATGTCCTTTGCAAACTAACAAATGTACTATATATAAAGGGGCTTGAAGAATAACTATTATTAGAATACCAATTTAAAGATTTACCTTCACTACTTCCTCTCCATCCACAATCTTCAGCTTTTCCAGGTTCTCCTGAAGCAGCTCTGGCTTCATGCGCCACTTCAAGAGACCCAGCAAGCCCACTAACAGAAAATAAATGGACAGACATTAAAACTTACAATCTGATTTATCAATTTGTGCAAATCTCTTCTTTCTAAAACTCCCACCTCTTTAGAAGGTACATACCATTCTGAGTTAACTTTGTAGAGCAAACAAGAGTTGAAATGTAAAATGCATCTCTTGAGCTGACTGAAAGCCCTCCAACAATACTTGAGCTCCTGACTAAGGTTGCTCCTTTGTTTTCCATGTGCAGACGTGTAGAAGGCAATGTCAAATAAGCACCAGCATCCTCCATTTTTTTACTGTCCCCCTGAAAAGCAACACACTGTTCATTACATATTTCACACCACCTGATTTAAAATTAGATGTATTTTGTACTTTCTAGAGAATTAAACAAAACTGAGGTGCAGGAAGGGACTCTGAGGGGTGCTCCCCTGGCAGTGTAAAAGCAAGAGCCAATCTCTCATTAAAATGTCAGTGGGGGTGGAACACTGCAGGTATTGAGCATCACCTTGACAACTGTACACAACTGATTATAATGTCTACACATGATTATCATGTCTGCACACAAAAGCAGAAAACAGGACTGAGTAAGGAAATAGCAGCACTGTTTTGGTATCCTCCTTTTAACCTTATACCTGGACCTTGAACATAAAAGATCAGGGCATGGTAAGATGATGTTTTAAATCAGACAGTTTGCTGCAGTAACTAAATGACATAGAATATGTGCTTTTCAGTTGGATGAACAGAACAAAACCAGAGAGCCAACAGAGATTTTTTTTTTTCCCTCCTCTCTTTCATCAACTTCTGTGCCACAATCTCACAGATTTTCTGGGTCTTATCTTAGGATTCTCCAGAGAGGGAAGGAGTTTTAGACAAAGACAAGAAAAATCATGCTCCTCACTGCTTAGAGAACACAGTGTTTCTTTAATAAAACTACTCCAGAAAACTTCCCTGATGAATTTGAGATGCCACTTAAAGCTACAGCACTGTGACAAGACATGACTCAATCACAGACCTTTAGCCCACAAATGTGCAAGAACAGGGAGTTGCAAAATCCATGATGTAGAAAGACATTTTAAAGTTTTGCAGTTTTATTTGGTTCAGTGACTGCAGATGTGCAGATTCTACTACATATCAAAGAGGTAAGGCTAAAAATTAACTGTAAGAGACCTAGAGAGAAAAGAAGCAAAACCTTTATGCAGCAAAACACACAGCACTACCAACATCTATGATTGCATCAGGCTTGCCAAAGAATTACTTCCCAAATTTCTGCAAGCAAAAGAAGCTCTTGACTTCCTCTTTTTGGGACAAGTCAGACAGACAATGGGAAAAAGATGAAGTTTTGATCCAAAAGTCTTTCAAAAAGATCCAATGTCTAAAGACAGTTTAAACATTGTAGTTTTTTAATTACTTTTTTTCAGAGGCTAGGTGTATGACTGCTTTAAACACTTACTGCTTACAATTACTCTTTTTAATACTAGAAGAGGCAAGCATAGGTCAGAAAATCTGTCTATTAGTCACAAGCACAATCTAGGTCAACTCCATTTAGCATTTCTCATCCATGCTATCACTTAAAAATAATCACTGAGCTGATGCAGAAACAAATTAGGTGGAATTTCATAACAAACATTAACCACACAATCCACAATTTTCCTTCTAGTCTCAATATTTTAAATAATAGTTTCAATGAAGAGAAGATAAATACCTCTGCTGCCATTAATCTCTTTTGGTTTGCCTAAGCAATTTGATTTAGTTGCATGCATCTCACTGGTATTAATGATACAGGAAACTTGTTTACTGAGAAGAGTCCTGAGAAATAACCCAAGTTTCCTTTGTAGTGGAAGTGATTTCTGGTTCTTAGCTCCTGCTAGACACCATTCTCCAAGCAGGCAAATAAAACAAAAGTCAAAACATCTCTTCCCCGCTTCTTTCACAAAGTCAAAGATGTTTTTTCCAGCCAGGGCTAACTAAAGCTATTCTTCATGCCCAAAATCAAATTGCTGAAACTTTTACTTTGTACCTGAGGAACTACAGAGCAGTTTAAAACAAGCATTTTCCTAAGACTGCATTCCCAGATTATTCATGGGATAAAGATTCTAAGTGGATCAAACACTTCCCATATCCAGCAAGAGGAATGGTACAAGCCCAGTACAGAGCTGCAGCATAACTTGCTCTAACTACAGAATGCCAAAAGCACAAATATCGGTAAAAAAGCAATCACTGCTTACATAACATCTTTATGTCATTAAAATGCAGAGCAATATTTACTGACAATGGAACAGGTTACACCTTTTCATTTTGTTCAGATGAAAAACACAGTATTACATTTGCTAGAATAATAAAATCAATCTAGCACTAAGTAAATACACAATGCAGTCAAAAGCAACAGTGTGAGATAAAATGTCTTAGGGGAGGGGAGGG
>VWYI01044718.1:4140-70033 GCA_013399455.1 Anthoscopus minutus | reverse complement strand
AAGGAAGGAAGGAAGGAAGGAAGGAAGGAAGGAAGGAAGGAATCTGAGCCCATACCTTTAGGATTAATAAATCATGGATGCCATCATGGAGAGTTGTTCCATCCTCCCTCATTAGTCTTATGTAGGCCATAGCAAAATTCTTTTCTCCCTTATCTTTAGCTGCAAAGCAAAAAGATTTTGGGTTGACTACTCATCAGTTAATTGAAATCCACTAAAATAAAAATTCCCTACTTACACTCATGAGTCGACCTGTGCCTGAACATGAAGCGCAGATGAATCCTCTGCATGTCCTCAATGGGGACTGCTACCTTTTGTAAAATCAGAAAATAATGAGAGTTATGGGGGGTGGTTCCACATGTTTCACCTATTTTAGAATAAATAAGTCCCACTTCTGTTTCCATAGTGCCTTTCACAGGCCATTTCAAACTGTTGAGCCTGATCCCAGTAGCAAAGTGGGGCTGGTAAGAAATGATCTGTTAGACTTTGCTCAAAGTCTGACACCAGCAAAGAAAAGAAGCACAGAACCCAGTGAGTTGATGCACACAGGTGCTAGAAGATAATCACAGTGCAGTCCTATTGCTCACCCTTTTAACCACAGAGAATTAAACACCTCTGCATTATGCAACTCCCATCTTCCAGATACAGAAATTGATAACCAGTTTATTAAACAGGTGAAAAGGGTGAGCAAAATAAATTGATGGTATTTTAGTGATTAAATTTAGTGTAAATCCTTGAGGAAAAACACAGAAATTTACAAGAGCTTTCTTCTTAAAGCAGCATACTTTAGGTCAAACATGCAACAAAAAAGGCAAACTGTGTGAGGGAAAGCACAATTTTTCATACTATCAAGTTTATAGTTCTAAAACTTTAAGGACTTTCACACCTTTGTGTGCATTCACAACCTCTTTTCACAAACCTTACTGAACAATGCCTTGATATTAACTACGCTTTTCAACAGGATCTACTGTTAGTGATCCTGTACACAAGACTGAATTGTAGAATAATTTTAAAAGGAACTAGTATAATAAGCAATAAACAGAATGGGTCAACATTTTCAAAAGAACAAATAAGCTTCTGTTTGAAACCACACTTCCATTCCCTCCCTGTCCTTCACCATCACACCTAACACAGCTCAAGGTAATAATTGCAAGCTTGTCATACACGGCTATCTTGTCTTAAAAAAATCATCCTTCGTAAGAACTGTTTCTGCCAGCTTCTGGGCATTTCCCAATCACAGACATTAAAGCTTGATTAGGTAATTATTAGTGTGTCTCTAAAGAGAAGCAAGACAGCTTTTTAATTTGAAATCAGAAGAGGAGGTTGGTGTTTTCATTTGGGTTTTGGTTTGGCCTTGTTTGTTTTTTAATTGAAGCTCCTCATCTCCATTGTTTCACCAAAACAGAACAAATGCAGTATTTCATTTTTGATGAGCCCTGTTAGGACATTAGGTTATCTAAGATGATCTCATTTGTTTTGCTGAACAAAACCCACACATCATTTTCTAGGCCAAATTTCAAGCCTCGGTGATCATGTATCTCTAATAACTGATGTATGACTAAGACTTCATGCTTCAGCTCTAGTCAGGGACAAGATGTTTTTTTTGGAGGCAGCTGATGCTGCGCAACCTTTCTGTGTGAGGCATTAAGAAGTGAAGAAAATGAAGTGTGAAGTACCCAGGCCATACCTTCAATGTCTCCATCCATCGTGGCTGTTTGACCTGGTAGTAAACAACAGATCTGTACTCGCTCACGGGTTTGTCCCCTGCTCCCAGGCAGACAGCATTCTTACAAAAGGAGGGAAGAAACAGTGCTTAGTGCCCCTCTAATCTGGGTAAACTTTGGAGTGATTTTGGGTAAGATAAGCTGAGCAAAACCAAAAGGTCACCAGAGAGCCGGCCTGGGAGTTCCACCCTGGGACATGGCTTCCCCTCACAGGCCCCGCTTCCCGCCCTCACTGCAGCTTTGAATTTGGATATGGCACTGTTCAAAATTAAATAGTAATGACAGCACCAACAGAGAGCAAGAACTAACGTGAGGACACTGCATTTTCCAAGCCTCTAAACACAATGGAAATTAACATTTCCCATAATCTATGAGTACAGCCAGTGTAATTGCATTTTACAGAGGTCACGCACAGTGGGCTCTAAGAGATGTGTGAAGAACATAAAATTGACTTGATTTCGCCATCTGATGAATTTAACCAACCAACATGTCATCTCAATTAGTAGAAGAAATACACAATGAAAATTAAAAAAAAATATCTATCTTCATTATTCTGTTTATTTCTCCATTTATTTTTAATTACTTTCCTCCAGCAGGCTCTCAGAAGCTCTAGGCCACACACCAGAGGTGACTTCCAAACTGGATGTTGTAGAGGCACCAACAATAAACAATTCGAATTTGTCATTCTTTAAAGACTATCTGAACTAGGACAGAGCCAAGTGAAAGATTTGATCAGCTTCAAAACTTGCGATTTTCCTTAGTTAGTCAGTGAAGACTCAGCCTGCATCTGTCTGGTCTGGCTGGCTGCAGCTGAGCTGAACCTGCAGAGTAAAAGCTGGGGCTGCACAGGGAGATCCTGATACCTGCCAGACATGAAACTAAAGTCCCTCAAGGAAGCAAACATTAAATTCTCTACTGAAGTCATAGATTCAGCTAATCCAATCCAGGCTATACTAATTGCTGCAAAGGTGCAATAATCCTGCTGAAAACCCAGTGAATCTTAAAAGTCTGTTTCAAACACCAGGATGCCCTGTGACCAGAAGGATGTGATGCTGATACCTGAAGATGTTTTGTATGGTCTGGTCAGAGCGATTTAACTGCAGAAAGAAATGTCTCATCTGCCTGAGCAGAAACTTTTCAAGGTTTATGCACCTACTTGTTTGTCAGGTCTGTGACATTCATAGGAACAAAAGTGTAAGTGTAAATCAAGGGCTGCTTCTGCAGCTGGAACTAGTTTGGTATCTAAACAGAACCAACCCATTTCCAGTGAATTTATTAGAAGCATTAATATAAATTCATGGGTTTGAAAGTCTGTTGGTTTGGGGTATCTTTACAGGCTAAAAGGAAAAACCAGACACTTTTGTTATTACTTGCATTCAACAGCATTTCAATTTACTCCGGAAAATTGTTGCTTAAATATATCTAAGGCATATTACCAACAGAAAGCAGGTGAGGCATTTCATGTCAAAGACAACAAGACAAATTCACTTTCTTCTAAGATTTGCAGAGATTATGTATCTGCAGAACTGAGCATGAATAATATTGGAATGCAAGATTTAATGCACGGTAATAGGTTTATTTCTCTAATGAATATCTTTGTTTATATGTGATTAGAAAGAATACAGAATAGACTTAACTTCTGTGCATGCAAGGCATGGTCAGGGTCTGTCATAGGTACAGGCAGCATTTTATAATCAGGGCTGCAGTTTGTTGTGTGGACCTTAGACCTTATGTGAGATTAGAATTTTCTTTACTCAAGCTTTCAACTTACATTTTTGGTCAAGCAGTTACTTGCAGTTCATAAACAAGTCATGAACCCCAGTGTTTTACTCCATCTTTATTTTATCTCAAGAATGTCTTTGTGATTTCACCCTCACAATCCAAACACTATAAAGCTCAGAAAATGACAGGTCAATAATCCCCCTGAATACCAAACTGGTGACAAACCCTAAGGAAAAAACAAAGGATCTACAAAATGGGAATAGACAAGCAAAAAGGCACTGTAAATATTTATGTTACATATGTAATTGTTGTCACTAATTTCATTCTTTGCCATGTACTTAGTTCAAGTGACAGTGACACAGACTTCCTGGCACAAATCAAGCGTTTGTTATGTGGCAGAAATGGTACTTCTAAGATTTCAGTGTGCAAATTGCATTCCTCTGGGAATTTCCTCAAGAAAAACCCTAGAGTAAGAATGCAGTAATTGTCAGAATCAGCATTTGTTCCTTGGCACAGCTAAAATAGGTCATTCAATGTTATTCCTTGTAATTCCAATATTCCTTACCCATTTTCATGCAAGACTTTTATAGGGCTTTAATAAACAGATAACTTTAACAATTATAACTTATTTGTCACAAGATGTCACAGGATGTCACAGTAAGGGAATTGAGTTTTTGAATAGTGGTGTTTTATTAAATGTGTGAGTTAAACCTTACATCAAAAATCAACTCATGTTTCTATGCCCCTCATGCAGAAAAAAAAGAAAACTTACTGGCAACACTTTTCCTTCTTCATCACAGACACACATTATCACTTCCACATTTCTCTGACTTGTTTTATTATATTTATCAAAATCTCCATACAGCAATGTAATATATATGTCATTTCTTATATCTCCTAAAAGAGAAATTGAAAGGTTAAAAAGCAATTTAAATGCTCTGAGAGCATAGGATCAACTGAACTGCACAAGAGTAGTTGACTATTTGCTGTGAAACAGACAAAAATTTATCCTTTTCCATCTGAACTTAAATTTTCAGTTCTTTATCTTTGCTAAGGCAAAGCTACAATGGGAGGGGAGGCAAATGGGAGCTCGGAGTGACTCGAAGCAATTCTCGTCCTGCCCCGACACCTGCTGGTGAGGTGGTGGATGATCCCATCAGCAACTTCCCACAAACACTCGGCTCTCTTTCTGGAGGGAGCTTCATATTTTAATTCTCTCCTCTGAATGAATTCATATGACTTTTAAAAGGACCGAGATTTTTCTTGAGTTGGGGCAAGGGAAGTTTTCGTTATTTGTTTTTAAAAAGGGGCCTGGCAGACAGTGAGTGATTTTGACTGGAAATACCTCGTCATGCAAACAAATGAAAGAAAGATATTTCAAATTCATTTGTTCGTTATTATTAAAGGACAGTAATAACTTAGAATAAAAACAACGTTAATTTAAAAGTCAAGTGACATCCACCATAATCTACTTGCAGGATAAGAAAGTTATGTACAAGGAGATAGGTTTATCCCTCACTGTCTGGATTTTATTTTTCCTGCTTAAATATTAGAAACTACTTTCCAAGGATTTCACTATTTTATATAAGCTTCTAATATGGGAATAAAACTTACCATGAGTGAATGCTAAAGATCCTCTGAGTTAGCCATTACAGAAATAAATAAGGCAGTAGCTGATTATTAACATAGGGAATGAGAAGAAATCCCTTCCTATCACAGAACAAAGCTCCTCCTACCTGGCATGATTATTTCAGGGAATCCCAGCTTTCTAGCTACAACTGTGGTTCTGTCTACAAGGTGTGGGTAATCCTTTCTAGTCTGAATCACATCTCCAACCAGCATTTTCACAGTTACCCACAGACCTATTAAGTGGGGGGAAAAAAAAGAAAAAAAGGAAAAAGTTATTACATTTTTGGTAGGAAAAATATATAAATCTGTCTCCAGATGATTGCCTCTTCTACCCACCAAAACACAGATAAGAATTTGCTTTCCCCACTTCCTGCAGATGAAAGTAAAAGCTCTCTAATGCAAAACTGTCACTACTAATTTAAATAGCCCCTAAGATTCTGCAACAAACTCATGGTTCCTCAATTCCAGCTTCACAGCTGACCCACCTCCATGGTGGTACTACAGCTCCAACATAAAGTGAAGTTCCACGAAAATACCGTGTTACTTAAAAGAAAATAATAAAAATGTACTTTACCTTGTCCACCACTGTCTCCTTTTGATGCAGTGATTTTGCTTAGGAGACTGTGTAAAAAGTCATTCTCTGCCACTACCCTGCAAGAGAAACAGCAATGTCTGCTCAGAAATTAAGTGCTAAATATATCAGACACCATTTAGAGCATAAGTGGCCGACGGCCTCAGTCTTTGCAGTATTGCCTGATTGTGATATATTTGGTATTTTTATTATCTCTCTCTCAAGCTGCAGCCCACTCACATTCAGCTGTGTGTACACAAAATCAAAAGTTTCAGTCAACCACCAAGAATGGTGTTTTGTGACAGTGACAATTGAATGCACTCACCAATGTGCCACTCCAGCTCTGTCCCCTTTCCCTGACAAACAGCCAGATAAATGAACTTGGAGTTTTTATCAGTTAGTTTTCAATTCAGAACCAATTCTCACATAGCAAGCAAGTTGGGTCAAATTGGAAACCAGTGAAAAAATAAGCCAGTGTGCCATACCTGGGTCTTTCAGAATTAAATTTACCCTCCATAGTACATAGCAGCAGTGCTATGTAGGACACACAGAGTTATTTCCAGTATTTCCACTGGTATCTCTGCATTTGATCTGTGAGCATCACATTTTTAGGCAGCTGCTCTGGCATTTCTTCTGAAGATAGTATATGATAATTACTTTTTAAAGGAAACACAGTTTTTACTCAGATTTTTCTCAAATTCTAAACAGAACCAAGCTCATAAAACTGTTGTTATCCTTGCATGTAAATCTCACTTGTAGCTATTTGGCTTGGGTTTGTGAAATCAGACATGGTACCAGCTGTCTGAGGGAGCACATTTGTGGAATTACTCATTAATTTAATTTGCTGTGGTACCTCTGCAAGTCTTAAATACCATCTAAAGTCATATTTAAATAATTAGCACAATTATAACATAAAATTGTTAAAGGGAAACTTTCTTATTCTTTAATCATTTCACAGCCATGGAGACCGAGAAATAAATATTTTCTTTTGCATGTTAAAAAAAGATATCTACGATGTTCTTACGGATGAAAGGGAATGAAATGCTGCTTCTCTTCATCACTTTCAGATTTTCCTTTTATGATATCCGTGATATCCATGACTAGAAGAATAAAAGAAAAATCATCAGAACATATAAGAGCATTTCAGAATAGCTTCTCTTATCTATGAGTGTGTGCCTCGAGGTAAATGTGGATTTTTCTCTGGCAGGGGTGGGTTTGTGGGGCAGAGCATTTTGTGCAAAGTCCACACTACACACAAGCTGTTGTGGAGAGAGAGGGAGAATTCAGACTAGATTTAGTATAAACTTGTGAATACAAGTGTCAGAGCTTTTGGGACATAATCACTGACTTTATTTCATCTGCAAGGGAATCTGTTATTAAATTGGTTCTGTGCTTTCACTTGCACAGCTCAGCACCATATGAATAATTAGGAAATTGAAAGCACATTTCTAACTTGAACTAAAATGTCAATGTAGGTGCAGTCTTTACAGCCTTCCAAAAGTACAGAAAACAACTGACAGAGCTGATTGGGATCCTGACATGTCTTGGTAGAGATTTTAATAGTCCAGGGCTGGCAAAAATCACCAATTTTCTGATTCAGCCTTAGCACAGGAGACAGCAGGTACCTGCCACGCCAAAGGGCCGCCGGAGCCCCTGTGTGTATTTCTTTGAGTTATTGTCTCTCAGGTCCATCCTTCCCACTCGAACTATTTGGCAAACTAAATAAATTTTGTCTCTGCTAAGGTCTTTATTTCCAAGATCCTAAGATACAAACAAAAATGAACCACAATGTTACTTTGGGAAAAAGTAAGTTGTGAAATTGAAACAGGACCTTCAGTAATAAACTGAATCTTAGCAATCAATGGGAGGGAAAAAAAGTAAACAAAAGACCCCCAAATCAAACAACCCCCCCCAAAACTCAACAAACAAAAAAACCTGAGCACATCAAAAGGATGAAAAAGCTGACAGTTGAAAGTTTGATAAAAATATAGGGTAAGATAAATAGAGAGAATAACAATCAAGAGATACAGCAGATAAAACCAAATAAGTCATCAAGAAATTCATGAGGCAGCAAAGTGATCTGAATAAAGGCCACTGAAGCCTTGTCACTGCCTTAAAGAACTCAGTGACTGGTCACCTTGTTCTGTTTCTAAGATTACCTCTGCTTCCTTCTTCATCTTGATCACTCTTTATGAGATCTGCCAGTGACCACAGAGAAGAGAATTTCATTTGCAAATACAAAGGGAAGTAACATGGAAAACACTCACTGTAAACACCACTTTAAGATTGTTGAGCATATCAATTTCCTTTGGAAAGCCTCGACTCCCCCATCTCACCAAGTAGTTCTCACTGTTTGGGAGATAAATATCTCATGTCAAGTAATTTAAAAATTCTCCCTTTACACAGTACAAAAGTTGCATAAAAGACAGTCTGTGGTGACGATTCAAACTTAAGACCAGACTAAAAGACAAGAAAAACATCATACAAGTATCAACAGTAAGTTTTAAAAGAGTAACTTGAACATGACACAAATGTGCACCTTTTATGTTGAGGCAACTTCACCATCATTGTGGTAAACACAGTCTGTTTGATGGGAATACTCAACAGAATCTTAATCTACCCAGAAATTTATGCATTTAATTCTTTTTCCACTCCTCCCCTTTGAGCACTTTACTCCAATCACCACAATACTGCCCATCTAGAACAATCTCCAAAATTTGAAATGGGCTCAGGCTTTCCCAAACTTCTGAAAGGTTCACTCCAAGCATTACCTATGAAAATATTTGTAAACTTCAAATCCTTTAGTAGCAGACAGCAACAAGACCTGTCCATGCTTCACTTTGCTTTTACTTTCATTCCTTTAATTTACATTTTCTTTGCATTATTGTATTATTACAGCACACTGGCAATTATTTGACTTCATTTTGGCCAGTTCCATTTGCTTTTTTATTACTTTATTTTCCTTTCCATTACTCTTCTTCAGTCAGAGAAGGAAGCTTTACCTTATAATTGTTGACTTCTGGGGGTCGTACAGGGACATAAAGAGCTCTGCATCCTCTCCAATTCGGCAAACAAAGTTCCTCACAAAGACATACAGGCTGTGTGTGGGGGATGAGGACATTCGGGAGTACGAGGCATAATCTGGTTGATCCTTTGACTACTCAGGAGGAGGAAAATCAATTCATTATAATCCATGAATTGAAATGGTCCTATACTACAAGCAGTTTTACTTTCTGGTATATGTAACAGTTCAAATTGAAAAGGAGAGCAGGGAGTTGGACTCAGTAATTATCATAATTTCCTTCCACCTTGAGCTATTCTATGACTCCCATGCCTTAGGCCAGTTCTTCAGGCTGTGATGTAAAAGGGGAAATATTCTCCCCACTCTTGAAGGAAAGAGCAAGTATCACAATGTCAGCACAGAGACAAGCCTACAAGCCTGAAAGAATTTCTTTTTGAACACACTAGGCTGTAGCAGAAGGCCTATGATGCACATCACAGTGGGGTTGCAGTGTACCAGAGCAACAGCAAAATGAAGTCAGTCTCTTTGAAGAGGAGACAAATAACATGCTGAGATCAGGACACAGCTGAGCAGCTCCACTGACTCAAAAATAAGCTCCTGAATTCAACCTACCTCCCATCTTAACCACCAAGAAGCAGCTTCTTAACACTTCTAAACCCATTGCCTGTCCCTATGTTTAAAATAAGTCACCACAGTCTATCACAGACTGCCAAGTATCATTCTCCTTATACTGTCAGTTAATTACAAGGTGTTTTCCAGTGATTTGTCATGGGTGCTATTGAAGTGTCATGACAAACCAGCTATTTTCTATTTAGTGTTTTACTGCTTTTTTACAGTTTACCATCTCATAAATGGAGAAAAGAACCAAAGGGGCTTACAAATCCTTGGAGAGGTTTAATATTGCAAAAGGTCAAGGAAGTGTAGTCACCTGGTTTGCATTTTAAAAGATCTAGTTTATGCACTTGTCAGCTTTGCTTAGGCACACGAACTTCTGGTGTCCAGAAGATTATGCTGAATTCATCCTAGTTCCTCTTCAGTGAGCTTAAATTTTTCAACTCCATCAGACTAACTAGCAAGCAGCAACACTTGGCAAACAACCAGTGTAGTCACAAGATCTTGTGAAAACAAGCTGTGGTCAAAGCTGCTTTGCAGCCTGAACTCCAAGTGTGTAACTATTCCCAGCGCAATTCAGACTATTGAGCAGTCCATGGATGGACATATTTCCATATAGGAGTTCAAGAACAGGTTTAGAATCAGCTTTTTTTTTAAATTTTTGAGCTTGAAGCCCAGCTCACAGCCCAAATCCAGTGCACAAATGCAATTCAGTTTGAGGCTTAGCCATGTTTATAACACAAGGCTGTGGATGTACTCTTAAGTCAGAGGAAAAAGTCTCCACCAAATCTTACGGCTCCATCCTTCGACCCTTAGGCAAGTTTTTGTTTGGATTTTAGCAAAGGAAGCGTCAAGTTTAGCCAGTCATTCCTACCATTTCCTCCTTAATTCGCTCAGTGATTTTATTAGTTGCTTCTTCATGTGCATGAAACAGGCTGATAACACTGGTTTTATCTGGATCCAAGATATTTCCATCTTCATCTCTAACTATCAGGTCTAGCTCAAGTACCCTGTGAAAATACAAAAGGCATAACGGTAGGGTTATCTTATTTTATATAAAGAAAGAAATGAAACAAACAAGGAAGCACTTAAAGATTCAAAGTTATACAATTTAAAAACATGCAACAGTATTTCACTGAAGAAAACTTAAACTATAGCCCATGATTTTTTTTAAGCTAGGGTCCAATATTTAGGAATTTATAGAAATGTCACCAAAGCATTGAAATGCCTCTCACATAAAATAGATCCACACCCTGTCCAATGATTTCTAGCAGTCTTCATAGCTTTTAGCTTTTAACACTCAACGTTTGGAATCAAGATGTTTAGGGTCTTCCTGCTGTGATGTTGCTCCCTCACCCTTTCTGTCCCAATACTTAACTCTGCTCCCTTCTGCCCCGCTGTCATACAAATCATCTCTTTTTTCCCTCTCCCACAGTGATCCCCTCAGCCTCCATTGTTGTTTCCCCTTTATTCCTTCTTCACAGTTTGGCAAGTTTCCTTCACAGCACACAACTCAACCCCACACTTTCAGGACCTTACCCTCTCCAGCTTGCAATCCAAATAATTTTAAACATCCCCTTCACCCCTACTCTTCCAAAGGCAGCACTTTACTGTCTCATAATACAGAAAGACTGTAAGAGTGACAAAACAGAAGCCTGAAAGCAAATGAATTTTAATGTTGTCTCAATCACAGCTGGGCTTCTTTGATTGGAGAACTTCAAAGTAAATTCTGTATTTGGGTGAGCATTGAGCTCCACACAGTGCAGTAGGACATGTGTATTCCACAGTGTGCTCTGTATGAATACAATTTAGTACAAATTTGCATCCAAATCACAGTGAACAAGTTAAGGATTTCATAACACCTTGTGGTCATTTCTTATGTGCAGCCACAGGTAATTGTAGATTTTCAGCTGCACAGTGGCCTTCAGGCCACAACAACTTAAAATAGCTAAACACAGTTTATAAGCAGGTTGTAATGCCTGTAAAAACAAAACTGTGAAGATTTTCTTACCAAGATCTCCCACCCCCACTGCCTTATCAGATGTTGGGACACCATTAACCATTAATTGCCAAAAAAATGTTGTGTTGTAGTAACTTTTTATTAGCAAAGAGCAGACGACACTATCAAACTGCCCATGGTAGTTTCACTTCTATTACCAGAACCAGAGCAGTGCTTGGAAACCCCCTTGTGAATTGGGTGTAGGTGTGGGTGTGTTTGTTTGCAGACTTAGGGCTGTCTCCCAGCACCACTTTTGAGGGTCACTTCCTGGACACAGGCCATGGACAGATGGACGAGTTCTGGGCCCTAAGTATGCTACATCAAGGCTGGTTATCTGACCTAAAATCTTCCCAGCTGACCTAAAATCTTCCCAGCTGACCTAAAATATTCCCAGCTGACAAGCTCATGTATTTATAATTAAGAAAGAAATTAGTATTATGAAAAATCATTTTGCTATAGAGAACCTCATCATGGTATCCACTATCAGCACAGGAGTTATAGGGAGAAGCCTAAAAAATAAGGTTTAATATGAGCCACACTTTTGAATTCCAACCTGTAAACATGAAAACTTTACCATCATTCTCCTTGGTGCTGTGCTTTAAACTAAACCATGCTTTCCAGAAGCAGTGTAGGCCACTTACTTGTTCCCATAGTCAATTTTGGATGTGACTTTCTGTTTGAGCTCTTTGAGCTCATCTTTTGGCAGAGTCCCAGACAGAAGCTGTGACCGCCACTCCATCAAGTCACACATCATGGACTGCACCTGCTGGAACTGGGCTTTCTTATTTGTCTAAGAGATAAAAAGAAGCTCAGTAAGTTTCAGGTTTCAAGTTGAAGTCAAATACTGGGCTTGACAGCTAAAGGCTACATGTCATATTTAATGCTAAAATATAGCAGGAGCAAGAAATAGGTAAAATAATGATGTCTCATCCCACAGATTTTTAAGGGCAGAATATCCCCACATGATCATAAAGAAATAACAGCATATTTTGTATCAGGACAGGGAATGATGTAATTTTTGTTTTATTTAATTGTGTTGTTTTAAAATTCTTCAACAAATTCACATCAAGAGAAAACTTACAAAAACTATTAACTTCTGTATGAGATACTGATGGGAACAACAACACCTGATTGTGGTATTAACACATTTAAGAGAAAAAGGAGAGAATACACAGAAGTGACTAAAGCAGTTCTAGTGCCATTCACTGAAAATAAAGAAGGGTTTTCATTGTTGGCTTAATCAAGAAGACTAAAAACTGACATGTTTCAGAAACATTGAACATCCCTTTACCCCAACAGAGATAAAGAAAAATCCAGTGGTTGGGATCCTGGAACAGTCAGCACAGTTCTTGAAATTGCCAATTGTTAATGGCTATTTGCTCCCAGTAACCCTTGAACAATTTGTGTTCTAGCAATCCAAGAGCACCATGAATCTTTTTCAAGTTCATCCCAGTTACCTTTTATACTCCTATCTGGAAAATTCTCAATGCTACAAATCAAAATTATGAAGAATTTATCATGAACAGGATACTTCAGGTTGAAACAATAGGCATGAAGTTACACCACTCCTCAGCAATGTCAGCTTTCCCTTTACAGAAGCACAGAATCATCCAGGTTGGAAAAGACCTTCAAGATTACCCAGTCCAAGGCTGATGGCTGGACCAGAGTTAAAGTCACTAGGCATTTAGAGCCACTGAAGAAAATCTTAGTAGTGAGAAAACAATTTCTTAAATCCACCCAGACCCTGCTCTGAATGTAGGAAGAGACTAATTTCAGCAAGGCCCCAGTGTGCATAAATAGGACTAACAGGTAACAAACAGCATGTAAAATATCCTACCACATAGAGCTGCTTCCAGATGCTTCCCCATTCCCAGAGAGTGGTGGTAACCTCTTGGACTAAGGGGATCTCAGCAGGTATGAAATTTTCTGTATGCCTAGGAAAGAGAAGGAAAGATCACAGAGTATCTTTCACTCTTTGTTTCATGGGTGCATATTATACTTACTCTGTGTGAGGTACATAAATGCCTCAAAACTCATTCTTTAGCAGACAAGCTCAATAATGTAATAAAACAGATAAATTCAATACCTTTTCTTTCCAGCAGCAGCTTCCTTGATGTGGATGAAGGATTTAGGAAATATTCCCTGATGAATGAGAAAAATTATAAATACACACTTATTCTCCAAAAACATTTTGGTGACAAGCATGACTGTGAACAGAAACTGTAATGACAAACTGTAATACCCAAACTAACTCCTGGTTATTTAGTTTTCCATCTAGATGGATGCATTTCTATTTGACAGACAAATAATAGGAGTTTGTCATATCTCTTCAAATGTAGAGTGCATAGGCATCTTTCTTCATAAGAAACACCATTTTCCACCTCAGTTCAATTGAATAGAATTTGATAAAATACAATTTAAATTCAGTAAAGAAACATTTGGTTTGTGCATCACCTCATATCTATTTTAACTGATCTCTAAAGGAAATGGCCACCAGACAAAAAGTTCTAATGTGATTGTCCTTGCTCTACAAAAGCTGAAATGTCTCAAGTCACCCTAAAGGAATGTTTAACAATCACTTTGTCCATGCCAATCCTCCCCTGAACTGGCAAATCTCACCTTGGTTGTTAACTAGATCCTCTCTGGATTCTTCTCTATTCAATAACTCACATATGGTACTTCCAGCACCACAATAATTCAATAACAAGTGTGCTACATTACAAAGCCTTTCCTGAATTAGATTGTAGCTTTTATAATCATTTTCTTTTAAGCACTGGATCTTAATCAAAACACAATCATGTCTTATCACTTCCACATTTTTTTCATTAAGATTAAAGTTCAAAAAAGTCCATGAAGAAGCAAAGTAAAAGAAAAAGGTCCCAGTAATGGTAAATTTAGTGATATCTTAGTATATGAAATTAATAATACTTCTTAAAGCATGTAATGCACGATGAGCTCGAAGCCCTTTAGCAATAGTAGGAATTAATTAAGAATTAGTTAAAAGGAAGTGGTTAGTTCTGGTAAATATTTTCCCTTTTTAGTTTTAGGCTAAATTATAATTGATAAAAATAGAAATGTTATGCAGAATAAATGCTAATAACATTTTCAGTCAAAAGAAATGTCAAAGTAGTTAAAAACACAGGTTTAGTGTTTTAACACATTTACATTGCTGCTCCCTAGAAAATCTTATACCAAGAAGTTACAAACAAAAATGCTTTTCTTCTGGGAAAGTGCAGTTGAAACTAAGAAGTAATTTTCTTGTTACTTAATTCAGGAGTCATCACACCTAGGGTAAAACCTTTTCCTCTGTGGCTTTCCATTTTCAGGTCTAAGAATACTGACTTTTATAAAAAATTAGTAAGATTTTTGTACATTAGAGACATTTAAAAACTTAAGCCTCATACAAGTTGTTTATATTATTTGTAACCTAAAGAATCCTAGGAAGAAGTACAGAAACAAGCACATCTAGCAGCAAATTGAGTCAAAATTCAATTCAAGTGGTGGCTTCAATAGTTGTTAACCTGAAGGCACAATCATTTCCTCTTCATTGATCTGCTTTTCCCAGTCCTCACTCCTATTTATCAACACTGTCCGGGATGAATGCTGCTCATTTTATTCATCTTGCAAGGAAAGAGTGGAAAGATCAGAACAGAGAGATCAGGACTGCCTCGGCAGAGATACCCAAAGCCCCACTTCATGGGCTGAGCCCTTAAAAGCAGCCTCACAGGAACAGATAATGTGATCTTACCTCTGCTCCCTTGTACCTCACCAGGTAACCCTTGTACCAATCTAAAAGGAAGAAAGATCACTTGGTATGACAAAAAAACCCCATGCATTACAAAGCACACAACAAACTCATGGGGTTTATTTCACATAAAAATATCCATCATAGTATTTGTAAAAATTAATAATTAATCAAACACACATAGCTTAAAGGGAGTAGCAGGGATTATATTAAGCATGACTTGCATATTATCAAATATGATTGTATTGTCTGCTTTCAAGCCTTGCACACTAAGTACAGATAATTGTACACAGATTTGAACACCCCGTGCTCACATTAAAAAGGTAGAATAAGATATTTGCTTTGCAAAGTAATAAGTGCACACCTTTAAATATCTGTGTTAGCCAAAATCCCTCATGGTGCTGGACAGCCCATGAAGCTATTATTGTGTTCTAGGCCCAGGATTAATCCAGTACAGATAATTGTTACAGATCCAATTTCCTTCGGTGTGATAAGGTTAAGCCATTTTTGTTAAGCCTTGAGAAAATATGGCTTTTGGACCCAGCCATAATAAGCAGCTTCTTGGTATAAATTCAAACTGGAATGTCAAGGAACTCAGGGCTATAATTGGGCTCCTGCTCCAATTGTAGCTAGAAAGCCCTTTTGAAAGACAGGAGTGCAGAACTGCAGCAGTGGCAAGTTAAAAATTATTTCAGGCTTTGTTCCATCTATTCCATGGCCAAGTCTCAATAAACTACAAAAAACATAAAAAGCAGAGTTCAACCTTACAAAATCAGGGGCCACATCCACTGTGCATCCACCCCATCACAAAAAATCACCTGCACAGCAACAACCTTAAACTCTGTTGAATATTACATTTTTCATCCCAGAGAAAGAATTTATACCCAAAAGCATACATTTTCTAATTGTAATTTCATGAGCAGATATGATCTCTTTGCTATCCTCCTTTCTCTCACAGGTATTGCAGCCATGCGAGCAAAGCATAAAATAATAAAAATAAATCCCAAATGCCAAGCAACAGTCAGGAAGGTGCTAAAAATACTAAAAGTCACAGGATGATTGCTGGCCTCAAAGAAAGACTCAGGACAGATTTTTCTTTTTAGGTTTTCTGCAGTGTGATTTTTTTCATCAGTGTTTTATCAACAATAAAATTCCATCTTACTGCTAAAACTGAATTATTTGCACATAGTCTCGATTTACAACCAAGTATGCACAATTGGTTTCATCCCATTTGCTGTGCCAGCACATATATGTTCTGTGCATATATTTTGTGCATGCAAAACCAACTAAAACAGGATTTTAAAGGAGCACAGGAAGAATCCTGTCACCATTGGTTACTCTCCAGCTGGCAGCTTATTTTGAAGATACCTCATAAAAGATGAACTTCACTCACACAGTGAGAAGGATTCCACTTCTTCACTGACAAACATAAAGCAAGGCATGAAAGATCATATCAAGGGCAGGGGATTCAGAAAAGACTTTCAGATAAAAAATAACTCCATAAGATCAGCACTCCACTCACTAGGCTGGGCTGACATAGATGGACCCCAGGAATTCAAGGCCTGAAGTGCTATTGCTGCAACTAACAGACAATACAGGGATGAGGAGGTTCCTGGTTTGTGTGTGTGTTTTGCTCTCAGCAAAAATATTTAGACTGGAGGCCTAAAGAATTACTTTTTTAGGAGAGGACAAAAATCACTGTGACTCTGTTGACTGCTGAGCGACATCCATGTTTTTTCACTGCTGCTTAAAGATATTGAATTAATCTTAAAAACAGAAGAGAAATAATTACATTTCTGTGCTCCAGCACATGGTAAACATGGTTTTTCAGGTGCTCCTCCCTCAAATCCCTGGCTGTTTCTGGACAAAACAACCTAGAGCTCTGTGTGGTGGAACAGGCTGGGTTCAAACAGCTCCAAAGTCTTGGCAGCCTTGTGCCCACAACACACCAGGTATCTCAGCACTGAGCTGGCCCTGCCCCTGTCCAGTGCAGCAATTGGCCTCTCTCTTTAACATAACTGCAGTAAGTAAGACACATGTTCTATCTGCAGAAGTAGGTTGAAGAAGGTAATTTTACAATATATTTTTCAAAGCTTTAAGTAATTTGTAATTTTTTTTTTAAAAATTCTCGAGCTGGTCAAGATCATGACTGCAAATCGAAAAGAAATCACTCTTACAGTGACGTTTGCAGATACCTGAATGCTGAGTTAGTAACAATAACTCCACTCTCCTTGCTTTATACTAACGGGAACCTCAGTAGCTGTCAGATTCACAGAGGATCAGTGGGTTAGGAAAGTGTTGAGTGCCCATCAGGCAAGACTTGGCTCGGACTTTTGCTGCTTGACATGTTCAGTTAGTTGGATGGCTTTCAGAACAGTTTCTATCATGCTGACACTCAGATTTTTTTAACTGGGTTTCCTCATCGTACAACAGGATGGGGAGGGTGCTCAGTATCTCCTAGCAACAAATATTTAGTTTACAGGCTGAAAGTATACTCTTTTAAATCTTAAATCAAATTTAATGTAACTTTCCTGAGGTATATCACAAGCTGGCACAAACTTCACAAACTCTACATTCACCTTGATGACTTCCTCATTTGGTAAAGGCATCCCAAAACCCACATGCACTGTAATAAGTCTAATTTTGGCTGTTCAGAAAAGATTAGGTTCTTCCTCAAAATACACCACCACCACAAACAATAAGGACATTAGAAAGCTACTGATGTAATACAGGGAACTGCTGTGAGGTGAAAGGATTATGTTAATCACAAGGAAATGGAAAATGTGACTTACCTTCACAGGACTCTAGGATATGGACCACATCACCAATCTGTAGAGATAGCTGTGGTGTTCCTGTGCCTTTGAAATTGTATATAGCTGGGAAATTAAAGGATGAAAACAGTGTTTTTCAATACAGCCACACATCACAGTGAAATTAAAAACCACATGCCATTATTAAGGTTTGGATACTGGGATCAATACACAAGGCTAGACAAACAGAACTATAATTCTATCAAGAAGCTCCATTTGTCAGCATTAAATAATCTCTTTTCTCCTGAGAATGGAAAGGTGTGAAAAGGGCCAGTGCTGAAAGCAAAAACCAACCAAACCAACCCCACAGAAAACTCAGCAAGCACAGGGACACCAGCTATTGATCAGAACTGCTCTGCACAGGATTTAGGAGCCCTGCTCAGATGCAGGTCTCTGATAAATACACAGTCACACTGCTGGGGAACTGTTTGTCTGCTGGCCCAAAGGATTTAAGCACACAATTTACAGAAATTTATGGCTTCACTGGTATGAAGGGTCACTGAGATGCCTGTGAAAACTGAATTTACTGAATTCTTTCCTGGATTTAGATGGCTCAATTTAACATGAAACTCTGTTTCACGTGGAAACAGAACCAAGTTTCATCATTTTCTGTATTCTCTGTATGACTCTGAAAAGAACACAGGAGCAGTGGATTTTGAAAGCATTCTAAGCAGAAACTTATCTGCATGTGGTTAAGAAGCACTTCAGAGAGAATTCAAGAAAATGAGCTCTTCACCAGTTATGTTCCAGGGCTACAGGATGTGGGCTCCTATGGTAACTGTGCCTCTGTACATTTTTTCTCTTCACAGGCTTGGTTACAAATCTCCACAGCAGCATTACAGCAGAAGTGATTATTGAAGCCACAATCACACAGGGAAACTGAAATACGAACAGCTGAAATCCAACTAAAGTGTGCAGGTAGGGAGGCTGCTGCAGGTGACCCCAGGTGTGCAGGGAAGGTGTTGGTCAGCAGAGCTCTGGCTGCTGGCTCCAGCCACACACAGCAACCAAACCTGAGGGATTTGGGATAAGGGAAAGCTGATCCACAAAGCAGAGTTTACTTTCAGCATCTTCCTGCATTCCTTTTGCTCCCCTCTCCAGGTTTCTAAAGCAGGATATTTATCTTTGCTAGTCCAATATGTGTAATAATACATTTTATTTAAACATTTTACTTAAATTATTAAAGTCTCATAATAAACTGTTTTCTAGGAAAATGCCAGGAGTGTAGAGCTAAACAGATTATTCCTCTTCACTTTATAAGTATTCCATAAATTATGTTTCTTGTTTCTTTTGCCATAATTTTATTTGTTATATTTCTGAAACAGAAATTAGAAGGAAATTCAGATTGAAGAGGCTTACTGGACCAAGAATAAATTCTTGTTTTTGTTGACATGAAGAGGTTCCCAGCAGCTTCTTCTCCTGAGTGGGGAGAGCAAGGCTTCAATCATCCAACAGATGGGGAGGACTAAAAGAATTATGACTTTGAAGTGGGGCTCTGCTGCTCCAATTCAGCCTTTTATTCAAAATAACATTGGAAACACATCCTTTAGAACTGCCTTAGCCCAACACAAAATTGAGTTTACGTGGTGTATGACATGTGTAATTCCATTCTGACTGGTCTCTTTTCCAGAAGTGGAGGATGGCAAACAACTCTGCAAAGTTGTTATAACATTTCAAGACACGTTTCCCTGAAGTGCTTGGGAGGTGGGGGAATGTGGGTGCATTCCCAGGCTCTTATACCAGCTCCCTGAAAAGTCCATGGAGATCAAGACTACTGTTGACCACAGATCTCAAAATATACTTAGTTGTAGCTGTCTCAAAACATAGATGCAAATTACTGAGTCATACATTTACACTGCATTTCAGTTTCGCTGCATGTATTGAAAGGTGCAGTAACAAACTGGCAAAGGAAGTGGCTGTATCAGCTTAGATATTTCTAAATGAGTAAGTGGAAACTAAACAAGAGATATTTTACTGTATATATTAGATTGTTTGGTAGGATGAGTTTAAAAAATTCCTATACAAAGGTTTTTCATGGACCTGCCTATGCATTTGATCATAAACCACATCCCAAACCACCTTGCAAAAAATGTACCAAATACTCCAACACCAACAGAACATCCATAAGTCTTATCTAAAGCACCAGACAGCTTGACCATCACATCTGCTTTTCTTTTAATTATTAACTGTGAATAAAGATTTGCCTGTTCTATCCAGTTATGTTTTCTGTCAGCTGTAAGTGATGTCAGTTCCCTTACAAACTGTGACCTCCTGTACTTGTGAGCGTCACCTCAGAGTTCACAAGTCAAAAGCAGGGCTCCCTTTCCTCCACCCTCTTTTGAGATCCTCAGGGCTGTTGTGTGCACATTTAACACATTTAACTCCTTATTCTCTTCAAAAATAGTATATGGAAACCCCATGTGGAATTCAAATTGTTTTGGTGGGATACTTACAGTGGGTTGTTGGCTTTTATAAAAGTAAACTCTCCAGTGGGTAGAAATAAAAGCCCTTTCAAATCACTGTGAAAAACCTTCCTACTCCTCAACCTGGCATCCTGCATCCCAACCATAAATACAAAATGAGTCAGCATCCTTCAGGCACAGAAGTGACCTGCTTGAAGGCCCCAGCATTCACTCTAAATCCTAAAAGCAATTACAGGAGCTGCTGAGGTCATGGCAATAAGATTAGAAGGAGAGATTTGGGTGGCACATGCCCTCCCCAGCCCCAGGCTGAGGTGTCCCCAGCAGCAGTGGATGCTGTAGGGTTCTCCCAGGAGGGCACAGAGAATGCCCAGAAACTCCAATTTTAGGACAATGTTCCTAAATAGGGACTTGGCAGTTCACTGACAACACAGGTGGAAGCTTTTCCCTTGAATGAGCAAAGGAAAACCATCTCTTCAGAGCTCACTGCGAGCTCTGTGGTCATTTGATAGCACACACATAACTCAGCAAACAAACAAACAAACAAACAAACAAAGAGCCCCTGAGTGCAAACCCCTGAGACTCTGAGCTCCCTCCCAAGCGGAGCTGAAGGCCAGCACACCACAACAACATTCCTCGGAGAGCAAGTGGGAAATACCAGGGCAGACTGCTGACAGAGCCAGCCTCCCAAACTGAACCCTGTTCAAGCCCAGGTGGCCTCTGAACTGTGCCTCAGCAAGTGGGGACAATTCCCACCGTGCCCATGAGGAGAGTCCAGGGAATCCTTTCCTGCCCAGCAAACAGAACGTGCAGGGACCCTCAGCAGCTTCTCCGTGGTTTTGCTGTCACCCACACACCCAGAGCTCGAGCAAAGGCCTCCACCAGTGCCCATCTCAGCAGGAGAAAATGAGGGCTGAAGAAAATCCCTGTTTCCATTGAATTGCTCTTGCAGCCAGAGCTGTTGGTTATGATACACACGTTCTCCTCTCTAGATAAATACGTGAGCACACTCTGGTACAGATGGACAGGAAACACTTAACCTTCCCTAATTCACATTACATGTCCTCCTCAAATTAGAAAATAGCCAGCAGAAAAGAAAATAACCTCACACCACAGAACTTGTTAGGGAGTTTTCACACACAATATCCCAGGTACCAGAACCCCTTCCTGAAGAAGCTGCATTTCCCCAGTGTTAAAGCCCCATATTGTTGCTATTCACACTATTAGCTTGTAAGCTACTACAAGGTAGGAATGTGTGAAGTGTCTCATGGTTTATTTGGTTCTTCTCTTTAGGGTCAGGATTAATGAGCAAGAGATGGTATTTTTATTTGGACTCAGATGTTATTTCTTATTTATATTACAGTTTCACAGACTGTGAGTTCTTCAACACATTAAGTTAACAGACTAAAAATGGAGATTTAGGTCTTTCTTTACAAGGTCTTTTAAGTGTAAACTACTCCAGTTATAAAACCGAATGCTAAGTGAGGAAAATCCCACAACCTGCAACACTGAAGTCATTTATTAGCCCAATAATCTCACCTGTTTTTGCTGCCTTTCTCCTTCACATGCAGACCCTGTCCTTTCTTTATAAAAAAATACAAGCATTACATTGTTTCCTCTTGAGACTGTACCAAGCCATGTTTCAAGTTGTTTTCCTTGGCTAATTTTCCACTCTTATACTGAATTTGAAAAAAAAGTATATAATTTTCTAAGGTATTGCTGAACCAGCTCCTAATTTCACTTTACCATTACAGAAGGACAATTTGGTATGATTTTGATGCAATACTCATGATATGTTCTGCATATTCAAACATTTGTTAATTAATAGGCTCAGTGAGCACCCTGTTCTATTTTTTACATATGCAGCTCAATTTTCATGAGTAATCAAGCACCCATAAAAGACCAGTTCTTGGTGTTCAGTTACCATTTTCTCCCCATGAGAACAGAGTGAAATTATTTAGCAAGGAGACAGATAAATCCCAGGTGAAAATATGATACAGTCCTAACAGGATTTCTTGACTTCTGGAAAGAAATCTGAAAAAATGTGTTGCAGTATTCCAAGTTAAGGATGTCCCCTAAAATCTCACAGGGCGAATGTGCCTTAATGACCACAGCATGGCCACAGCTCTGGGACATGCCAGAAACTTGTCCTAAACCTCTGTGAGGTGTTAGAAGCTGATTAAATTTATTCTGATTCATTCTCAGAGGGTAACTCTGCAGTTCTCAGGTAATGAGCTGTCATCTCAGAAAACAATTGAATAGAGATTTCCTTACTTGCTGAACTTTGGGGCCAGATGGAGGTTTCAGCTGACCTGAGCTACTTATTTTCCTTCTTAGACACAATAAAGCCAGGATGGATTACCAGAATCAGGAAGCTCTAACAAATCAAACTAGTCATACAAAGATATTATCTCTGACTCTTTACCTTCTCATATAAAATTGTAGAGCAGTCATTTTTCTTAGAACTCTTTGTTAAGAACAGAGTATTTAGCTGTGAATTTTCCTTTTCATGAAGGACCATGGATAAAAACATAATTTCCCCAGCTTCTGCTGTTTCCCAAGGAGCTGGAACAGTTTGTTGGGTTCAGAGGGTGCATTTCATGGAGGAAACCTGCCCTAAATAAAGCTCTGTTCCCTTACACCTCAATCTATTCAGATTTCAGAGATATACAATAACTTCAGAGGGTTTCAGCAGATGAAATCAGACAAGCCAAACTCAGCCATGTACACTCAGGCTGAGCATGTGCTTTTCTACACCTTCAAAGCAGTCACCCACCCCTCCCCACAATTTTGCTTCAAAAGGACAGACATTCACATACAGGAGTAAACCCGATGCTTGAGTTTAGAACACCAACATAATATTTCACCAGTTTATAGCTTTGCTCAAAGTCTGAGCAGATGGCAAAGACTTTCCAACAGGAAACTGCCACCCAAAGCCACCAGCCTGCCACGACTAATCCATAGGAAAACCACAAATTTATGCTGGGAATGCTGCAAGACTGAGAACAGGTTTCATGTGCAAAATCAGGATTGTACTTTTCCTAGTACAAAGCTGAGTATCTGCTACCTGGGCTGCTCCATTTAGTTAAATAAAACACAAAAGTGGGTACAACAGGCTGCAATTTTACCATAACCAAGGGATGGTGGGGCCTTCCAGATCCACCCTGCAGTGTACTCTGCTCATCCAAAGCATGATGGGCCCAGTATTCTCAAACTGAAACTCTGCTCATCAGCAGAAACTGAAGGCAGCAGGCACACTTCTAATAAGAGACTTGAAAATTCAGCATGAGGTTTGTAATCAGAGAATTAAACCCCGAGATTTTCAAAAACACAGAAGACAAAATAGCCCTATATGCTCAGAAAGCTTCCAGTGTGCATAATTCCAAAAGCTCATCAACTTTCACAGGATTTATGACTCAGAAGAATCAGCAGAGTCAGTTTTCCCATTTTTCTCATTTCCCTCAGACACAGGAGGCATGTTTACCACAGTCTGTAAATTCTAAAACCTCTTTGTTTGAGACCATAGTAGTCAATACCCCTTGTTCAGGACTCACTATTCCATACCTGAAATTTGGCAATCACACTATTTTTCTGCCAATTTCTAAGAATATGAATTTATTTAGTTCCTATTAATTTCTGGGACAGGACAGCTAGTGATGGCAGTACACACTTGTTTGGGTTTGTTTGATTGTTTTAATTATTCTGGGTGCAAGAGTCTCCCTTTTTTCTCACCAACGTATGTAATGAAAGAATCAATTTGGTTTCCAAAACAGAGTAGAATAAACTGTGGGCCAACAGTTTGGCTAAGAAAAGGAATTTTTGGGTATAAGCTAAAGGTTGTTGAATTTATACTCATCTATGAAATTCAAGTAATTGTGCAAAAAGAGAGACAGAATATGCTCTTACCAAAGAAAACCTGCCATAAGCCACGTCTGTACTATTTTAATATTGTTGGGAAGTCCATTTGATCGTTGTTTATTTTGCTCTGTGACACACTAAACCACAGACACTACTACAACTGATTTTTACATACAAATATTATAAAGAGCCTTATAAGGTGTTCAATAAAAAACCTTCCTTCAACCCAGGAAATGGACTTGAGGCCAGCAAGTGGTAGCACTGTCACCACAGTGCAGGACACAGCGTGCCCAGATTGTCTTTTACATCAAACTCTGTGCTCACAGTGAGAGGGGAAAGGAAACAGATGCAGGTCTGCAGTGTCAGTTCTTCCCAGTGACCTACTCTAGAGTGAATTGGGTTGTTTTGGACATGAAAACAAACATAGTTGGTTTTTGAAAGATTGGATTTTAGAAGAAGGTTTTCACCCTGTGAAGTTTGTTGTACCTTTCAAGTACTATAGAGACTACTACAGGTGCAAACCCTAGGTGCTTTCTACTGCTTGCAAAATGGAAACAGAAAATATTGACACCTTTTATTTCGTAATGTAAGCTGCCACCAGAACAGACTACTTCCATTTTGCAATTCTGTTACTGCTGGACATGGATGTTGAACAACACATTGTTTTCCTCTTATTAATTAATTATTTAATTATTAATTTCTTGGTGTCACATTTTATTTTATGAAGCCAGTTTTGATGCATATTGCAAAAAACTATGGCCTACTTAAAATAAAACATTGTTTTAGAAGCATTTGGAAGGTTAATAACTAAGTAGCAGCATGCATCTTTCAAGTGCTTTAGCTTTGATTCCTACTTGTTTAAGGCTTATTTTAAACAGCAATTCAGTCTTTCATACAAGTTAACATCATTCATTTTAAAATTCCTTTCCTTCCAAAAAGTATGACTTACCAACTCAAATACAATTTTTCTCTGTAACACTGACCACAAGTGACAATCTTGCAGAAGCAGCTCTAAGATTCCCCTTCCCCTACATTTGTTCCCCATAACTTCAGGCCGCTGCACATTTTACAACACATGAGTTATTCATTATTGAACAGATTATGCTTCTAACACACCAAGGTGGGAAAAGCTGCATTACTGTGGAAGTGGGAAAGCCAACTCCAGTGTACTTCATGCCATTCTGTTCGAAAAGACCAAAACTTTGTACAAATTTGGTCCCTTCAATTAATCCACGCTGGTGAAGCGGACGGCGTTAACTCAGCAGAGAAAACACCTGCCCACATCCTGCCCACAAGGCAGAAAGACAACACTCAAATGGCAGCTCCCTGAGCCACTTACCCACGCCACTCTTCTCCATCCTGTGCCACCCTGCCATCACCCGGGCACCCGCGAGGCTCCCGGGGATGCCCAGCCCCGAGGGGCGCAGGGTTTCGGGATGTGGAGCTGGGTGCCAAACACAGGTTTTGGGATGCAGGATTTTCAGGATGAAGAGCTGGGTGCCTAACACAGGTTTTAGGATGCAGGGTTTTCAAGATGAAGAGCTGGGTGCCAAACACAAGTTTCAGGATACAGGATTTTCAGGATGCAGGGTTTTCAGGATGAAGAGTTGGCTGTCAAACACAGGTTTCAGGATACAGGATTTTCCAGATGCAGGATTTTCAGGATGAAGAGCTGGGTGCCAAACACATGTTTCAGGATGAAGGATTTTCGGAATGCAGGGTTTTCAGGATGCAGAGCTGGATGCCAAACACAGGTTTTGGGATGCAGGGTTTTCAGGATGCAGAGCTGGATGCCAAACACAGGTTTTGGGATGCAGGATTTTCAGGATGAAGAGCTGGGTGCCAAACACAGGTTTTGGGATGCAGGGTTTTCAGGATGCAGAGCTGGGTGCCAAACACAGGCCCCGGAAGCGCCGTCGCTGCCCGGGACGAGCAGCAGCGGCAGCTGCGAGGGCTCTGTGAGATTTGCTGCCTCTCAGAGCTTCCTTCCTCTTTTCTCAACTCTAGATACTGTGCCCCGGTGTCCTGGGGGAGGGGAATCCCAAACTGCGTGTCAGCCGTGAGCACAGAGGCACAAAAGGAGCCAAGCCCCACCGGGGCTGTGTGACCGCCCCCGGACCAGGCCAGTGCCCATCTCCGAGCACGGCTTCCTTCGGCGCTGCACGGTTCGACTTCACAAGATGCTCCATCTTAAAAACTCTGCTCTCCTAACCTCAAACACGGATCTGTGCTCTTCGTGTCTCCTCTCCAAAGAGAAACCGAATGAAGACAAAGCCATCTTTTGAACCACACCCATTCTTTTACACTTCATTTTGTTTGGAGGAAGAAGTAGGAGACTTTCTCTCTTCTCTAAACAAAGCAGTACTTGCTTAAAGGCTTACTTGTTAATACAAAACTGCCAAAGCAATTTTTAGTATATTCCCAGCCTGTGCTTCCACACAGGCTGTTGTGGGAGCCAGCTTGGGTGAGGACATTTTGGAAGTGCAAAAGACCAAGCCAAGTTGTTTGGAATGTGAATTAAGGACAGCATATGGAATTGAAGGCAGAATGTTACCTAAAGAGTCTGTGCTTTACTTATAGTTTATAGTATAAAAAACTCAAATGAAATCCTTGCAAGATTTACTGTCTGAACCTCTGCTTAGTACAACACATTCAGTTGACAATCCTGTGCTCTGGATATTCCACTGCAGTTTAGTAATCACTGTTTGTCCAAACTGTTTAACGCTGCCATGCTGCATCCAGCACCATTTTTGATAACCATCTCCTCTGATTTTGATAACACATGGCATCTTATTTCTTAATTTTAACTAGCAATCGTGTGGAGCACAGACTGCCAGTCTCTTTCCTCCCACGTGAAATTCTGATGTACATATTTCTGCAAGAAAACCACTTTAACCTTTACCATAGATTTGCTTGAATAGGTCTAATCTTAACCATACTAGCTTAGAAAAGGATTTAGCTCATTACTTTCTCCTAAAATAAAATTGAATGTTATGTTTGCTAAAGTGGACAAAATTCCCAGCAGCTCCCACTATCTCCATTTACTGACAACAAGCTTCATCTAAAAGTTCTTAATTTTTTCTGTCCCTGGAAAATCCACTTTATATTGCTATTCTGCCAAAACCAGATTTTGAGCCTGAACGATTTAATCTTTCAGTTTACTCTGGGTTTTGAGTAGTAACTTCCTAACTAGGAGCATCTTCCTCACTCCTTCCCATCTCTGTTGCCGCAAATCTCCTCTTCCCTTTCACTATTTGGCCTAAAGGTTGCCTTGTTTTTATTCTCTTGCTCTTCCCTCTAAAGCAACAGCCAGAGGGAAACTGGTCCTTTCTTGCACTCATTTACAAACCTGCTTTTCCATGGAGGCCTAGCACACCTAGTTAACACTGCTGTCCTTTGAAGTGATCTAAAACACAGAACTTTCACCTGCAAACTGGGAATCAGTTTGGGATCCACAAAGGGACTGGGCTCTGGCTGGAGCTCATGGACTTGTCCCAAAAGTCAACTCGAGGGCCAGAAGTCCCCCAGGAATTTTTGCCATCCCCTTCCCTGCTCCCAGCATTGCACAGCTGCTGGAACTTCCTCCTGGCAGATCCTTTCATGATGATGCTTTGGCAGCTCCTCAGCTACTGGAACCCACTGCCACTCCATCTCAATCAGCTCCCACCTTGTCTGGCTATGTCTGAAAGATTCCTGCCTGTAACTCCTAATAAATGGATTGGGGAACCAAATCCTTCCTGAGCTGCAAGAGGAAAGTGAACTCAGAGCAAAGCACACACAGTAACTCTAAAATCCTTGTTCTTACAGCAGAGAACAAACCCCAACACAGGTCTAAGGAATTAAGGTGGGCAAGAGTTACACCCTTTGTCCTTGGAGGTTTTTATTCCAAATTGGTTTATTTGTGTAGGTACTTCCACACTGATATTCCACAGAAAAGAGTGGGCAGAATCATCACCCTCACATACCTCACCATTTTTTCCTTAGGTCCTTTTCAGGGCAGAAGGTTTTTTTAAGGAAAATAGAAAATTCCTTGCTTCCCTGAAAGATGAAACTCTCTGTGGAAGAAGCTCACAAGAAAAAAATTATCTTTTGGGGCCTGGGGACAGGCAGAAGGGAGATAATTCTTGTTCCCTTGAATATTGCTATCAGTTCCAGAAAACAAGACCTTGTAAGATCCTGCGTAGCTAATTATCCATTTTTTAGCTAAGCTCATTTCCATTATAAAGAAGAATTTAAGCAGAAGACAGAACTTGCATTTAACTGCCTCTAAATTCTATTCTATGCCAAGATCTGTGAGCACAGTTGCAGAAAAGCAACTGCTGAGACAAACCAGAACCAAGTAAGAAAATACAGCAAGAACTCTGATGCACAGTACCTCAGGTGTGTTGTGGCAAACCCCAAGCCTGAACCCCAGACACATTCTCCCAGCTGCACTCCTGCAAGAGCATGTGTAAACACAAATACACGGCATAAGATGGTAAAGGCTGCACACTCCAAGTGGACTTCAGCAGCAGAGATTGTAAAGTAGCTCCTGAGGAAATTAGATAATCAGTTTTGGTTTTTTGTTGAAATGATATCCCAGTTTTGTCACATAAATTAACAAGTTATTTTAACCTAGTAAAAAAATTCAGAAAGTCCCAGTAGCTCAACATATAGTTAACTATAACATAAATCAACATACAATTAATATAACATATAATTAACTGTCTTGGTAGACAACCTACAGCTCAGTACTGACATTTAAAGTACACTATCCAATGTCAAAGGTTTTCCTCTCAGTAGAACAACCATGGACCTCAGTTGCTTTGTGCATTTGTGTCTCACAGCAGAGCCAGTAAACAAATGCAACTTTCATCATTTACATAAAAAGGGTTTTTTTCTAACATTTTGTAGCATAAAAATTAGGATTTCTTCAACATAGCATCATTTAAATTCACATGTAAAAGAAGAGCAAGAACTATTTCATGGCTACACATTTGCTGTCAGTAATAATACCTTAGCAGAAGTGAACAGGAACACATTCTCACTTTATGCAGCTTCATTAACAACAGCTACACAGTAAATTTCTTACATCAGTGAAGGGATGCAATCTGATTCCATGACACAGATTTCTGATTATTTTGTTCCACAGAAACAGCAGCCCCTGGGCTGTGCCTAAACAGAACTGTGCAGAAATGCTCTGATAACAAGATGTAGCAGCCTGGAAAATGAGAAGATGTGGTCATTTAAGGTGACATTCCCACCTTTTCAGTCACTTCTGCTGTGACCACAAGTCAGTTTTTGTTGAGGTAAGTGGCTGATGAGCTGAAGCCACCCACATGCACAGAGTTAGCAAAATCCAAGGCACCACTGGCAGTCTGTGAACAGTCTGGAAACAACCAGGGGGTTGCAAGATTGCTCCCCAATGTATTCTTTTCCATCATGGATTTAAAAAAAGTCTTAAAGAACTTTCACCTTAACTACTGAGTCTTTTACTTAGAAACTGGCTAATCCATTCACCAGAGGGAGCTTAAACTGTAGCATCATGAGTCAAATGAAGTAATCCAACTTCCATACAAATACCCCAAGAAGTAATGGAACTAGCTTAAAAGTTCTCAATTATGCTGCATGAACTTTAGGAAGTTACAGAAGTCTCCTAAAAACATGACACACAGCACCTGCATTACACTTTCTTATCTTTTATTGAGAGGTATTCTTTTTTTTAACAGAAAGTTCTACAAAAGACATCATCTTCATTTAAAAAAATGAATACATGTTTCTTCTCAAATACAATACAGGCTACATTTTATGAAGAAAGAAATAAAACTTTAATTAATGGTACAAATACAAGAATCCATAGAGTTTCAAACACTGACCAACAAAACACACAGAGTGATTCACCTGCACTTGGGCAAATAGGTCAGCCTGTAAGTTGAAAAGTTATACATTAGGAGGAAATATATTAAGAATTCTGAATCTGGAAACTGGAAGAAATTTAGGAGCACATCACTTAGCTGAGTTCTCCATCAACACTGTCTAGTCTGCCTTACCATATAATAAAATCTCTGTTAGCCAGAACTTCTCCTCCACAACAGACCTGTGCTTCAAAGAAAGAGCAATTAATGTGTTTAGAGCAATTAATGTGCCAAGAGTGGAGAACAGGCCACACCTCAGGTCAAGTGCAGGGAACACAACAGGTGCCCTTAGGGAAGTCATCAAAAGTGCAGCTCTGCCAGGCAATCACACCCTTCATGAGAGCAGGCAGAACAATACTCAAGTTAGCAGCCTGTGCACCGATGGGAGCCAGAGCTCACTCAGCAGCTCCTGCTGGAGCAGGACCCCAAACTGTGCAGGTTCCTTGCAGAAGTGATTTATTGCTGAGCACACTGAGTTTCAGAACTTGCCTTAGAAGATACGTACAATGTGGAATGTTTTTTCTTCTGTGTTTTCTTCTCTGTTGAGATATTAGTTTCTCTCTTATCTTCTTCTGTAGTTTCAAATCTGGATTCAGCTGTTAACCTATAGGCAAAGCAACCATCCTAAATACATATTTTGTTAATATAAACCAGGACTAAAAGAATTTTAGGCAAAAATCAACAAGCCAGCTGGCAAACAAGACTATCCATATACAGAGACAGAACAAGCACAGTTTAGGAAGAAAATAAGACTGAACCAAAGCATTTTTATAGCAGTCCTGATCACATTTTATCACTTAAAGCCTCTCCCCCCCACACCCTTCAGCTGCTGCAATGTTTGGTAAGAAAGGTTACTGAATATGTGAAGTGGCTGAGATCAGCCCTCAGGAACACCAGTGACTGTGCCACACACAGAAAGGAGATCAGACCCCAAAAGCACAACTCCAGGTGAAAAGTCTGACTAATATCATACAAATGGGATGAAATCAAGCTTCTTGCTTCTACACCATCAAAAAAACTACCCTTAAAATAATATTCTCCTTTCCACTTCATTCTACATTCCTATGGCCTTCAGCTTAGTGCTTGAATATCTTAATCTGGGGGGAAATTTTATTTTCAGGCTCATTTGTCCACTGACAGGTTTTAATTCTGCTGTGAATGTAAATGGGGATAAAACTGTCTCATTGCTGTCAAAAAGATAATTCTGAAATCAAAACATCAGATTGTGCTCAGATGCCTAATTCTTGTTTTTAACTTCATGAGCATGCAAACATGCCATTAGAACAATTGATGAACAGTGATATTTTACCCAACCAAATTACCCACAACCCATTGAATGGTACACATTATTATTTTCAAAAAGAAAGAAATTATGGAAAATGAAGTCCCAAATTAAACATCACATTGTATAGCAACACAAACTCCACACTCATTTATCAGCACATGCATTAAAGCAATTCTCTGGTGACCTTGTGGATTTTTCATGTTATCAGGAGCCCTCTGTGGGCAACCCACACCATGGACAGCTGCTTTCAGTGATGTTTTTCCCCAACACAAATAGCTGCTACTCAGTTTCTAGAGCCTTATTTGAAATACAGAAAGGTGCAGCTGAACATGAGGACTATGAAAGGAGCTGGAACAAAAAAAAAAAGGGGAAATTCAGCTACAGATTCAAACTGCTGTCAAACTGTGATGCATTGCAGGCCATGTGTATGTTATTCCCTATTAGCACTGTCTCAACAGGCTGAATAAAAACAGGCTCTGCTGTGTTCTTCTCCAGATCTGGGTTTGCTCCACCATGTGCTCTGCATTAACCCACATCTGTAACTCTGATGGCTGAGCACCTTCTGTCCATGGTCACCCTCATTCTGAGTTGGACAAATCATTATGTGGTTACAGCCATAAGGAATTATTCAGGGAAGAAAAAAATGGGTTCTCAGCAGCCATCATGTGGTTTGTACTCCCCCAGCAGCAGCTGGAGTTGGGTGAGGATGGAGAATTTCTGTCCATGAACCTGCTCCTATGGTAGATTCCCTTCATCTGGCCCTCCCACTCTTCTGCCTTGAACAACCCCTATCCAAGACCACCAAAACCACTATTCTGGTGGCCAGAATTGCCAAGAGTCCCTATAAACAAGCAGAAAGAACTCAAACCAGATCACATAAAAACCACATTGATTTAAATTATGTCCCAAAACAGCACAAATGCATTTATACAAAATATTGCCCTTTTACAGTATTATAACATTCTTTCAGCCTGTAATGTAACAACTCTGGCAATCACATCACCCTGTGCCTCTTGGTGAGGAGATATGAAAGCCAGGACTGAGGGAGTGAAGCTGAGCCTGGGAAGAAGGCCTGGGGCAGATTTCTTTCTTTCTCACTGCTCCACTGTCTTTAACTGGCAAGGAGTTAAAATCTTCCCCAAGTGTGATTTGCCCATGACCAGCTGACCTCTGTCATTGTCACCCACGGACTTTTGCTATTGAGTGCTCTCATTTGTGCTCTGGAAGAGAGGGAGGAGCAGCTGAAGTGCAGCTGGCAGCAAGCAGAGGCTCAGCCCACAGCCCTCAGACAGCACTGTCCTGGATCAGCAGGTGCTCAGAAAGAACAGACAGTGCTTAAACACTTCAAGCAAATGCTGCTGAAATTATGGCAAGATTCAAGCTTTGACTCTACAGACTCCAAACCTGCAATACAACTGGGGCTCCTTCTTCCTGTTTTAGGAAGATGAACTTGTTCCATCAGGTGGAGCTTTACTTCCCAAGGCTGAGGGCTGTGCCTAAAACCCCAAAGAGTATTATTAGCTGTCCAGATCTCCTGCTGAGCCTAATGGCCACAGGATATTGGACAAAGCCCAAGTCAAGTCTACTTTGGTGTATGTAATCCAACTAAATAATTTAAGGGAACAAATAAGCTCTTAGATATCCAAGCTCTTTTCAGGCAAACAACCTCATGCAAATCTCAATGCAAAATAAATTGTGCAGCAAGGGCTAGACTCTGCTATTTCAGTTTAAGAAGGGAGGAAAAGCATTTCAATAGAGAAATGTATATTTTTATTGATCACTTAGTTGGTCAAACAAACCTGTACATAACCCATATCACTGTACATAACCCTTGCATTGCCAGAATTCCAGTATGCATTGAGAAGTGACAATCACCACTAGAATATTTAAATCTATAGTCTCAACACTCTCATATGCTTGTCTAATCAGTGCCACCACTAGGAATGAGCTACTCCAGTGCTGGCTGCAGCCCAAATCACCTCAGCAAGGAAACACAAGGGAGTTTGTCACCTCCACAAGCACACACAGACCACTTCTGAGCACTTCCTCATCGCCTCCAGGCCTGAGATGACAAATTCCAAACACCACTTTCTAGAAATGAAGTTGGCTGCCCTTTTACAGCTATGGTACCTCTGTTCTCCCACAATCTATGGGCAATGTCAGAGCTCCACTATTTACTGCACAAAAACTATTCCAGGCACAAAAACAACCCCCAGAGACTAAAACAGCCTTTTCAGCTGCAGCACCACATTTTAGTTAACACAAGATCAAACACTGACAATTATCCACCCTTATTTTTCCCTCCCACAAACTCTCCCTTTTCCAGGTCCTCACTCCAGATATAATTTGCCAGTATTTTCTGTGCCCAAAGTTCAGCCATATCCATCACAGAACAGTCCAGAGATTCTTTCAGTGTTTAGAAATGCAGCTTCTCAAATACTCAGACTTTAACATTACTTCCTATTTTATAGCACATCATAGCAGATCAGGGGTAAGTAAATCCTTAATGTTAGCTTAATATCATGACTTGGGGTTTTAGTAGCTCATTAACACAATTAGAAACAAACAGATCTTTCTGCCTGGATTTGCCTTTTACAGCCTCATACTATCACTGAAGAAAGCTTAACAGCTTATATAGAGTTTTGAGGCAGCTTAATTGTGGTTTTTATTTTTATTTTTCAAATATTTTTCTTGTTGTGTTCCTTATTTGAATCAACAGCAATGGGTACAAGATTAGAAACCTCCCTCTGAACTATGGTTTCATCTTCCTCTTCCACTTTTTCTACTCTCTCTGCTTTCCAGCATCAACTCCATAAATAATTTCCACTCCTCACTCCCTCTTCAGCAGGTTTCTCCCTTCAGTTCCCATAAACTATTTCCAACAGTTTCCTATAAGCAGACATTATATCATCTTTCCCCAAAGCAATATGAGGAAATTAGTTAAACTTTTCATATCAGGTTACATTCTGCCTGCTCCTTTATGTGTAGAGGACATTGTCAAAACCCAATACCATCACTAAATTCTCCCAATCTTTCCACCCACATCTGACCTTCCTTCCTCACTAACAATTGCCCATTTTAACACAGCTGCTAAAACTGCTATTTCTGCCATATTCTCTCCACAGTTTAAGAAGACTGCAGTATTTGGCTACTTTAAGTCTGTTAATTATGTCCAAGCAACCTTGAGTAATTGATATAAGAGCCAAAGCATCAATCCAATTATTCTTGAATACCATTAACTGGCTATTTCCTCTAGCAGATATTAGCAAGTTCCAAGCCCAAAACATCTGGACTAGCCTAGACTTTTTTCTACCTCCAAACACTCAAATATGTGTTTACAAAGATTATGAACAGACTACAAAAAGCATTAGTTGAAAAAGTAGAAAATCAAAGTCAGCGTTGTTTTCACCAGGATAAAAAAGCTGGAGATAATGACTGTTTTCAGTTACTTTACCATCTAGCAAAAAGTAACTTCAGTTCTTGGTTCAGAGGAAAAAAATTATCTTAATTTGGCAGTTGTGTTTCCAGCTACCGTGCATCCAAAGCATGCATTTCATTTGCTGACAACACAGATAGCTAATTAATTCTCTATTATCTTGTCCAATGAAAGTTAACACAATTCAGGTGAAGAATTACTTCAATAATTTTTAGGCTTTTAGCTAAATCTGGAAGTTGCTGGGGGCTGAAATTAGGCATGAAACTGGAGCATGATTCCAGTTGCCTTTATCACCTTGAGCTGTAACACAGCTGTGTGGCAGTTTTGAGGGGACCAAGAACACAAAGTTTCTGATGCTGCAGCAAACCCAGCGAGCTGCCATGCTACCTGCACACCTTAAATGTCTTCAACCAATGGGAAAAAGTTATTTCAGTGACTGCTTCAAGAGTCTTTTATTAGTCAGTGCTTTAGTCCTTCTAAAAGGTAGTGAGAGGTTCAACGTGGGCAGCCGGAGCTGAGGAATGACACTGCATGCAACACTGAGGAAATAGATAAAGAAGTGGAGAGCACAGTTCATGCAGCGAAAGAAAAGAGATGCAGGTCTGTGCTGATTGCCTGGAGCAGAGACAGAAGCTGACACTGACCTGGGGACAGCTGCAGCAGAGGAGCTGTTTCCACTCCTGCTATTTGAAGTAAAGGTGAGGTGATTCTCATCTTGAATTTTAACTCTTTTTCTTTCTCTTTCAGGTTCGACAATGTTTCGTATTGCCTGCAGAGCTGTATGTAATGGGGATGCTTGGAAAGGCTGGTTTTTTGGAGAAGCATCACTTTGCTCCAGGTTCTTGGTAGTCATCTTTTTCCCTTCTTTACTTGGCAATTGAGTGAGAGCAGTTTCTTTCACTGAAATATTTTTACTGTCAAAGTATTCACAAGTCGTGTTCCCTGGAATTCTCTCCCTCTTCTTTTTCATTTTAGGACCTTTAAGTAATTCTAAAGGAAAGAAAGGAATATATTCTTTGTGCAAAAAAAGCTGGAGATGACTTGTCCCCCAACAAGTTCATAATAAAAGTAAGAACATTTCACATGACTAAAGAGCTTGGAATAATTCTTAATAGATTATTTATATCCCTTAAAGAATGTTTCTTCATGTAATCTGATCATCCCAACAGAAGCTAGTTTGAAAGAGAGACAACATCTTTCTCCTCATCCACTCTGTCTTTTCACCGAGGCTTTAAATTAAATGCTCTGAACTCTAGGCTGCTGAGATAACCTTCCACAAATAACATTTTAAATTTAAATCCTTTGGGTGTGGACAAAAACAAATTTCATATCTGGTTCCCCATTTGTGGAATCTCAGCATGGTTTGGGTTGGAAGGGACCTTAAAAAACACATCTTGTTCCCATCCTTTGCCATAGCTAGGGCACTTTCCACTATGCCAGATTTCTCCAAGTCCCATCCAACCTGGCCTTGGATTCCTCCAGGGATGGGGCAGCCACAGCTGCTCCAGGCACCCTGTGCCAGGGCCTCCCCACCCTCACAGGGAAGTTTCTTCCTAATATCTCATCTAAACTTGCTCTCAGTTTAAATAGAATCCTCCTCCTCCACAGCTCCCTTGCTTTGCACATCCTCAGGTATCAGCTGTTTGTTAGGTGGGCCTCTCTGGTCAAAATTTAATCCATATTAACTTGAGCTACTAAACTGTTTTCCTGTAAATGCTTTGCACTTTATTCCAAAGTTCCTAGAAAGCTGCCTACATTTGATCCCATCCCCTTGCATATGGTTATCTACCTGTGCTCTATAAAGCCCCTGAACACTGCCATTTTTAACTGTAAAACTGCATTTTTTAGTGTCTTCTAGTCTGTGTTCACATATTCAAGTGAGGTCATGTGCAAGGCAGGGCTTTTCTACTTCAGCTCAGCAGATTTTGGGTCAGGTTATTTCAAAAAGTCAGCTATTTAAGCATTATATTCTGGAACTAAACAAATGTCTTCCTGCTTAATGTCATTTCATTTCTAAAGGCTGAGAAAATCAGAAATTTATATTTTCCCAGATAGAAAAGAAGTATTTACCTTCAGGTTCATATTTCATTTTCAGCTCATCCAGCATAACCCGCAGGTTCATATTCTCACTCTGACAAGCTTGCAAATGTCTCTCATTTGTGAAGAGTTTCCTTTCAAATTCCAGGACCCTTTGGCTCTCATACAGAGCTTTCATTCTCTGCAGTGATAACTCATTTTTCAGTGTTTCAGTTTCCTTGCTGGAGTGGGAGAAAAATCAGACTTAGACTGGTTTGGGTTTTTTCTTTTAGCAAAGCAACAACTAAGCACTCAACTTCACCTTAAATTGGCATTGATACATTAGTAGAAAAAAAATCAAGCTTTTTAGTCCTATAAAACATTTGGTGTCTTACTACCTCACTTTTTGTAAGAGAAATAAATATACACAGCCTAAAGACTAAGACTTTTCATACAGTTTCCTCACAGGTTAACTTTTAATTGATTCAAGGTCTCAATAGCCCTACATCTAGGAGTGTTAACAACATTTCTGGAAGAAAGCCATAGTCATAAATAATATTTCTGCTGCTATTTCTTAAAACATGAATTAAACAACCAAAAAACCCAACATTCAGTCCTATAATGAAGTCAGGTTCGTTCCACAGCATTAAAAAATTCAACAAGAGCAAACCCCATCTGCACATGCAGTCAGTGCATACAAACAGTAACAAAAAAGGGAGGATAAAAACAAGTACCTAGAAGATAACCCTGCCACAACCAGGGCCTCAGGCTGGAAGTACTTACTTGGAGTTGTCAAGTTTAATTTGCAGTAAGTCTGCATAGTAACCATTTTCTGAATCGCTTCCTCTCGCACCATTAGCAGGTCTGGACTCCTCCATATTCTCATATAAACTCTGATAAAGAACAAGTGGCAGGTTGTCAAGCAGTGACCTTTCAGAAGCACATTAGCTTAGTTCTTAGAAAACATTTTCCAGGCATTTTGATGGAGAAGCCTCATCATAGAGGGATTTAAACACAGAAGATAAAACTCAGCTGCTCTGAATACTGTGTCATTTGTTACAAATATCAAACAGCACTAAAACTGACGGCTCTCTCTCATTCACTGAAAAAAGGAAAAAAGTGAGTTGTCTCAAGTCCAGGTTTGCAAGCAGCACTCAAAACAGCTTTCTTGCTTTTTACTTGAAAACACAGGGTATTTAGTTAACCCACAAGGAATTTTTCTCAGCATTCACTTCTAGGCTTCAGCAGCTGGACCCCAGAGGAATACCAGACATGATAATCAATAGTCAAAATGTCAAAATCAATTACATATTTCAGATGAGGAAGCTAGTTTGTAGTAAAGATGTTAAAAATGCAGCAACATGTGACACTGGGGGTTTTGTTTGGTGTTTTTTTTCTGAATAAGCAGTACTCAATGTTAATTCTGTCCCAGAGACCTCCCAGGCCTCTGTCAGTCACTGCCCACAGATATTTTGATGGTTATTGGAATCAATCATTCAACTTCCCAGCACTACTTATTTATGGCCTAGAGATAGAATTAAGTACAGATCAAGCTTCAACGTGAAAAAACTGGTAAAATGATCAGGCTTCCTCAATTACTGCTAAAATGGGTTAAGCCTGGCTTCATACCACTTGGGTTAAATACAGAATACAGGAGGCTATCCTGGAAAGCATAATCCTACTGCACAAGCTAATGCATCTCAGTTTACATTCCAAAGCTCTGATAAAAAAGGGCCAAACAAGTCCAGAAACGTGCAAGAGTAAAGAAAGGTTCTAGAAACACACAAACATCAGCAGCATTTCACTGGTGTATACAGAAGTCCTTGTGTGTTTCTCACTTTGCAAAATACTAACAAGGTGTTTTCAAGTTGCATAAGAGGAGTGAAAAAACTGCATTACAAGGATGATTAAGCAATTCAGTTTTGCTAGAAAAGAGCATGCTTCAGCTGCAAAGTTAAGACACATCAGGAAAATAAATATCCAGAAAATTCAATAGCTGAGATGCTAAAGGCTAAAGCCTAAGCACACACAGTAAAAGTGCCAAATGACTACACCATCCCAGAGAAAAATTGGGTGTCACAGCTCAGTGAGCTTTGACCAAGTAACTGAATTTAAATGCTAGAAGTAAATATAAAAGATATGAAGGTGCTTCACACAGGACAAAAAATTGTTTCTTCAACCCAGGTATTGGATGGGGTATAATTTTCTGCTTCTCTGCACTTGAGAAGTCTAATATTCTCCAGCTGTAAAATATAATTCAGGTCAAATAAAGATATGAGGCAGCTTTTGGATCCCTTTTCAAACCTGAACATGGACTCAGATAATTTTCACAATTCTTCATGTTCTCATGTTTTAGCTTCCAATTACAATTTTCTACTTAATTAAAAACTGCATACCTTAAATTTTTCTAGCTGCCTCACTTTCATAAGCAGGTCTTCTATTTCACCATTCTTCTGCTCTAACATGGACTGTAAACGTTCCAGCTGATCAAATTCTGCCTGGGAGCCTTTCAGCTGTAGCAGTGTAGCCATTTGCAGCTGGAAAAAAGAAAAAACTATTTACAACAAGTACTGGGATTAGTGACTGAAAATCCCAGCCTTTTACACAAAACTGTTTGGAAAGTCAAGCCTTGTCATTCTAAACCTGACTGTAGAAAGGCACTAGATGCTTGAATTCAGTTTTCATGACATAATCCCAGCAATTATCACCACAGACACTGCAAGGCATGAGGACAGGTGAGATCTCACTGAGCAGGGCAATCCTGAGGCATCCCACTCATCTCTGTTTTGGTTAATGAGCACATAAACACACTGCACCAAGGTCACCCACAGCACTCCACATTCACACCATCAGCACCAAGGCAGCCAGAACCCAGCCCAGGGTGATTTGTCAGAGCTAAAATGCATCTTGACAACTCTCTTAGGAAAAGTCACAAGTTTAACCCCCTCATTTTTTTCAGTTCTGCTTTTCAGGTATAACACCACCACATTTGCCTTCTATGATATTACCCCAAGAATTTCAGCTTTTTCTGCTTCTCCAATGGAATACATCCTTTCAAGAAAAAGGATACCCTCTGTCATTACAAAGGAGAAGTTATAAAAATCTTATATTTACAGCAATATTTCTGTTGGTGTTACCATAATAATATTGAAGTACAAGGGTCTTAGTACATTCAGTTACAGGTTGATACATTAGACATTTAAACAACAGGAAAACAGTAAATGAAAGGTTTCACAAGGTGTTAGTAAAAACTGAAGCATTTTTATCAGTCTAGTCAGTATGGAAAAGATAACACTGGCAGATATCACAGGGAAAGGATCAAGTAAAAAAAATTAGATTACAGAGAAAGAGAAGAGCATCTACCCTACAGAATCTCTTATGTCAGGTCTGTGCACAAGTTAGACCTAATGAAATATTCAACCATCTCCTCAGAGCTCCTACAGGATCTAAGGGAGGCAAAATTGTAAACTCCACCCCACTGGCTGACTAAAACTATCCTTACCATTCCCAGGCACAGACACCCAACCTTTTTCCCTTAATCCCTTCCTGCTAACTGTCAGAACTGCACATTGCAACTGATCTACATAACAGAACAGGAACTTAAAGAAACTAGAAAGGATGCTCTGGACTTGGAAAAATACACTAGAGGTGGTAAAGGTTTCCCAGAAGTGCTGTGTGCATTCTGTTCAGGAGCCAGACCCTCAAGATCTACCAGTAAATACCACAAAGTGAGATTCTTCAACTGAAGATGCAGCAGCAGTTACCTCTCCTGTGACAAGCAGCTTTGAGTGGAGAGATCAGCTAAACTCAGACTGAGCTTTAACTGGCAGCATCTCAGTGCAGCACAACATACAGAGGATGCTCCCAGGGACATAAGACAGCAGCTTAAGCAAAACAGCTGTCCTAACAAACTACCCATCTCCAATATTATCAGAAAAAATTACAAAAATATTCCAAATAAAAGCATCAAGTACAGGGATACCAAATTTGCCTCCATTTTCAGTACTTTCAGTGTCAGGTGTGTTTCTTTCACCATTCAATCAGTATGACTGACTTGCCCCATACCACAAGGAGTAAATTTCCAGAGGAACTGATCCTACCCAATGACTTTCCTCACTCAAATCTTTGCTATATTGGTAGGGTTTTTCTTCTCTTTTAAGACCATTGTTTGAACTATTTTCAACCTACTCCACAAAATCTAGGCAATACAAATTTTCAGTGCAACTCATGATTATTACCCTTGATGTTTAAGTACTCTCCTCAAACTGCATGACCAAGTACTTGATCAACATGAAAGGATTCACTTTAGCATTAGAAAAATCATGAGACCAACATGAAAGGAGTTGGCAGCTCTGCAGCATCCCCTTGACATTACCTTGTAAATCTGCTTCTGCTAACTAGTCCTCAACAATAGCCCCAACAGGCTCCCTATAGCAGTGGAGTTTAACTTAAAGAGTTATGAAAGTTATGACTTATTCTTACACCAAAAATTAAAGCAAGAAGAAAAAATACAGACAAAGACAAGAAAGCAACACAGAGGTAGAAAAACCTAAACTCCTACAGTCTGTCCTCTTCTTTATGCTCATTCCTGCCAACCAGAAGTTGATGCACAAATACTTGATACATGTAGTACAAGAATTAGACAAGAAAAGAAAAAACAATAACCAAGACAAACTGAATGCTAGTTTGACTGACAGGAGTTGTGTTTTACTTTTATCCATTAAACAATTACTGCCAAAGTGGACAAACATGGTGCCTTCACTGTAAGGTGGATGCTGTTGGACCACAGGAGTCAAATAGCACAACATCATCTCACTTGTTTTTTCTCCCATTTCCCTCCCCCCAGACTACTGCACCATATTTTAAAGATAACAAACCCCCTGGCCTTGTGCATTAAAGCAGTGCCTTATCAGACCCAAGGACACCCTGGAGTATTACAGGAATCATCCTACCTTCATTCTTTGCAATTGTTCTCTACTGAATGCATGCTGTTTTTGTAGGGACTGATATTTTACTTTCACACTGATCAGCTGTCGCTCCATTTCTGCCCTACGGTCCTCCACCTACAGAACATTGTGAACAATTATTACTGAGAAATCACAACACTTGCTGTCACTTGGATGATGAGTTTGGTAAGGACATGTTGCTTAGCAATTGGTGTTCAGTCTGCAAATACTGCTTTTCCAGCAACAGTACTTGCAAATACAGGCTACTGCCATTGCCCTGTGAGAAAAGCGAGTAGACAGTGCAATCACTGAAATGCAACACATTTTTCTTTTAATATCAAAACAAAGTAACACTTCATATGCTTCAGTGTTGCTGTAGAATAGTTTTGTCCACTAGCCATAAAACAAACGGTTCAAAAAAATCTGAACTGTTCTCCTACTTCACCCATCCCCTGAATAATGCAATGAAACATAATGCTCCCTATGCATTTAACTCTTACTCAAAAGCTAATTCCAAAACCCTCCCTAAAACTCAAACATCCAGACATTTTCATGGAGTCTGTAAGGCAGCTTTTATCAGCATCTGTTAATTTTTCCCATACTGTCTTCTACGTTAAAGATGGATTTATCAGCTGAACAGAACTTAAAATCAGGAGCTGCAGACAGAACCATCATGAACCCTCCATCACAACTTTTGACTTGATAGTCAGATAACTTGAAGTGATTCCCTTGAGTTTACTAACTCCTTATCTTCAGAGAGAGCCTGAAATGGTTTTCCACATGTCATATCAACACTGAAGTCATATTTGAGGAATAGAGATACATGCTAGCCAGATCAGGGGCAGGTACTCTCATATTTTCAATCCAATGTAAGAAAGAAAACTGCTAATACTTCTCAGCATCTGTTGCACAGTTGTACCTCGGCAAAGAGAGAATTGCCTTTACTTGTAGGGTCCAAAGATCGTTGCATTGCGTGATCCAGCTGAACCTGAAGCTCCTGATTAGCCTCACGAGCTTTCTAGATTAAAGCAAAGAGGATATTGGTCATTTAAGCATCTGATGGTACTGCATCCATGAATTTAATCAGATAGCTTTAACTCTTTTCAATTTCCTATACTTTGGCAGAGATTATATTGTACTGAAGTTCTTAACTGTACGTACAGTTCTAGTAATTAAGAGACAAATTAATTTCATTTCACTAAAACACTTGATATTCCACTAGTTTTTTGGGACAAGAGCAAAACTAAAAGCCTTTAAGGGTAAGCTGTTCTTTGGGACAAGAGCAAAACTAAAAGCCTTTAAGGGTAAGCTTTGATGTTTGTCAACTGGATTCATGATATTCAAACCACTCTCCCAGCTGTGTTCATCAGTCACAAATGCTCTACTTCCCAGTACAAGGTTCTCCAAGACATTCAGCAGGAATTTGAAACAAAAAGGACAATTCTGCCAGTGACCTGTGATAAGATCTCCAAGAGGCAGAACAGTGCCATGCTAAGGCTCTCCCTTCAAAGCTGCCACAAAACAAGGCCAACAGAGAGCTTTTACCACCAGGCAACACCAAACATGACCAACCATTATCCTTTTCTTTCCTCCCTCTCTCACAACTCCTCAAAACTCCTACTTCATCAAAAACCTGGCACCACAGCTTGTGCAATTTGAGGATTATCTACCACTGTGAAGTAAAGTTAAGAGAATACCTCTAATGCATTACAGTAAAAAACAACTTCTTTTTCCCTCTCTTCTTTTTCCCCCTGCAGCCGCTCCAGCTGGTTACGTAAGTTACTGTTCACAAGCTCCAACTGTTCCTTACTGCACTGCAGCTCACTCAGCTTTTCTTCATCATTGGCCTAAACAAACAAAAAACAAGTATGAAATAAAAAAATATTTAAAACAATTGGAAGCCAAGCAGACCTAAGTAAACCAAAGCCATCTGTTAGTAGTAATTAGTTTTAATACAAAACATTATTTTGAAGAAGAGAGGGTAGTAAAGCCTAGCTATTAAGGCTGTTACTTTTTGCTGTGTATATTGTCTGAATAAAAGTTAATGCTAACGTGGCACTGTGGACAACACACCTGAAAATGAAATGAGTAAAAGGGTGGAATTTCATCTTCAACCAGGCTGCACTGCAAATTCAGTGCTACTCACACACCTTCTGACTCTGGAGCTCAGTGAGCTCTATCTGCAGGCTGAGCACTTCTGCAGACATGGTCTCATGGACACGCTCAGACATCATGTGCAGCTCTTCTGACTTGGCAGCAATTATTTCCTTCTGATGCTCCACTTTTTGTCTCAGTTGTTTCTCTGAGAGTCGAGTTTCATCCAGCTCTGCTTTCAGGTTCTCCAACTTAAAAAAAACAGTTGACACTAAGTAGTATAATTTCATGGTAAATTCTTGAAAAGCACAATACTTCTGACTATTCCAATTACAGAAAATGTCTTGGAAAGACAAGAGTAGCATTTGAACATAAGCATTGAAATTCAATGTAGTTCATAAGTGACTACATAGATATTTTTCAAAAACCAACCAAACAAGCTACTACACATTGTAACTATTTATTATTTCTTTTGGTAGTTAAGAGTGCAATTTTAAGTTAAGCAAATAAATATCTAAAATGGTACTAACAACCTTTCAGCTATATATTAGTTACCAAACCTTGTTTTTAAGGTCACTGATTTCTTGTCCATAGGCTCTATCAAGCTGTTCTTTCTGTTTATCCAGTTGCACATTTTGCTGTTGCTTAAGGGAATCACACTCAAAATTCAAACTTTCCAACATTCGATTCTTGAGTTCAATTTCTCTCTGGAGAGTGTATTTCTCTTGTTCAAATTTCTGAAAGAAATGACACACTAATAAATCTAGATGTAATTGTACACTGTTCCCTAAGTATTTATGAAAAAGCACAGGCTCAGAACCAAGATGCTTGTAGCTCATTTAGTCTTTTGTTGGGAGTGCCAATTAGAGAGTTGTAATACCCATGTTGAAAAAAAAATAACTGCTCTAAAATGTTATGATTTATAAATGTTGTGAATATAATTTGATTGTGCAATATTCCCTCCCTCATGGAAACTCTATTTCTTTGCACCCAAAGGTGAAAGGTGTGGGTATCTTTTCTGCAAGTGTCATAAATTTAGCCAGTTTATATGCCCCTTCTACCACTACAGAACCAAATTATGTTAAAAATTACTACAGTCCATCAAGCAGAACAGCTCAGTTCAATAGTTTTTTTAAGACAGCTAAATTGTCTGTTTCATAATAAATTCCATCAGTTCTTCCAGACTGAAGAATAATTTTTTAAACAGCTTCCATCTATGCTTGACTGCATGTTTGCTAGCTACGAAGGGCAGCTTCATTTTACTCTTCTATTCAGCCAGCAATTAAGGAAAAGAAAAAGAGACTCTTGAAAGCAAAAAAGGCAAGAAGGCAAATTAACCTAAATATGCAGATTTTTTATCCTTTTTGAAATAACCTAACTCTTGAGATACAAACCAGAATTAAATAAAAAACTAAAAGCTGTCAGGTATCAAAGTGATCTCTGTGGCCTAGACACAGCTTATCAAGGACAGGCTTAGCTCTCAAATACCCAAGGCAGGAGCTTTAACACAAAGATAAAGACTGGGCACAGGACAGGTTTGGGAGTGCACTGCTTGGCCAGAGCCAAGAACAACAAAATCCCAGCAAGAACCTGCCTGCACACTGGTACAGAAGAGCACACAGAGCTTTCTGAGAGGCTTTGGTGCCTGCTGGTAGAACCCACTCTTGTGGTCACAGTAATTGCCTTGGCTCTCAGACAAGAGCCAGAGAGAGATTCCAAAGCTGTAAAGAACCTGTTGGGTAAGCACAGCTCCCACACAAAATGCTGTTGTACTGTATGAAGGCCCACAGTTCCTACCCTCCACCCCTGGAACCCAAGTTACCAGCCAGGCTCAGAAGTTGGCTCCAGCTTCTCACACAGGATCACAACCTATGGGAGCAGCCTGACAGCTCAGTACCTGCCCTCTCTACTGGTCAGCAGGAAAGGATGATCCTGCCCTGGCTTCATTGGAACTTGTGACTTCAGCTGCCTCTCACACAAAGCTTACTAATGGTGAACTGACCAGAATAAAAAATTCTGTCCATTCAGAACAGCAGAGTGCTGCAACCCTCCAGCTGCAACAAAACAAACCTTTTAGCTCTGTCCCAGGAGATGGGATGGATGCACAACCAGAAACAGACTAAGTGAAGATAAATTATTTATCTGAAACATGGGCTGGCTGAACACAAACATGAGCATTAAAGCCTTTATGAAAAATGGAAGAGATTTTCCCAACTGAAATTTTCTCAAACAATTACTAAAAAGAAAAACAGTTAACTAAATAATACCTCTGTAATCCAGCACTATACTATTCCTTTTTCTGAGCTGCAAAGAAATGTGCTAATAAGTTCAGAACCCCTGGGTATTTGGAAAATTTGAAAACTTCACTACAGAAGAAATCAATTTTACAGTCTTGCTGCTAGCATTCTTCTCACAGCTTCTAAGAGATATAAAGCTGTCTGGGAGAACATACACGAATTAATTGCTAAACAGAGGCAAAACACATGCTCTGAAGCAAATTTACTTCAGCATTTAGCATTCATTTTACATTAAAGGCAATTAGTCCTACATGATACTGAACATTTGATACATAATTATCTATGAAACCCTGTCCCAGTTAGCTACAATTATGTTCAATGTCTTCAAGCTGAGAAGAAAGCCCTCTACAACTACTTAGAAGTTTATTAACATGAATCTAGATGCTAGACAGCATGTAAAACACCTGTGCCTTTCAGAAAATAGATAAAATACAACAAAGTTCTGGTTTTGAACTTTGAGAAGAAAAGGCAGTCGTCACCTCAGTTTTCTCAGTCAATTCACAGCGTGTTTGATCCAGCTGATTTTGAACCTCACTTTGGGACTCCAGTAAATGCAAACCATATTGTGCTGCCTTTCTTCGCTCATTCTCTGCTTCCTTGAGTTGCTGTTTCAGACTTAAAATGGTTTCTGCCTCCATTTGTCTTCCTTCTTTTATTTAACACTGCAACAAAAATTATTAAAAAAATATATTTCACAGATAAGAGTTATGATCTGAAAGAAGTTACTGGATTTCTTCTCTTAACCAGGATAGAATGATATATTTTTGCATTAACACAAGACAAAAAAAAGCTCACAGACAAACCAACCTGTGAACAGTAAAGTAACAGTTATTTCTTCATAAACTTGGTTACTGCCTTATTCTTGATTATGTCTAACATGCAGCAAAAGCACTCCTGTGCAGCCAGCCTGGTTTCTTTGTACATCACAACCAGAGTTAATTTAGGACAGAGCTCCCTTACCAGGTATAAAATAACTAAATAACCTTAGAAAAACACTGCTATGCACTTGGCTGACACTATTTTCTCCTGATTACAAACCAAGCCCCACCAAGTCCAGCATTTCTTGTGCATACAAGTAACACTTAAGATAGGCGTAGGCAGCTGCCTTAGCAGGACAGTGTACTCCTAATAACATTATGTGGGATAGAGAAACAGATAAAAGGTAAGGGAGGAGCCAAAAATAGAAGCCTTGTTAAAATACATGGAGTTTAACACAGGGCTTTGCATTATTTAAGTACTTAATGGAGTCTTTCAAAATTTAGTTGCTGCAGGCAACTTATTAGTAAATAATCATCTCTTTGTCACATTTCAGAAAATTCATCCTTCTCTAACTGTAGAGTATAATGGAAGAATTTTCTGAATTTTTTGAAAAATTCAGGTGAATTTTGCAAAAAAGTTAGTCAAAGTAAATCCAACAAACCAAATATTTAAAAACCCATAAAAATCAAGACAAATTAATACCGTAAGCTTGTATGACTGCTTGCTCCCAAATCTGCTAAATCAGCCTGCTGGAAAAAAAAATCCTATTAAGGCAGAAAAAGCCAAGTAACTCGGTCTTCTGAACAATAAATGCCAAGAGTTTTCTCAGAAAGTAGGAAATAACAGTGAGAGACAAATATACAAAAAAATTGCAGTTGATTTTTTAGGTCCCATAACTTTTATATAATTTCAGAAGTAAAGTAATTCTGTATTGAAGACCTAACTCTTGTTTTGTGTTCTCAGAGAAGCAATTTATTGGTTGCCATTTCTTACTGCCACATACATCATTCTCATGAATGTTTTAATAACTTCACTTCTTTTTTCCCCTAACTTTTATCCAACATGAACAACTCCTAGGAGAGTTACCCAGCTTCTCCTAATACAAAAGAATGTAATTAACAGGCAGAAGTAATTGTGCCAATTGCTTTCCAAGGTACAAGACATAAATGATCACATTCTGGTTTTTGCATTTTCTCCTCATCTGTTGCTATCCAGGTTTAGCACACACAAAGAGACTCCAGCCAGCCAGGCTTTGAAACTTCAGTTTTCACTTCTAACCACTGCAATGCCTGGAGTGCTAGTTTTACACTAAAATAAACTAATGAAACACAGGATTGAGAACCATCAGTACTATAGTAATGCAAGGATAGGGACACCATATACAATTTAATAGTCAAGTGTTTAAGGCAAGGTGTAGCAATACAAGAACATAAGCAACAACTTCTGGCATGCATTTTCATTAGTAAAGAGTACGAACGAATTATTGTTTACTTATATAAACAGAATTTTAACAATAGTTTCATTTTCTGATCAGACAACAGTATAGAGGCAACACATCCATTTGGCAGCTCCTAGTTTACTAAATTAAATGAGTAACACATTTAACTCACCTCCAGAAGCCCACTGAAGTATTTCTTGATCTTATTCTTGCATTCCACCTTTAAAAGAAAAAAAAAACAACACTTGTCTAGTCCAGATGAGTCTGAGCTGCCATCACAGCACAGCCCTTCAGAGCAGTCCCTTTCCAGAACAGGCTTAACCCTGCTGGCTGCCTCATGAACATGCAGATCACAAGCTAAATCCCCACATAAATGCAAATCTTATTCAAATCTCAGCCAGGCAGCTGTCAGACAGTTTAGAAACAGTCAGCTCAAGCAAAGGATGGATGCTCTGCAATTGGTCTCTGGGGCAGCTAAACAGGCTACAGCCACGGTCATCTTCTCCTGGTACACTTGTAATTTTTAAGGGGTTGTTTTTGGGACTCTCCTACTTCTTCAATTTTTTTTGTTAATTCTCTTCCAGTTTCACAGACAAGAACTTTGAGGTCCTAATAAATTATATACTACACAACAGAGAAAACACCTGATGGTGTTTTAATTTATTTCATAGTTAAAGTATGGGGGAAAAAATAAAATAGCTTTCCAATTCACACATTCCTGCTGACTATTAGGGAAAATAGCAAGTATGCCTCTTGGAGCACAGTCAACCTCAATGCTTCCTTGTCAAGTCTGGATGACTCAAACAAGTCCAGGTAGCTTTGTTCATGAAGTTGTACACTGAAATAATTGCCAGCAATTTAATATTATACATGAGGGTAAGTAAATTGGTCTGAAAACAGTGTTTTAAGATCAATCAAATGGGTAGCAAGGTGAATAGGCAGGTAGGGGAAATAACAGGCATCAGTCTTCATTTATTCTACTGAGTTACAAGAGTTACTTGCATTTGCCTAACTATCTTCACACATTTAATGAGATATTCCATGCTGAGAGCTGCACACCTCAGTAATTCAATCACTCAAGTACCCCTTAATAAAAGTAATAGGGTAGGAGATAAAAGGCAGTGTCCTGGCAGGCCAGCTTTCTTCTCCCACTCTAGCACAGTTCTTCTGGTTAAGCTCCTATTCCTGCGGGTCACATACAGCTATCTGTGTTGTGATGCTGTCAGAAGCACCTGTGCAGTTTTCTGGTCAGGAACACAATCACCAGGATGTTTTTTCTCCCTCAGCCCAGGTATTCTCCCGACAATTCCAGCCAGTTACTTACACAAGTCCGTATCTGCACCTACCACGTTGCACACTCACTCAGGCTGAAAGATTTCCGGAGCTTATCAGCTTCCACAAACAGGCTCTCGGGTGGGTCAGTACTACAGAGAACAGACAAAGTATCACACTACAGTCTCACGGCTCAGCCAGCACAGAGCCCGGGCAGGCTCTGGCAGCGCTGCGTGTCACCAGCGCTATGGCCCCGCTGTCCCCTCCCCTCTGTCCCCGACCCGCTGCAGACCGGGCCGGTGACCGGGCCTGAACCCCCACTCCCGGTACAGCCCGAACGGACCCCGGGAGCGGCGAGGATGGTCTCGCCCCGCTCCACAGGGGGCTGCGGAGCAGCAAACAGCCGCACTCACTGCAGGGACCGGCGGCCGGCACGGGCACCAGCTCCACAGAGAGCAAACGCCGCTCGCCGCCCGCGCCAGCCGCTACCGCCGTTCAAACTCGGCTCCGCGGCACTGCCCAAGTCTCGCGAGATCTGCCCCGCCTCCCGCGCTGGGCGGGCCCGTGAGGGGCCCCGTGAGGGCGGTTGGTGACCACGAGGGGTCCCGTAAGGGCTGTTGGTGCTCCGTGAGCGGCCCCGTGAGGGCAGTGGCTGCCCGTGAGGGCGGTGGGTGCCTGCCAGCGGCCCCGAAAGGAGCGGCTCCGTGAGGGCGGCGGGTGCCCGCGAGCGGCCCCTGAGAGCCGTGGGTGCCCGCAGCTCCCGGGGCGCTCACGGTGACCCTGTCTCAGCGCTGCCGCGGGGTCGTGGCCGCCCCGTTCATTGGTATTAAATGCCGCAGACCATGGGGACCGAGGAGAGCGATTTCTGTGTGCTATTCCAGCTTGCCCGAAGTAGGGAGCTGGGTGGTAACACGCGAAAGGCTGGCTCACCTATCAGCAAAACTTCACGCTATTCATGCATTTCAGCAAAGGCATCAGCACTCATTGGTTACGAATTCCATAACTTTACATGAGCGCTTAAGCCGCTGTTTGCTACTATATCTCGTTTCTCATGCTGATCCATCAGCTCCCCATCCTGAGGGGACGTCACCTCCTCCTTACTCAGCCAAGCTTTAATTTCTGTGCATGTTTACTGTCCAAGCTACACAGCTAGTTAAGTGCTTGTAGCAGAGCTGTCAGTAACCTATTTCTCTCCTTAACTTTCTCTAGCTTCTACTCATCTCCACTTCCGTACCAGGGAGGATTTCCAAGGAGGGATTTTGTAGCGCTAAAGTGTCCACTATTCACAGATTTCCTAAGGCAGTGAAGAGCTGAGTGCTGTCCACAAAGAAGACCACAGTCCATCAGCAGGTGTTTCACCGTGGCTGTTTGGGAATCCAAGCACTAGTGTATATTTCTTTTTTTTTCCCCAAAAGAAAACTAAGTAATTCTTACCCTTTAAACAGTGATTAATTTTTTAATCTGTTCCACAAGATTTTTGTACTTCTTATTCTACTTGATGTGACATCCCTAACAAAAACCACTGCACATAAACATGTGATAGCAAATTCTCCCTTTAAGTGAAACGTCAAGTGATGCAAGGTTAAATTCAAGCAACATGCTGTAAGTAGATGCAAGGATAACAATCCTATTTGGAGCATCTGGGACAGAAATAGATGTCCTAAGAAAAAAGGGGCTTGGAAAATAAGTAGTCTAAAATTTGACAGGGGGATCCAATAAAATACTGCTACTATCAAAATTCTGCTACTTCTGCTTTCCTATCAAAATGAGACTGTAGCTTTTGTCAATAGAAATGGGATTAAAAATTAAATGCAGAGTGGTCTAGACAGGCAAGAATACCAAGTTGATTAAAACAGGGACAGGAAACAAGACAATCCTGTTCTAATCCTGATTCTGCTGTGTTCACTGTGTGATTAACCCGCAGCTAAACCCCCTTGTTTTAAAATAAGGATAACCAGTGACTTAATTAACAAGTGCATATAACTGCCTTGATAGTGAGAACATCTTGGAAAAAAATAAAATACATTGTAAATGCTAGGTATTAACATGGCTACTCCACCCTCCTAGCCTGCTAAATTACAGAAGAGTTAGAATAGCTGCTGCTTCCCCCTCGTTTGTTCCAGTTATCTATGACAGCTGATGTTTAATACATTAAATAATTTAGCACACTCCATAATATTTTCCTCAGCTTAGAATCTCTATTTATGCTTTAAAATACAGTTAGGAGCTTAGATGCAAAGCAACTAATTCATTATTTTAAAAATCCATAATCTTTAAACTGTTCCCTTCCCCTTGCTGGAATGGCAATCGCTAGGACAGTTTTACAGACCGTATCTACAGCTTGTGAATAGAAAATACAGGCATGGGTTGCTAACAAGCTGTTAGCAGTTTGTCAAGTGGAGTGACCATCTTGCCAGAATGCTGCAGGACCATTCCCTGGTGTTACAATATCTGATTCTGATATACACCAGGATTCCTTAGCATTGAAGCTGGATTTCACTTTAAGAGGCTGTGAGAAGAACACAGAATGACAAGGTCATTATGTCCATTGATTGTGGTAAATATGGCTTTGTGGAAACAAATACTTTTGTCCCACTTATCTTTGAGAGGACTGTCACTTTTCATGTTTCTTTGCAGCTTAGGTTGTACTGAGTCCCTAGCTTGCTACTGTAACCATAAATTTACTGTTGGGAACTTTTCTTCTGCTGCCGACCTCAACACTCACTGCCCTTTAGAGATTCTACAAATCCAGCAGCTACCGAAGCGTAAATGTTTCCTAAGTGTGGAGTTTGTATTCTTTTGTTTATTGACATTTTGTATCAGCACACTTAATTAAACTGACCCTGTATAAAATGGAAATCCATGTTTTGTGAGTCTTATCTACCAGCAGGCGAGAATTCCGCTAAGGGATTAATTGCAGCAAGTAAATGTGTTGGTGTTCTATTTTTCCCTCTAAGGAGGAGGCTTGTTGCTTTTATCTGCAGAAAAACCAATGAGTTAAAAAAGCCCTCTTGGTCTTTCCCAGCTAATTGCTCAGGGTAACATATGAGCTGACAAATGTTTTGCTAACTGTGCCTGAGATGCCAAATGCTCCACGGAGCAAGGGAGTTCCAGCAGTCTGGTGGGAAGTGCTGATTTCTACCCCTCATTTTGGTACAACTGACCCAGGCTTCACCACAATAAAATCTTACTGGAGCATTAGAGTGTGGTTTATTTATTTGTTTGGTTTTGCATGTTCTTGTACTTCATTATTTAAGAACACTTAAAGCTGTACAACTTAAAGCCATGTTATTTGCTAGTGCAGCTTCATAAAAGCCCAGGTTCAACTCTATTCAGATTTTGCAGGAGATAAATATGAAAATGTTCTGCTTTTTTGAGATGGGACACTTTTGCCTTCCGTTAAACAGAAGCCAGAATATTAATATATTTTAATTTATTACCATGATACCAAGAGCAGTAATACCAGTCCCTGAGTTGTTCTGTGAGGAACTCAAGTCGCTCAGTAATTACAGCAGCAGATTGAGGGCCAGTGACTGTTTCTAATCCTCTCTAAACTATTAGACACTGACCTCATCCAAACCACTCTGTCTCACTATTTCAGTCATCTTAGCAAAACACGTCTTTACGTAGCTTTTTTCTTACCAGTCTGACCTTAAATGGCCTCCTGTGGCCACATCACTGCAAAGTCTGTCAAGTAGGTGTGGGAGTTACAAAAACAAACTCAGCTTTATAACTCCCTTATGAAAACTTTTCGTTACTTTTGTTCAGATTGGTCACATTTTTACTGCTCGTTTGAATGGGACGGGAGCCTCACAATGAGCTTCCTGGATTTATGTAATCGAGGAACCCCGTTATGAAAATACACTTTCTTCAGTGTGATATATATTTTTAAAAGAAAGGGTAAAATTTGATGCATCTTTAATATTCTCCAAATACCCATGGTTAAAGTCACGATTGCAAGCTGTTGCTAAAAACAACAAAACAACCATGCAAGTTTTATGATATCCTCAGGGAGTTGAATTTTTTGTTGGTTTGTCTGGTAACTCAGGGGATCAGTCAGTTCCAGAACAAGGTTGCCAAATCCACATGCAAAAGGACACAGAGTTTAGGATGACTCAAAGTTATTCTAACTTTTCTTTTAGCAGTATCTCAAAAAGCCACTTGAACTTCACACCCAGCATAAATGCAGATATCCATTATTTTCACAATGGTGGGTCAGAACCCCCACTTCTTTTTTCTTTATATTTTCTTAGTTGACACAAATTCGCACATAATTCATTGCACTGATATATATCTAATTCAGTGCTTAAATGCTGCTCTCTTCTTTAGCAACAGCGTGAAACGAATACTTAAAAGCTATTTTTTGTGATATAAAAACATTCATATAGGCACAACCACGAGCTTACCAAAAAACACTTACCATTCTCTGGAACGCCTTACAAACTATTGCAGTTTATGTGCGGGGTTTTTAAACACCCTCTAACAGCAAGGCTCTCTAACACAGCCAGTTACACACCCGGAGCTCCCTTTGCCGCAGGTTTTTATTCCAGATTTTTATTCCCGGGAATGCCGGGGCTGCCGCGGTCTCCAGCCCCACCTGGCGGCCGCCCCGAGCCATTGCGGCTCCCGCTGCCGCTTCCCGGCCCCGTCCCGGGAGCCGAGCGCGAGGAATCCAAGCCATCAAATATTAACGGGAAAAATTCTCTCATCAACTAACACAGCTTCCTGTTGAGCAGAGGTACGGCTCAAATTAATTGGCAGGGCTGCACGTGTTTTTCTCCGCGGCTAAATGGTTTGACAAAGGGATGGTCCTTAGTTTTAAATTAATTAAATTTCATCCAGATCATCTGCTACATTCTGGATGATAACTTTAGCACTGTCACTGTGAACTTCAAATCAAATTGAGTAAAAAGTTTAATCATCTTTGCCAGCTGGAGGTCATTAGCTATTCCACTATCAATAGCTTTCACCTGGGGCTCATTTCAGGCCTGCTATAAAAGAGCCTGATTTTCCCCTAAAATGTGATGGTTTAGGTATGCTGTGTAGGAGGCTGTGAAAAGTAACGTAATTTTTTTTTTTTCTAACCTCTCTTTTGTTAAAATATGTAGTGTTTTTTTGTGTAAGATATGTTAAGCTACAGATTTTTTTTTTGTGGTTTAGCTTTTCTTAAGCAGCACTTTAAAATGTAGGATAGTCTTACTGTATTAGAGTTTTTGTAAGCCTGTTTTCCATTGATTGTTTTTATCTCTTAAGTAATTTTGAGAATGCTAGTTAATGCTATGTATTTCTGATGCTTATGACAATAAAGAAGAATCCAAAGCAAAAATAAAAGTGAAAAGTAGTAAGTTGAGAGCTGTAATTCACTACAAAATATTTAAAGGCTTAAAAAAGTATATTTTGCCTTTGAGAACAGCTTTTGCTAGAAGATGGTGTTATGAAATCTTCAGGCTAATATTGTTATAAGTTATCTGTACCTTATGTTGTTTATAACACTGGTTTTATTCATAATGGAGATTGTGTTTATAGATTAACTTAGGTCCTCTAGAATTAGTTCAATATAGAAATCATGAAAAATCATCAATTCTTTTCATGGGTTGGGGTCTGTTGCTCTACAGAAACTAAAAGATTGAACTATAAAATACCACCTGCTATTGGATTTTTGAAGTATTACTTTGTTGTTGAGTATATTTATCATAAGTTGGAATAAGAGTAATGAATTGAATTGTAGTGGTTTAATTTTGTTTCTGTTCTAGGCTTTCCATTTTTAAGACTGCTTTTAGCAATAATTTTTTTATTCTATCAAAACCTTTGATTTTACTTTTCACATCAAACCTCGTTCTACTCTGCCCTCCTTGAAGGGTGAACTCAAACCTTTTATTAGGTAAACCTAGGGGATGCCGTGTTATTCTTGAGGGAACCTGGCTGGTGCCGTTTGTGGCTTCCTGGTTCTGCTCTGGCTGTAGAGCTGGGTAACATGCCATGAGACCACCTGATCCAGGTAGAAATGGGTGCTTTAGAAGTCAGCTAAATTAACAGTATCTGATATGTGGTTCTATAAAAAGGTGGCAGATGCAGAGTTTTTGAGGGCATTTTCAATCCTGTAGGCACCAGTTTTATCTTCAGCTCCCTGCTTACCCCTGCCAGTCTTCAACTGCAACTTCACCCACAGCGCTGGCCAGTCTCATTCTGGACTGCTGGATAAATGATCTGACCTGTTAATTCTCACCACAAAGCAGATAGATCTTTCCAAAGCTTCTGGAAAATGTTTGTAAAAAACCAAACAACCTCCAGCCTTTTTGTGGTGGTTTGGATATTTTTGCCATAGTGTAACTGTTTTCCCCTTATACTTTTGAATGCAAAATGAAAAATAAAAGCAATGAAGTGAACATGATTGAGTGAAATGGGGCAATTTGGAGAGATGAAACAGAAGGGTATAATCACTTAAATATGTTCTTTGTTCTTTCTATTTGCTTAGCCTGGTAAAATATTCTGACATTGAGAATCCCAGTTTCATTTTCTATGTAATTATACTAATTAATAGTTTTACTGGCAGATCAACAGCTTAGAGCCTAGTTTTAATTCTAAACACAATTAGCTTTTATGTAATTGTTAAATATTCATGTTCTATCTCAAAATACAAAACTATTTCATCTCAAGTGCAAGATCTCACGAAATGCCTCAGTGACGATGGCCTGGAACCATATTTACTGCTTTGTGTCTATGATTTTAGTACTTAATAATAGAATTGGTCTGTTTCCATAGAAAGTTGTGCTATTGAATGGCCTGAAATGTGTGCTCCAAAAAGCTTCCCAGCCATGGAACTTTAATGTGGCATTTGGTGTGAAGCAGTGTGTTAAACTTTGCAAAGTCTTGCTTTAGCCCAACCTAGCCTGGATAATCTGCTCAGACTTAGGTGGATTCACCTGAGATCTTTTTTTTAGAGTACCTTTAAGATCTTTAAGTACCTTCTTTAGATCTTTAAGAGTACCTTCTGAGCAAACCATTATCACTCTATACCAATCCTGCTAAAATATCAAGTTGCACACACATTCAAGTCTTAACTTGGGCAGTGTGAACTAAAAAATGCCAGCATGAATTTCAGCAAATTCTCATAGAAAATCTCAGTAGCAATGGCCTGTAGATGTTTCCTTAAATTAAAGGAGAAATGTGAATGGTTCTGTGCACTAAAACACTCTTCTTAAAATATTGTCTCTAAGGATTGACTCAGAATTAGGAGAGCAGCAAAATAACCACTTTGTTCAGCACTCAGGGCCAATTTTTAGTGGACTGAGTCTGCCCCAGTATAGAATGGCTCAAGATAAATTGCTGAGGTGCTGCTTTTTGCTAATCAGTTCAGTGGGAAGGGGAGCAGCACTTCTTGTTAGACTCTCACTGATGATGAGTAAGGTGAAAGAGTAGTTCAAACATAAATGGGTGCAATAGAAAAATGAAGTGAGAATGTACTGTTTTACCTGGGTTCTCCTATACTCCTTATAAATGATGGTGTACTCTGGGTCGCTCGGCAATAATACTATCAAAAGGTTAATTTTAACTTTATTTCCTTATGTTTTTATAGCTTTTGAAATATTTGTTTATTGTTTTTGTTGTGTTTCCATCTTGACTAGCACCAAATTAAAAAAACCCCACTATTTATATGTTTTGAAGTTATTTGGTCAACTTCTTAATAGTCTTGGAAAACCCTAAATGTGGTAATAGTCCTGTGACAGGCACTGCAGCCTTTCTCACATGGTCAAAACAGGGCACTGGAGGTTCCTTTTCAAGGGTAACTAAGCAGCACAGTAAAAAGCTTTTGGCTATTTGATGTTTAGCAGCAGTTAATATTCTCATACTAAATATGCATCTAAACCCTGAACTACAAATTAGGATCCTTATGCATGTCTTCATTAAATAACTGATTATTCATGATCATAGCAATGAGAACATAGTTATCTTCTGTTAGGCATTTGAGGTCGAATGCTCTTTATTTTAATTGTTAACACATTTTTTCACACTGATTATATCAAAGAATAGCAATATTAAAATTACAATAGGTTTCTTTTTTTCCTGTGGCATGCAGAATGTCTTTGTAGTCTCAGGATCTGTTTTAAATTGTGTGTGCTGATTTGAGCAGCTGGAATCTGGCTTTGGTTTAAATTATCATGTTTAGATGAGTAATAAGACTTTAGAAATATTTCTGAAAATGTCAATTTTAAAACACATTGCTGACTTAAGTAATGATCTATGGGGTGACACTCTTTCTCCAAGTGAAAAGGTCAGATTTTCTTTGATACTGTGATAAATGTTGACAATTACTGGTCTTGACTTCTAGTAGACATAGCTTCATTTTAAAAGAGATTATGAAGAAGGCTTATGGATTAAGGTTAACAACAGCACAAAAGTTATTTTGACTGGCAAAATAATAGAAACCTGTTCTATGATCTGATGTGTCCAATGCAGAGAACTTGGTTAGGAAATGAGGGAATAGGAGGGAGTGGGACAGATTCCTACAGGAAGGCTGCCTGCTGAGCTGGGTCTTGCCTGTCCCCATTTCTTATGAGTAATCTAAAATTAGAGTACAATTCCACTGGACTTCAGTGTCTTATCAAAGCTTCTTATTTTATCATTAACGTGGATTTTTGTACCTGCACTTTGTGTGGTTTGAATTCATGATATTTATAGTTGTAGTCCCCTCTAATACTTTGGTGTTTGTTGTATTTGTGGAACTATTTGATTTAGGTGTTTTTATGGTAGGTTTGCCTTTAGACTGTAATTGTGTTTTATTATTCAGGGTTGAGTGGGGTAAGACTGTTCTGCCTGTGTAGTTCTGTGCAACTCAGTTTTCAGTAACTTCAGAAGGAAATTCTTCTAATAAAGTTTTTCATAGAGAGACTCCTAAAGTGAATGAAGTTAAATTATGTTTCTTTTCAAAAAGACATGTGAAAAAAAAAATTCTGTTAATTCATACAGAAGAATTTACCAGCTGAAGTCTTATTGCAGTTTAAATGCTGCTGAACCAGATGAAATCATGAAAAAAGCATTGAATGTGCCATTTTTTGCTGCACAGTGCATCATCTAATCTATCCAAGATGATGAGACAGGTGTTCTTTCCCCAAACAACTGATGTTCAGTGTGGTCTGGACCTCAAGTTGAAGGCTGTGTTTGTCCCTTGTGCTGTGAAAATATTTTCCCCCTCTGCTATGAAAATATGGCCATGTGGATTGAACAGGTACTGTTTCTTTTCTTGTATCAATTTAATTGTATATTTAATTTCTCAGTCAGCTTTCAGTTGTGCTGCAGTGGAAGGGCTTGGCCACTGTGTTGGCTCTTTCCTGTTCCTGCCTGCTTGCCCCTTCAGCAATATTTGTGAGAGATTTCTGTAGCTCCTCAGTGCCTTGATTTAATTTTCCACAAACCATGATTAGCTTTAATCATGATGCAGGGTTGTTTTCTGTGTAACTGTAACAATTCCTTGCTGATTGAATGACTGGTTATGAAGATGTTTTTTTTCTCTACCACATCTTTCTAGATTTGCCTCACTGCTGTGCCATTTCCCACAAGTCATTTAATCAAGTCTAAATGACAATACTGTGTTTTTTCACAGTAAATAATTGTATACCACATAAAGTTATTAGAAATTTTTCCTTTGAATTTTATATTCTAATAATGTTTTGAGTTAATTTAGGCTTAAAAAACAGAAGCTCAGAGGTTTTGAGGGTTGTGATATGTAAATATTTTGTGAGCTGAGTAATGCATTGTTTTGTAATCAGACAATAGTTTGTCTGCTATTGACCTTTTCCAAAATATATTCACAGACTAATCTGATCCCCTTTGGAGTTGCAAGAATATATGAGTGAGGAGGGAGAGGAAAGAAAAAGTACATCTTGTATAACACAAATAATTGCTGCTTTTTACTGTTATCTTACAAAGCTGACTTTCCATGGAAGCGAAGCCCTTCGGTTGCCTTGAGGTCTGTTCAGTGATGTAAAGTATTATTTTGTTAATTGCATAATAAATTAAAATGCAAGGTTATCAAAATCAAAGATGTAAAGCTTTATCTTTACAGCCAGTAAGCTGGGACTTTAGTATTCATTGCTTATGAACTTTACCTGCAGCTGATTTTTTTTTTAGGGGTTTGCTTGATTCTGAAGTGTTTTATGAAGTATTATAGCCTTGTGACAAAAGTTAGACTTTAGAAATTTGTTTTATCTAGGATTACCATGAAGGCTATTCCCAAAAGCTATTACTTTGCAAGAAGTAGTGGGTGCTTCTGATATCATGACTTTATGAATGTGTAAGGGTGTTTCTAAGTGTATCAGGCAGTGACAACTGCTGAAATTAGGAATTTAAGTCTATATTGCTTCCTTGGGTTTCTGTGGCAGTGAATGCCATGTACTGGCTTTGAAAGTAAAAACAAAGAAAACTCTGATGTGAAAGAAGAGTCATCAATTGCCAGGTTTAGGGAAAGAGATGATTCATTTGGCTGCTTCCAGTGCCCAGCCTGGAAGCTGCTCATCAGGAAATTCCCATCACTTCTGGGGGGAAAAGTGTGCAAGTCCTATCATTAATTACAGCAGACACTCATTACCTAATGTCTTCTGCTGAGGCTGGTTTTTACACACTTAGCAGATTTTAACATTAAGGTTTTAACTCTTGAGGTGTAGATTCTGTACAGTTGACAAGATGAATTTGCTTAAGTGATTCACTCTCAAGACATTGTGATCTTAGAGTATTGCAATTCTTTATTTAGTTAGATGTGGTTCCCTTTTTAGCTTTGACTAAAAGATTTTCAAAGCCTGTATTTGAGAATTAAAGCTCTTCTGAAACTGTGCATTTCCTATCTGAATCTCTGCTCTGCTGCTCCAATTTGCTCTTTGAACCATATTGATTCTCAGTCACTGCAAGAAATTTGAGGCCTAAAGGAACAGGCACTCCTTGAAAGTTATTTTACTTAAATTTCTAACAGACAAATTAAGTCTAGGGATTTATTGTTTCAGATGCTTTTGTACTACACTTTGAGTTATCTCTTCCTGTTATTCCCATAATTCTGGAAGATGGGCAGCCTAATCTGAGCTTTCTGAATTCAACCATATCACTATATGTGATCTATATGAATATTAAATGATACTTTTCTGTCTTATGCTTACTCTTAATTCAGTGTATTCTTATGGTTTCAAGATTTTCTACTGCTGCTGGTTATCTGGATGATTAATGAAAAGTATAATGAGGCTTAAATGCAGAAATTTTTCAGCACAAAGTGTGAAACTCTAATAAAAGAGAATCTGTGACCACTGTTTTGTATATACAAAGTTAAAGATTTTTTAGCTCTAGTTCAGTGTATTGGAAACCTGAACTAGAAAAATTACTCTGTTTAGAGCTGGCTTGAATTGTGGGAGATTGATGCCTCTGGAAATAGTGATCAGATTTCAGCTCTGCTGAGCATGTTTCCTGTAGTGAATAGATGAATATAGAAAGAATAGGATGTGTCTACACTTCCACTAAAACACTTTAATGAAGTTATTTGGTGTATTATTCTCATGTCGGTCCTCCTGTATTGCACAAGTACAGTACACTACCAGCCAGAAGAATAACATAGGTTATCTCACTCTTAGGTAGTGTTAGGCCCTACCTTCAATTTAGCAGCTGCCCTGATCTTAGGTCACATATAAAGTAATTTTTTTTAAAATTTCTAGCAGAAACAGTTTTGGTAGTTGCTTCCCAGTTTGAGGAAGCAAGCCCAAAGTAAGGCTTTTCCTTAGGCAAACTTATAATGTGCTGGGTGGTGCAGGAAGACTGATCCCCTGAGTCAGTTGTTTACCACAAGTTTTCCTTTCTTGGAGAGCACTTGTGCTGACTCCTTATACACCTTTGTAATGATAGCTACTTATTCCTGCTTTTCCTTCGGGGAGTAGAATTAAATGTGCTTAAGTTTTAGGCAGAAAACTGGCAAAAGTTTATGCAATTAATGCTCCTTCCAACAGAATATGAATTAAAATGAATTGGAGCAGATTGGGTTTAATCTCCTTGGCTGGAATCTTCAAACAAATGAAGTGTTTGAGACAGTTACATGCTGAGCACCTGCCTCTCCTCAGGACTCCTGAAGAGCTCAGCCTTTAGTACAGTCACATCCAGATGGAAGCTGGCTGCCAGACAACTTCTTGTTTGCTGATTTATTTTTTTAAAGTCTTTTTTAGCCTATTATGGGCAGCTAATATCCAGCACAGAACTTGTGTTATCTCCTAGAGCTGCCTCCTCCTGTCTCTGCATGTAGTCGTCTTGCTTCTGGATTTGCAGGTGAGTAAAGCAAGTTAAAAAGTACAAAATAGAAAGCAGCTGATGGGTTTTAGCATGATTAGAAACATGGTTTTGTTCTTGGGAATAGAGGAGCAGAAGGACCTAAGAGGTATTTAATATAACAGACTTGTCAGGGAAAGGCATTCAGATAATTAACAATTAGATTATAGTGGAGAATGAATGAGAGGAGAATTTGTATTGAAGTTACCATTCATCATTTGGTATACTCTTTTAGGTACAGAAACTTGTCTCTGAAGCAGTTCTCAAAAGACAGCTCTATGGAATTATTAAGTTACACTTTTTAGGCATTTGGGGTATGACTTGGAATGAGCAAAATGCATGTATAGGTCTGGATTATTTTAACACCAAGCTGGGAAGTATTATGCTATCACTGAGTCCAGAGCCTCTATTAGCAAACCTATTTGTCAATACTTTTAGTAGCTTGTTGCTGTGTGTTTTTCCTCTAGCATGTTGTGTTACCAAAAGTCAGTGGATAGCTGTGGTTATGCTCAGGCTGAAGATCTCTTCACAAATGTTGCTGGAGTCCTACACGATGTTTAGATTTGTGCAATGCTGAAGTATTAAGGATCAGTTTATCCTGACTCTCTGCCCACTCCAGTTTTCAGTACAGTAGTTTGTTGAATGCCGGCACTTAAAGTGGGAAATGAAACTTCTGCTTTTCAAGTGGTGCAAAATGAAGAATTCTGAATGGAAGCTGGGTTTTGTGTCGCAGTCTGTTTGAAGGGTTCACTCAGTACCAGTGATGTTTTCAATGACTTTGAAGTGCATAGGTTTGCCAGTCAACATGGAAATAGTCCCCAACTGGAGCAGCAGCTCAGCTGTCTTCTGCCTGAGATTGCTTGTTTATTCTGCAGAAAGGGATGTGGCTCTAGTAACTAATGTGGAAGTAAAACACTTGTGGAAATGGATCTTTGGATCAAGCATTGACATGCCTCATTAAAATTCCCCACAACTTATCTTTCAATATTATACACAGACAAGGCTGAAGAAGCCATATTAAATATCCAGTGGCTTTGTGCTGCAGGTGTTTGTTGTTGTTTTTCTTCCAACTGAGGAATATTTTGTCAGAAATCTGTGTGTGCTGTGCTTTTCCTTTCTTATATAGCTTAGTTTGACAAACAGCAGTCAAATCCTGCATTAAGTATTATGAGATCACATTTCATGGAATACCTATTTACTTATGACCAATTAGATGAATTGCATTAAAATATTGTGCTGTGGCACCATTTCATTTTCTCAGCAAATGAGGTGAATAAAACTGAAATGGAAATGCTTAGAAAGATCTTTTCCTTTCAACTGCATGCTGTAAACAGAAATGATAGCTGTCCATCAAATGTGACCTTGATGACATGCCATGGAGTTGGCTCTTGATCCTGCAATTTCATTATGATGTATTTTGGCGTGGAGTTTAGAGGGGCTTGTCAGGTTGCTCATTAGGTTGCTTGAGATTGTGACTGAATTAATGTATTTATTAGGAACACTTTGGATGTAATTGCAAAATATTTTTGTTGTATGTTGGTCAATGAAGTTACATTATCAGGCAAGGAACTGATGAAACTCAGGTCAGTTCACATTTTATCTTGCCCACTGTTGGTTTACACTTTGTGCTGCTGCTGTAAAAGGAGCAGTTAAAGGATGAGTTGGGAACATCCACACAAGTTCAGCTACATGAGTGGTCTCATTGCACACACAAGGGGCTTCAAAAGAAACAAGAGACCTGCTGTGGTAAAACTCTAAACTTTCTTTAATCTACCCAGCAAGTCGTGCTCCACCACGCTGCAGGAGTGCTGGAGACAGGTGAAGAAGATATCAATATTTTTCATGAATTCTGTATAGTGGGCAGTACTGGGGGATTAATCACTCTCCAAAGGATTCATTTTAGCTTTTTCTACAGAACAACAGAAATGAGTTTGTTCTTGGGGTGGGAGCAAAAATTCTGTCAGGTTTTTCTGTTGTCCTCATAGATTTGGGCATATGGATGTTCCTTGTGCAACAATAATCCATGTGCAACCTTCAGTTTTTCTCCAAGAGCTGCTGTACAGTGAAGTATTGGCCCTGAGTACAATGTTTAGCAGTTTGCTTCCTCTGAAGGCCCAGTAAAACCATGTTAACCTTGTTAGCTCAGACTTGGGATAATATTTTGTGCTTTTGTCTGGAAGCTAATCCGGATGTAGGAAAGTGAGAGGAAAATATTTGGGCCTAGTGCAGTTATGGTGGACGTATGATTTACACCTTAGCTGCTGTTAAAAGTGTTTCTAGGAAAATAATACTTTTAACAGAGCTCTTTTTACCATAAGGTCACCTTTGGATTCAAAACTTTACAGCTTGGAAGAAGTTCCTGTCTGCCTTCAGCGATAAAGCATAATGTTTTTACTGAAAGGCAGAAACTGAACTTTGGATTTCATGTGGAATTTTCAGCTGCTTTACTGAACCTGTCAGTATCTTCCTAAGACATATTCAAATATTAGTGGTGGTGGGGTTTGGGGATTTTGCTACTGCCAATAAGAGGCCATGAGCCAGTGAGATGTTTTGCATTGGTAAACCTGTCCCACCTTGAACAGTGTTAACTGAATTTCCATCTCTGGGCAAATAATGCTAAATGATAGGCAGCAATTGCTGCCTAAAACCAGCATTTCAGAATGTTTAATCACAGTTACTGTTTCTTTGGCATCTGTTGATTATTCATAAGCCAAGTGGGAAGAGAGGGCATATCCTAGGTCATTCTGGAGAATATTCTCTGCAAAGTCATGTCTGAGACACATTGGACTAACACCTATCACGGGGGAATATGAGAAAATGCTGAAGTTCTGTCATGAGGGAAGACAGATATAACTGGGAAAAAGTCATGTTATGCATTATCCATGATATGATTTCTCCTTGAACCCGTGAAATCTTGCAGTTTCCAAATGGAATGTAATTAGAAAGCATGTGGACATCCATGTGGTGTAATTGAGAAATATGTTTAGAAGAATAAATCCCTACCAGCTAGCTTTTTTTGCTGGCGCTTTGAAATTCTCTAATTGGATTATTAGCAGATGGTACCATTTCTATTGTTTTGCCTCACAGCAGTCTTTTCTGAAAAAGGAAGAAAAAAGTGCTTTATTTCTAATTAGAGGACTGTTTCATCTGGAAAATGTTGCCTTTAGTAATCTGCCTCACAGCTATTGTCAAATAGTGTTAGATAAGGATTTCACCGATTCACAGATCTTTGCTGGAGAATATGGATTATAACTTGTATCCAGTGAAAAGTTCTCTGGTACTTACACTGAGGAATGATGCCACCCCAGCATTTGTGCTGAAGACCCTTTGACTGACTTCTTTTAAAGCTGAAATGTAACTTAACTTTAATTTTTTTTTCTTGTATCTACTTCACTAACAGCTGAAAATACTCTTTCATTTAGGAAATAAGCTGTCTGCCACATTCAGGCAGCAAATAGCTCCAACTATTTCTGCTGTAAGTTCTGTGGAGGTAAAAAGTTCTGCTTGTAACTAATTAATCTTCCTGAATGCTGTGCAACTTGTCATTTGTTGTTTGGATATACATAATTAATCTTAGCAACTGGAGCATGACTTTGCAACAAGACTTGGGATATATCCTCAGACTGAGATCTTGATTTTATTATGATGGGAGCAAACAACCAAGAGCTTAATCTTGAATCACCTACTTTATTCAAAGTTTATTACTCTATTTAAAGTTACTGATAAATTTCAATTTATTTTGCCCTATAAGGCTTGATTTTAATTTTTATTGTGTAATAAGTCCATTTTGATGATTAATATGTAGGCACTAAGAGTCCTGATAAAAACAGGTAAGTTTACCTGTCAGCTTAGAGATAAAATTTCTCCTGTGTTTGAAAAAGCTTTTGTTGCAGAATGATGCCTTTGTCATAAACTTCATTAAAGCTTCCCCAGGAAAGCAGGGGATTCCTGTAACTAAGATTCACAAGAGCAGAGAGGATGGAGAGTTGCCACTAAAGCAGCACATGAAGGGCAGACATTCCCAAAATCCTGAACTGACAACTAAAATTTTCTAAA
>VWYI01044717.1:163897-309373 GCA_013399455.1 Anthoscopus minutus | reverse complement strand
TGGTTTTGTTCTCAAACCAGTACACTGATTTGTTCTCAAACCAGTACACAGAAAGAGGTGATTTTATTACTGAACCTGATCAATCCTACACTGTTTTCCTTTGCCCATATCATTATAATAATGCATGCCTTATTTTTCAAAACAGATACTGTGCTCTTTTGTCTTAAAAGGGAATCATCATCTTTTGAACTTTTAAATCACTGCTTTGCAAACTTTAAAAGGATTTTTCAAGTTAATGAAGGGAAAGGTATTTTCTTGTGGCTCAGAATTTAACTTCTGTACTAGGTGCACACAGGGTTTCTATTTACAGCTCCAAAACAATGCAGATTATTACCACTGAACATTTCCAAACAGCAACTGTGGACTTTGATGTTTAGACACCAAATATTTTTCTAGCAGAGATAGAAACATTGAAACAGATTTCATCCTGCTTCAACAGGCTTTGTTTCCAAATCACTTTACCCTTCACAAGTCCCTTAAGAATACAAAGCCAGAGGTGTCCAGAGTCAACAGTTTAAAAACAGTTTGACTGGAGCACGGAGAAAGGAAAATCCTCCGCCTGCTCCTGCCCATCCATCCTGTCCCCAGGAGGGGGAAGCCGAGCTCCGCCAGTTGCAGAATAAAGTTGCAGCGGATTAAAGGGAAGCGTGGGAAGGATTTTTTTTTTCCCTCAACATCAGCTATTCTTATGCTTGTTCCCAGGAGTGAAGTTAATACTTCCCAAGCGTCTCCTCCCATGGCCCCCCACTGCCAACAAGAATCTTTCTGTCTTCGCTGAGAGTGCTCTAAGTTTTGTGTCAAAAAGAATTTTTTTTTTCCCGCAAGGCTCTTGAGCAATAGGAAGATGAAGCTGAGAGGAACCACACGGCCCTTCTGGTTCTCCTCTGACCCACATAAATGTGCTGCTCAGAGCTTTAACAAGGACTCTTAAGCCCAAGCATCAGTTTCAATTAACATGAAATGCAATTCTTCTGTTACCCAGGGCCAGCAGACTGTCTGGAGGGTTCCTCCCCAAAATGAGAGGATCATGCTACTTTCACAGAAGGCCATTTTCACTGCTGGAAATGAGGAGAGTGAGTCAATGGCCAGAACACTTTAGTGCCATTGGAGACACCTTGGTCCCCAGGTGGGTCCAAGCTTCCTACAGTTCCACCTTGCACCCCTAGATGCCCAGGGTCATCTGTCCAGGCACCACTGCCCACCTTTGGGCAGCAAATCCTCCACTTGGATGTGCTGGCTGGCCACCCTGCAGGGCAGGGTTTGGGCTGTGGGCAGGTGTGAGGAGTGAGCAGCACAATGTGTGCAGGATGAAGTGTGGGACCCAGAAAATGAAGCCTTCCTGTGAAGCGCCGTGATCACAGTGACGTAGTGGCTGGGTGGCTGTCTGCAGCACATAAAACCATTAATTCTGGAGTCATTGCCAAGGATACAGAGCCCAGGGAACTGTTTTATGAGCTTCCCAGGCAGCGAGGAGCTGGGGTGACAAAGGAACACGTGTGTTGGGTGGATCACTTCTTTAAAGGAGGTCAGCCTGCCAGCAGACAGGGAATGATTTCCCCAGGCAGAGCAGCAGCCCCACTGCCAAGTTGTGATGCAACATCATAGCAAGCATCACTCCAGACCTGCCCTCCTGGGAAATCCAAATCAAAAACTCATGACAAATAAGTACATTTTATTATCCTCAGTGGATAACTTCAATGGCTCAGGCAATTATGCAAAGTAATCTTTTAATTCAGAGCAGAATCCTCCTGCAAGCATGATCTATCTGCCTGAGGGCCCAAGCCAGTGTCCTTTCCCTTTTGAAAGCTGAGCACACCTTGCAAGGTATGAAATCAGGAATTACCCAAGCAAATTCTGCCCCACTGGTTTTAATGAGGAAACAGCACAAGCATTAGCAGTAGATCTGGCTCCTGCTCTGTGGTAAGCACACAGAGCTGTCCCCCTTCTGATGCCTTACAGTCAGCCTAAAAATCTTGACAAGAAATCAAAAAGGTTGTTTGTTTGTTTGTTTATTACAGAACTATTTAGCAAAACATATTCAGGTTCCCCTGCAATATAGTGTTTCTAATGGGGTGTGTTAGCCCTGAACTTTTAAAGCATCTTACTTTCCAGCCTTCCTCAAAATGACCAAAACAAGCAAATAAAAAAGTATAATAGTTCTCTGTTGTGCATTTGTATAATGCACAGACTTTTAGTTTTTATGGGAAAGGCAAGCACACAAGCAATATATAGCGCTGTTGGCCCAGAATTTTTTGGAGTTTCCTCCTAGAAAAATAAAAAAGTCTCTTTATTAAGTATGCGTCCTCAGGGAGCGGAAAACTGATCCTGTGCATGCCAATTTTTGTATAGAAATAAATAAAATTTGTCACTGTGATTTATATCTCCAGTATAGAAGAATGAGAGTTTGAATGCTTGAATACAAAGAGTGTCTAAGAGTATACATGATTTAATGATATACAAGACTCTCTGCCACTTTCTCCATTCCAGGAACTTCTATTTCCCATTAGGAACTGCTGAATATTTTCTTCCACATTAATGCAAATCAGTACAACATAAATTATTCTGTTAGAATATTTTTTAATTATGCCTTCTGGAAAAATCTTTATTTATATGAAAGCTGCGCTAACATTGCACAATTCAGTGTCTGAATGCTCATTCCTCTACCAGTGTCGGTGCCAGCAGCAGCTCTGTGGTACAAACCCTGTGCATTTCTGCGGCACAGAAATTCAAAATCTGGGGCTCTAGGTAAAGGAATTTGTTTCTGACGGTGGTTCTACCTGTCCTTTTTATTTTTTAATTACAGGGGGGTTAGTTTAGATTGAGATACAAGGAAAGGTGCTTTACAAGTGTTTTATAAGTTGTTTTGTGTGCAAGAAATGACTGAACATGGCCAGTCAGCCACAGATAACTTGGTTTGGGGCTGGCAATGGTGGGAACAACTCCAGAGCCACAGCACACAGTGTCCTCACTCCCTTTCTTTATTTTCAGGGTGACTCTGGAGTGACTTCTGTACAGATTTGAGTAACCTCACACAAATTTTAGCTAGTGCATTCTTTTTGTATTTGGATTTGTGTAAGTCCTTTCTTTTGGTGTGCCTGTAGACACCACCATAGTTCAAGGAAGGGTGTGCTCTCTGCCACACCTCTGAGACTCTGTGTCACTTACAAGTATGGAGCACATCCCAAAATTCCTCTCAGCCCATTCCTGGATCTCATGCAACACAGGGTCTGAAATAAACCTGGGGAAGTGGCTGTTCCATGTGGTCTGTGGCCTTGTGCTGACCCTGAGCAGCCCCCAGTAGTCTCTCTCCAATACACATCATTAAGTCAAACCTACATAAGTCTTTATACATGTGAGAAGCAGCATAATCTCTCTCAAACAACCTCTATTGCCATGTCTTTCTTACTTAAAAGAATTTGGAGGCCTCTCTTCATGAGTTTGGGCTAGTGAGCCCTTGTGTTCCCGTTGCCCTTCCTGCCTCTCCCACCTCCTCCCCATGGCCTGGAGTGTCCACCAGCTCCTGGCAGTATTGGGCAGGGTCAACCCTCTGGTTATATGTGAATAATCTTGATTTAATGGGCAACAACAAGCAGTCTTTTCTCTCTTTAAAATCCTTGAAAGTTCTCAGAAAAGCCACTGCTTTCCCTTATTACTCATGTTTATACTTTTGAGTCAAGGTCGTCCCTCACTAAAGCACATTTTGTCCTTCAGAGTCAGAGTCACAATGCTTTCTTTTTCTTAAAGGCTGCCCCAGCTTATTTTCCTGCTCTTTAAGCCTCTCAGCTCCTGGTCTAGGTGGGGGCAGCAGCCTCTGTGGTGTCTCTTCAGCCAAAACATCAACCACTCATCAGACTAAAAATGAAGGGAAGGTCTCAGCTTGAACCTACCAAGACTTTGAAGCAAAGGACCTACAAAGATTAGAGAAAAAATAAATGGCTGATGTTGGAGGCCTGGAATCCATCTTGTTCAAATTGATCTCATATTACGCTGGGATTCGTATCTGAACATCATTGGCTGTGGGAAGTCTTAGACAAAGTTCTTGGCCTAAGTCTGTTATGTATTAATGCTAAGTGACTTTAAAACAGCACAAAAGCAACCAAGGAGTCTGTACATGCCACAGGCATCTGGCTGTGTTTCTAGTTCTGATGCACTAATATAAATTAACAAAGTGAATACACTCAGGTATTAGTATGCTGTGTGTTTATCACCTTCCAGCACCTGTTTCTCCAAGGATTTCAATGCTTTTATGAGAAATAGAAGTTCCTAAAGGTAGGTCTTCAATACCAGAAACAGCTCTGTATCTGATATCAGAAGAAGTATCAACCATCCACACAATTTAAAGCATTACAGATTTATCACTGGTAAAAAATAGCAAGTAACACTGGTAAAAAATAATAAGTATTATTTGTTGGATAAGCCCATCCCACAGAATTGGGATGCTGATTCTTAGAAAACATGAGAGCCACATGCTCGTGTTGGCCTCAGCAGAAATCTTTTCACCAAAGTAGGGAACTGCCCTATCCAGCCCACAATACAAAGATTATGCCCATCATGATATTAAAACCTGGCTGACACTGTAGCCTAAGGGTTGCACACAACTGGTACTTTAGCAGCATATTAGGATCTGATCCTCTGGTTGAGCAATGGACTTGGCTTGGGACTTTTTTCTCACGTTGTCTGCAACTTCATAGTATTGTCCTCAGGCTGAAAGAACTAAAGATATTTCTTGAGATGGCAAGGATATTAATTATATTCTAGATAAGACTGCCATAGATTTCCTGCATTCCCAGAATTATGAGGGTTTTTTTTTTGAGAGCAAGTCTCTTCCCCTAAAACAAGTCTCTTCCCCTAACTACATCTCATGATGAATGAAATTATCACATAAATTGCAAAGCGGCTCCTGTTTACTGCCCTAAACTTGGTATACAATGAAAATCCTATTAAAACATTTCGAACTCTTCCCTTGATAAATCAAATATGTTTATTTTAAGTCTTCTAAGCTGACCTAAGAAAATAAGGTCACATTTTTGTTTAGCTGAATCACAAGCAGATAGTTCTTGTTTGGGCACAATTATGACTAAGTTTCAGTGTTTACTTCTACTACAGTCACTATGAAATCATTCTTTTAAAATGCTTTTAAAAGGATAGCAAAAATTCTTAATACATCAGAGTTTTGTTAACACTGTCTGCTGGCATGCTTAAAATATGGACCTAACAAATTCTTCCCTGGCTTGGACTAATAATCCCTCCAAGTGCTACAAGATCTGCTCAGTTAACATTTGCAAATATATAGTAGATATGTAAACTGACTAAAACAGGCTGTGTCTTAGGTCAAGGGTTATCCAAAATGTATGAGATTTCTGTGACATTTCCTTCTTAAGCCCTGGTTTAGATTTCACTTATGCAAATAAGATCTTGTTGATCTTAATGATCTTGATTCAGATCTAGACTGCAGTTTTCCTTATTCATATTTCTTCTACAGAGTGTAAAAAACCCAAATTTCTTCTTCCTACCACAACCACATTATTGTCTTTATTTGACATGAGGATGAGATTGGTATTATGTTATTTCATTACCTACTCAGAGACTGTTTATGCTGACCTTTGTGGTGACTTTGTAGAACAATGAGCTCTTGATTCTGTAAATCCCTTATTGAGGCAGCCTCACTGACCCCTGTGTGTCCTCCTTTACAAATCCTGCTTGCCTGGAGGGTGGAAACCTCCATCAGTATCCATCAGGTCTTTTACTTAAACAGTAACATGTAAAAATATTCTTTCTCTTTAGCCTTTTCAAAAGCTTACCAAAACGATTATTTATAGGTTAAAATAGTAAAATGTGTCTCATTTTGAGAAAACCATACAGGATCGTGAATCTAAGAAAAGAACAGGATTTCTTAGTCTACAAGTGTAGAAATCATCCTGGAAACATACTTAAAAGTGTTTTGTCTGGCTTCTAGTGGTGTAGTTGCAAGGGTTTTAACATCTGAATAGAAACAGAATAATAATCAGAAAATACAATCTCCTGAGAGCTTAGAGAAAAACAGAAAATAAAGTCAATGTAACTGGTACAATTCCATCTATATGTTACTGTTTTGTTCTGGGCAATCTCAATTCAGTCTGGCAACAGATGAGAAACAGACACAGAGCCAAAGCAATCACATTAAATTACAGCTACACTATTATTTTACTGGGTAATTATAAGAGATAATTGGTTTCAGTGCTTGAGGAAAGGCCATACAAAACACTCCCCAAGCAAGCATCACTGCCAGATGAGGAGACTGAGCTCTACCACTGCTTCTTGATATTGGCCCCAGACTAATTCACCTCCCGGCCTTGTCCCTGGCTCAAAGGCCATCACCTTTTGGCAAAGCATTGCTGAGGTGTGAGTGCAGGCAGTGACCAGCCTCACAGACCTCTCTCTTCTCAGCTACACACCCTCAGCAGAGTAAAAACCCTGCCTCTCTCTGAGCACAGCATCAAAGGCAGCCCAGCTGTGCAGCCAACCCTGTGTTCAGCTGGACCTCAGCACAACCCCAGTGAAACACCTCCAATCACTATAGCAACCTTAGGACACGCTTTTCAGACACTTTCCCAGGCTGCCAGAGGTCAGCAGAAAGTTCATATTTTCTACAAAATATGAAAATGCTCAGGGCTGTGGTACTAGAGCAGGGGATGTTCTCCCTGTAGGACTTGCTTTCCCTTTAATGGCTTTCCAAATATTTTGATCCTTCCAGTGGGAATTATAAGAATGCCAAATGGATGCCTTCTGCTTAGGCAAGACCATACTGGACTGGCTCCACACAAAGCCATAGTCATGAAACAGAAGATTCTCAGAAACAATAAAAACACACTGTTGGGGAGTAATACAAGAACAAATATATTTAGGAGCCATGAAGACATAAACAGTCCAGAAAACTTACTGCAGTCTGATATTGGCTGGGGAAAAAAAAAAGTTACTGGCAAGGCATCTTGCCTAGACATGAATAGACTTGATTAATCCCAAGGAGGTAGTACAGTTAAAAGCATTTGTAATATATATCAGAGATATAATATTCTTAGATAATATTATCAGAGATAATATTCTTAGATGACTTCCACTGCCAGCAACATTCCCATTAGGAAGGGATGCCCTCTGTCATTCTCACCATGGATGACTTAGGCACTCACACACTCACACATCCCTGCACCTCCTGGTTGTGCTTATTTAGAAGCGTGCCACACTCCATACAACATTTCCCATTGTGTCACTGAGTAGCTGCTTCACCATTTCTGTCTGTTTTCACACTTGTTCTGCTTTTGTGGCTGTGTGGGCGGATGGCTCTGGGCAGCCCATGCAAGGAGCCCACAGGCACAGGAAGTAGCTCTGCATTCATGCTCCACTGAGACCCTTCCAGCTGTGATTCCAGGAAAAGCCTGCACGGCTCCATGTGGAAAACCAGATGTTTGGGTTGGGAAATCAGCACAAATAGGGAAACTGAGCCTTCTTACTTCACATGTGCTCACATTTTTTATTCCAGCAGGTTGGAATCTGGGAGAAAATCTCTGTATGAAATGCAGAGAACAAAGTAAAAGATAAATATCTGCTGAATTTTGAGTTGATTCAGCATTGATTGAGTTGAGGTGATGTGTGTTGCCCATGTATTCATTCAATGTGGTTTTCATTCCCACTGCTTGCTTTTCTAACCTACTCACAGGTGGAAGTTCTCAAAAATAAAATGGTCAAGGGAAAGATACAGCTTTTTAACAATGTCATCTTACATTTCTTGTGGATCCATGCACATGTGAATACATACATGCATTTGCCTTGCCATGGTCCTGATATTATGGAAGCAGAGCACTGTATGGATTGCACCTGCTATGTAGATACATGAGTAGCATGCAAGAGAACTGAGATTCCTTCCCTCTCCTAAAATTAAATGACAAGAAAAGAAAAGAAAAGAAAAGAAAAGAAAAGAAAAGAAAAGAAAAGAAAAGAAAAGAAAAGAAAAGAAAAGAAAAGAAAAGAAAAGAAAAGAAAAGAAAAGAAAAGAAAAGAAAAGAAAAGAAAAGAAAAGAAAAGAAAAAGAGAAGAAAATCCTCCCAAAAACCCCAAACAGACAAACAAAAACAAAACACACACCAAAAAAAACAACCAACAACAACAAAAACCTTTAAAACCCTGATACTTTCTCTAGAACAGGTTTATGAGCTGTAAGGACAATGCTCCTTTTTATCAGGGTTGATGTAGTACACACTGAGTGGGAGTGAAAACCACTAGGGTTTTTAAGAAAAATAATCCCAAACTTTCTTTTATTTCATAGACAAGTTGCCTTGCAAATTCCTCCCTGAAAGTCCATAGTCGTCTGTTGTTTCCACTCCCACAGCCAAGCTACACTAAATCCTGACAACAGACATCCAACAAACACAGCTTTTCAGGGAAATGTGCAACAGCACAAACTCTGAGGTGACCTGCTTTGGGAAATAAAATAAAACAGATTGGAGCAAGGGAAATGACCACTGCTGAGATGAGTCAGTTCCTAAGAGTCACACTCCTAAGAGTCCAAACATTGCTGAGCAGCTTTTTTGCTCCTAAGAAATTTTCTGAGGATTTGAGAGGGAGGACAGAGGAGGGACACAGCTGCACATCCATCAGCAGTCCTTCACTCGTGGTCTTGCTGTGTGCCAAACACACAAACGCGCTCATGAGGGGGAGAAAAATGCACATTTCTGCAGCCCAGCTGAGGTACAGCAGGAACAGACAGACTGCTAATCCTACTGGCTGCAGAATAGCAGATTTAGATCCTGCTAATACAAATGCACTCAAAGAGGAGAATGAAAGGGATTACAACTCCTCCTTCATGCTACAGAGAAACTTAACAAGTTCTCTAGTAAACTAAGCCTGTCATATCTTAAACATGCAGAATATGATCCTAAAATATCTCTCAGCAAACTTAGACCTCAAAGGCTGAATGACTGCCCTGCACTTTCAATAATGAAATGAATATTTGTCTTTTCAAGGGCAACATTTCCTTGTTTCCACTTAGAGCATGAATTAGCACACTTAAAAAGAAAAACAAAACAAACAAACAAAAAATGCAAACAAACAAACCACCTTCCTGTACAACCAAGAATATTTTGAATGTATATACTTAAGACTCTTAAAAAATTGTCTACTGGTCACAAGAGAAAATAATTTGCATTTTTAAAATAACAAAACTGGGACCTGTTTTTTCTATAGCACAGTAACATAATAATGATGATGGCAGAAAAACTGAACCCTGGCCTGTCCTTCTCACAAAATCAGTTTCTACAATATTTAACTCAGAGCTTAATTTGGGTTTATTTATGCAAATCATCTGGACTTAAAAGTGAATTTACCAGGATTTTGTATGTCTGCCTGCCTTTCTGTTCTTCTTTTTCCACTTAAGATTTTGGGAAGATCCAGTCTGTTAACAGTGCAACGAAGACAGCATTTTCAACGCCCTGCTAAGAATAGACAGAAGTGTTTATAGACTTTAAATTTGCCTGGTATGTTGCTCCTCTGATGGAGTACAGGCAAAGGATCTGATTCTGTACATTTAAAGCACATCAGTCCTGTTGTAGTGACTCATTCATTGAACTGCCTTTGAATTTGGGTTCTATTCCACCCTCAGCTGCACTGCTATACAGATGAAGAACAGTAGGCCATGTCAAAAATCCCTCAAGCAGCAGAAAAGCAAGAAATGCAATGAAAGGTCAATGCTCACAATGTATTTCAGAGCAATGCTGTGGCATAAAGCCCATCAAATGGCTGCCTGAGGGAGAGGAGAGAGGAGGTAGTCACTCTCACAAGGCTCTTCACTCCAGCACAGAAATGAGAAGGGAAACCAAAGCCTGGAAGCAAATCCAGGCCACTGCACAGCAGAGTGAAGAAGCTGTTAAGAGTAAGAGCAATGAGCTCTGGGAATGAGCCACTGACTGACATAACAGATCCGTGTGGATGTGTTTCTCTTGGGGTTGAAGGTTAAACCAGGAGGTCCTAGCCAAGATGCTCTAGCCAAGAATTTGCTGAAGAGCTCAGGGCCCTTTGACTCTGGTGGCTTAGAGGAGGCAAACCAGCAGGTTTAATGGTCCTTCAGCCTCTGCAAAGTTACCAGAACACAGGTCCCAAACAAGACAGGAAGTGAGTGGGGTACCTATGGGAGCAAATAGGCCAGAGTCTCCAGCTGCTCTTTCCTCTGCTACTGCCTTTGGGATCAGGAGGAGGAAGTCTGAAGGGAGCCTGGGTGGAGGTGGCAGGGATGTCTGTGTGCCTTGAGGTCCAGCCAGCTTCCTTATCATTCTGCTGCAGCCTGCTCAGGAAGAAAACTGGGGTATTTTCCTTTGTTCTTTGCAGCCAAGGGAGCGTTGTGGCTGAAATCAGCTGCCCCAGGAGCAGGAGTGTCCTGCATTCTCTGGAACTGTCACAAAGTCAGGGGTCAATGCTGGCTTCACAGTGCTGCCTGTGCAGTGTGACTACCCAAGTGTGTGCAGATGAATGGCAATGTTTATCTCCTTTTCACTGCTTTCTGGAGTATTTCAGGGAAGTAACATCAGAATGGGCAGTGTTTGTCGAGCAGCTGACACCCTGCCAGATCACATCCTTCTTTACCCCAGGGAAAATGAGTTCTGCATTATTAAAGGAAAAAACTAATCTTAAATATCAACAAGTTATGGCAGATCATGACTTCTTTTCATACTAAAGAGCAGAGTCTTCGAAATTCCCCCTTCAGAAATGAAAATTAGAGTGTATTATCTTCGAAATGTGTTGTGACAAAGATCACATTATTGCCTTCACCTGTCACAGGAGCACCCACAGCTCTGTGAGGTCGATTCTTTCTTTCTCTTTCCTTCTTTCCTTCTCTCTCTCTCTCTCTCTGCAAAATGAAGTGGTAATCAATAATCTGACAAACAAAACCAAAATAAAATAAATAGTATAATAAAATAAAAAAATTAATTAAATAAAACCCACTTCCCTCTCTGAGTTGTGACTGACACAGCAGTGTATGCTGCTCCACCAAATCTTGTCTGCATTACATCACACCAACATCAGAGATGGGAAAGGAACGAAGAGGCCATATTGCAATATTAGATTGAGACAAGTTCCAGGCAAAAATAAAGAAGGAAAGGGGTCAGGAAAGTCAAAATTAAAACATTACAAAATACTATGTATATGCAATCAATGATGCAAGAGGCTGAGCACCAGGGGCTGGAGGAAGATGTTGGAGAGTTGATCATCAGCTAATAAGCCATGCAATATTGCTCCCTTTTTCCTTTCTGGGGTGAGCCCTGTCCTGCTGTGAATAGAAGAAAGAGGCAGCACATCCATGGCTGCATTTCATGGCATGGCAGCACAAAAAACCAGGCAGCATCCTCAGGTAGATTCCCCACTGCACTCATTGTACTGACAGCTCCTGATTTGCCTCTAACCCATTATGGAATCAGGCTTCATGTCCTTGACCACTACACCTCCTGAAAGACAGGGCTTTTAGGGGAATTCAGCCACCCACTCATCTGTCCTGCAACCACATTTTCAAAAACCCAAATGCCACACTACACTGTATCTACACTCTCTATTACAAGTGGTATCAGAGGAAATGTTTGGAGTTAAGAGCCAAACCAGCTTTTTACAATAAAAGGAAACTACAGTTCTCATCAAATCCTAGTAGTAGTACTGTATTTTATCAAATAATTCAATAAACAACATGAAGTCATACAGATTTCAGTTCCTGCTTCTCACTAATTGGCACCCATATCATATCCTGTTGCATTACATGGTTTCCTAATTGACTGTGCTATAAGAAGTAAACACTTTTCTGATTTTTTTATTTCTAAAGACAATATTAAAACATTATTTTTGGTACTTGATGCCCACTACTTTGTTCTAACACTAACATAGCCAGGAATACAGCTGTTTTTCTTCAAGAGGAAATATTTTCATATCAGAGATTCATTTCCAAAATTTGCTAGATTCTTTATTTCTTGGCAATGGATTAGAGCAGTACAGATACATATTTTATTTCTAAAGTAGTGTTAAGATTTTTTTTTACTATACCTATTCTTAAAATAGCTTTCTGTAAGGTCCATTTAGACTTGGAATACCATATCAGTTTTCAAACTCACACTTAATATGTTTTATAATTTCAAATTAGAGCTCATTTATTTTAACAGTTATGATGATGTAATGATAATCATAAGAAAGTTACAATTATATCTATAAAATTATGGATTTTTTAAAATCTTTTTCTTAAAAATTCTTGATGTTCAGTGATTGAAACCAAAATCTTTAATTTGTACAGCAAATACTTGCACTGCATTTTATCTCCTTAGAGTAGGTCTTGAGACTTTATGTAATTGTGTTTGTGTTTGAAAAATGTTTCACCTGTTCAGATATTGTCACCATGGCTCTTAAGCATTTTCCCTGAACATTTCATTAGACCTCCTCAAAGAAGATCACCAAGATCACAAACAAAAAGAGACCTTAATTGTAAGGCGTTCTATGGACTTCATCTTACCACAGTTTGGGAAGGCTGAGGTTTGAAATTAGTTTTGGTAGATTCTAAATACCTTTATATTTTAGTTTTAGCCAGAGAGCAGCCGATGTCTGCACCATGGACTCCCTCTTCATGCTCTCTGTGGAGAGTTTGCCAGTTACTGGGACCCAGGCTTATCTGTGATGGGGTTTCTTTAATTGCTCAGATCATTTCCCATGCTCTGTGTGTTAGGTAAGATCAGAAATGACATGCTGAAGAAGTCCTAAAAACTACCAACTTCCTGTTGGAGAAGGAAAACTTCCACTGGATGGTTTCAGACAATCTGGTCCTTCTCTTCCTCAGCTAAAGGCATCTGCATCTGGCTTGAGGCTGAGTTTATTCAGCTGTGCTCCCTCTCTTGTCACTCTTACAGTCATTGTGGTGAACTGGAGCAAAAGAAAGTAACCCTTCTCCAGAAGGCATTTCACACTCTAAAACCTGACTCTATTCCCAAACAGATTCTTTGATGCATTTTCTAGTGTCCTGAGCAAATGATCAGGGCAAAGGACATCTGTCAGAAAAAAAACTGAGCAAAGGAACAGAGGGAAATTCAGACAGCAAGAGCATTCTTCTCTTTGGAGTCATTCCACACAGGATAATATGGCCTCAATAAAAGAGCAACGAACATTTTCGGCAATGACATACCATGATGGATCTTAGTTTTTTTTGCATGCCCCCACACAGTAAGCTGGGAAAAGTATTGCCAAGATAGTATTCCCTTGCTATTCCTAAAACAACAGGAAATCAACTGTCTCAACATGCACAACTAGTAAAGAACTGTGAATACCAGTGCTCATTTCTAACAACATAACTAAATATAACACAATACTTTCCTTCTCTGAGGATGAATAAATTGATTGCCATTGCTGCCACACATACGGAGCACATTTTGCCCAAAATAGGTGTTTTACAGGGCTATAAATTTCCTCTTTTGCGTGGAACAATCTTGGAATTTAGGTGTTAAAAGTGACGCTTTTGGACAATTCCCTGAGTGCCTGGTGTCACAACAAAATGTGAGCCGGAGAGTAAACAGACAGACTATTGTTTCCTCTTTGTTCATTCACTTCTCACAAAAAATTTTCTCAGAATCACAAGATACTTTAATTGCAATTGCATCTTTTCCCTCGTCACCAGACTGTTCTTTGCAGTCAGCTCTCTTGCTCCACCGTCTCCACTAGTTAACGAAAAAGTTCATGTTTGTGCACTGTCCTCCCCTCATCCTCTATTAAGTGCTCCTCTTCCATTTTCTAATTCTATTAGCTTCTCTGTAGGCAGAGAAAAAGTGTTAGAAAAATGTTGCAAAATCATTCATGCTTTGTACCTTCTTTTGTTCTTTACCCCTACATAAAATCACACAAGTGGCCAAAGCTACTGTGATTTCTCTCTTGACATTTTTTTCAGTTTCAGGTCATACTTTATTTTAGTAAAGTTTTAATGCACTGAAACCTCTACAGTGCAAAAGCCAGAGATTTGTGGACACCATCCAATAAGGATGTGATATATTTTAGGTGTCACAGCATTTCTTTCATGGCTGTCTGACTCTAAATTAAGTTGAAGTTCTCCACACCACACACAGCCATGTCACCCCTTTTTTCTGTCCCCAGAGGAGTTCAATCTCTCTGAGATGATCTTCTCTTCTATATACATAGAGGGAGATATGTCTCTGTTTCACAAAACCAAGTTACTCTGGATTCTCAATAACTGTGCTATTTTGATGGGTGTTTTGTAGCTCCACTAGTTCTCTTTGCGTGACACACATTTGAAAGCAAACAGCTCTCTCACTTCTCTGTCTAAGAGTCTGGAAAACCTGGGATATTGTTTTCCTCTCTTTTCCCCCAAATCTTCCCAGTGTTTCTAGTTTCAAAGACCGTAGGCAACATATTTGCCACACACGAGCTATAGCAGTTACTTTCTTCTCCTGACGGCCTTAGATGCTTTGTGTCAAGTCGTGTGTCCGTACTAAAGAGAGGACAAATTAGCTGTGAACAATTAGGGAATTTTTTAAATCACTCTAGGAACCTAGCTGTCCCTATCTGAATTTTTTCTATAAGTGTATGGTAGCAAGAATGAGGAGCCACATCTTTGACAAAAACTTTTCACACAGGCTTTTCAAACATCCTATCTGTTATTATCCATCTTATTTTTGATGGGATACTTGTAGGGCAAAGATCATGCCATTGAGGTCTCTCTTTTGACCCTGAACCAAATACCCCAACTTATTGCTAGCAAATGCCTTATTAACAAACCTGTTTTCAAAAGAATAAAAATACATTTTTATTGCATGCTATTCAGTGTAAATACAAGGAACCATACCAGCTGCAGCTGCTTCTCTTTTTTTGTTTGTGTGGTAAGACACATCTTATACGTAATGGCAATGAGTTGGCTGTGAGAACCCACTTTTATTAACCATGGGGTTGTTCAGTGTGTGCCCTAGGAATGGAGTCACTGGCAGAAGTTGATATTTTATGTCCTCTGAGGAATTCTGCAGGTACAGGCAAGTTAGGGCCTTCCTAAAGCTGGGCCTTCATGAACACCATTTAGAAGGGAAATAGTAAATAAGGTTGCCTTATGAATTAAAAATTTATTATTCAAAAGTCTGATGCAGGCAGCAAAGAGGCTTGCAATCTGACCTTTCCAAATCCTTAAGGATTCCTGGATATGGAGAAACATTTGCCTTTCTTGCTTATTGGGAAATTCCTTTCCACCAAAACTAGTCCATATGTATGAAAAAAACCAGGATAGAAACCATTGCAAAGAACAGCAGGAGAGTTCTTTCAAATCATGCATCTTAGAAAAAAATTATATCCAAAACTGTAAAAAGTCACATATAAACACACCAGCTTTTAAAGTCAGGGAGTTTTTAGCCACAAAGGACTGATTCCATGTGCATCCCTATTCACCAAATGCCTGTAATTAAAAATAACACCTAAAATATCAAAAGACTAGTTCCCAACCTAAGATATTCCATCAGGAACTATTTCAGTGAAAGACATGAATTGGCTGATGCAAATATGTTCTGATTCAGGAATAATTCCATAGGAATGTTTATCTTACTTTAAATTTGGCACAAATTTAACCCCTCCCCTCCCAAACTGGTCACTGATTTGCAGGTGTCAGTGATACACAGAGAAGCTGAAGTAGTGTCAGTTTTAAGACCCAAAACTGAAATCTCCCTTCTTGCTGTTGGCTGGCAGCCAATGGCATTTGAGACCTGCAGGTCTTGCACAACCCCAGAGTTTCATGCTGATTGTGCACAACATAATTGCATTCCCAGGGTGACTAAAACCAAGACAAAATAGAACAAGAACGTGGCAGACTTTAACCATGGTTGCTGTGACAGCTCTGTGCTGTGTGTCACTAACGCTCACGTTGGCAAAGGGGTACCAGCTGGGTTGAAGCTCCTGACAACAAACAAGGCAAACACAGCCATTGATGTAGATCCAAAAATGAAACTGCCGAGACCGAGAACGGCAGCTTTCAAACACCCGGGTGGTGCTAAAACACCCCCTCACCAACACACCTACAACAGCTCCCGGTGCGGTTCTGTTCTCTATCAAATCCCATTTAGATATTTACAAAATATAGAATAAATATGCTATTTATGCCAACACACACTTTGAAACACAACTTTCCCGGTTCCCAAGCAGGATTTCTCGAGATCCCGGAGCGCACCGGGTGCAGTCCCTGCCCTCCCCCGGGGCTGGGGACCGGTCTCCAGCGCCTCGCCGAGCCAAGAGGATGCCGCAGTCTCCGTGCTACGGCAAAAGCTGCCCAGCGCTGCATCCCCAGCGCTGCCCTGCAGCGGTGAGGGGCATCCTGCCTGACGGGGACCGGCGTCCTCCCCGCAGGGCACATGGATTTGCGAAGAAGGGTTTGCGGGAGCCGGGAACCTCCATCCCGGGGCACCGGCGAGGCTCTGGGAAGGGGTCAGTGGGGATGGGTGGGTGCCTGGGACAGGCACACCGGCAGGACGGGCAGCGCCGGCCCCGCTGAGCACCGCGCATCGGGCGCTCGCAGAGGCGGAAATCCCCGACGGGGGCGGTGCGGGAGGGAAAAAGGGAACGGCCCAAGGCGGGCAGCTGGAGCTCGGCTCGGCTCAGCACGACTGGCTCAGCACGGCTGGCTCGGCACGGCTCCGGCACGATGAAGCCGCAAGGGTGAGTGGCGGCCGCGGGGGAAGGGTCGCTGCTGCTGCGGGACGCGGCGGCCGCTTCGCGGGCAGGGACGCTCGTCCGCTTTAGGGAAAGGCGAGGTTTGCGGCTGCAGTAGGCAGGGAAAGCTCTGGCGGGGTCTGGGCTGCTGAACTGGAGTCAGGGGCGACTCCCGGCCCCGGGTCAGGCTGCGGAGCAGGTCCCGGCAGCGCTCCCGGAGCCGCAGGAGCGGGCGGGGAGCCGAGAGCGGGGAGCCGGGTGCTGCCAGAGCTCCCCCTCAGCCCGGGCAGGGGTCCCCTGTCCGTACACCGCCATCGAGGGCCCCCGGTAGCTAATGGGCATTTAATGGATATTTTCAGCTGAAGGGTTGCGATGGGACATGGTTCACCCGGGTTTTGCTGCCCAAGGTAGCGCTGTTTACAGCAGGTGTTAGAAAAGCTCCCCAGGTGACCTGCTATGGACTGCTGCTGGTCGAGAAGAGCCTTGTCGCCACAAGGCTGGGGACAAAGTGGGTCTCAGCAGTGGAGCAAAGCCCCCAAAGTTGTTATTGCAAGCATCAGGGTATCTCTTGCCTGGCTAGAGAGAGTGTGCCAGTAGCAGCAACATCCCACGGATTTAAGATGAGTCACGATGAAAAGTTGAGGTGCTAGTAGGAAGGATCATCTAATCCAGCAAGAATGTCTGAAAGGCGAAGTGCAACTTTCTCCTGTTTCAGATGGCATTTTAAAAAACTTGCAGAAGAGGAAGGTGTGGGAAAGACTTGAAAAAGTAAAAAAATTATTATATTTTTTAAAGTTAGGAGAGCAAGCTCACTGCTTGTGTGATGGACGTGGGAGCTGACTGAATGTCAAGGGCAAAAGGGAGGTTTCTCTGCACATTTCCCTTTTTTCAATTGAAGCTTGGAATTAAAGCTATTCCAGGGGAACATTGTGCGTTGACACTGCCCCCAGAAACCACATCTTCAGCTTCCTGCAAATAAGAGGATGAGGCATCTCTGGATTTGCCCAACCTTGACTGTGGCATCACTTACTAAATAAGAAATCAAGATCCGCTTTGTATACATACATATGAGAATCAGCTCTGGGTGAATATCTAAGTGTCTGTTGGCATTAACAAATGCCTACCATGGGAAATTCCCTAGAGAGTTCCATGAAGATCAGTCTGTTATTTTTATCATTCTATTCAAATGAGTTGCTATGTCCATAGCTTCTAATTAGGGTGGGGAATAATAAAACAAACACAGGCATGGGATTAAGAAAGATTGAGGACTATAGGAGCTGAGCTTGCCAAGACAGACCTCTACAAGCCTGGCACAAAAATGATGACTCCTGCACAGAGTAAAAATACAACAGCAATAAAATACAAATCAACAAACAGCAATAAAATACAAATAAACATGTAAAAGCCACTGTCAGAGACAGACCAGAATGTTTAGGTGTGCTTCCTTGGGAGACTTCCTTTGAGACTGATTGCAGATTTACTGAAGTAATAGAGCAGCAATTTTCCACACTGGGCATCCACTTAAACTTTTCAAGCCTCATCTATCAAATCATTTCAAAGGACACAGAAAAAGAAAATAAAGTGTTTTCTGTATATAAAAAATAATACAATTCAGACTGATTCTCTCCTAAAGTTCTTCCACCTCCACCTCTGGAAATAGTGCTTCAAGCAGAGGTAGATTTTGAATCAGGAATGTCCTCTGCTTTCTGCATGGGAAGCTGAATATGTTTGGGAAGATGATAATTTTCTTGGGGGGCAGGTGGGAATTAGAGACACTCCTCCACAGCAGAGGAGCCAGGCAGGTGATTGGAGTAAACCTGGGCAGAAGCAAAGCTGTGCCTGGGAAGTGATGTAGGAATTCCTGTGCTTGGCTGGACAAAGGAGCAGAATCTGTGGGGAAAGGGCAGGAAGCCTGGAAGAGAAGGGATTTTGTAAAGCACAGCGAAGTGAGAAATGGCTGCTGGGGAGTGAGCTTAGGTTAGGGCTTGGAGGGAGGAGGGCCAGGCAGAGCAGGGTTGGTTTGGAAGGAAGGCAGTGCTCGGTCTAGGTGGGAGACTTTGGAGCTCAATCCTGGGTTGAAATGACCTGCTGGGAGCAGCTGTCCCTTTGCCCCAGGCCAGGGCTCAGTGCTGGGCCTGCCTGGGAGCACGGGGAGAAGGGAGCCAGCTGTACCTGGGCAGATTGGCCTCTCAGCCCTGCTTGCACAGGTGAGCTGGGTATGCTGGTGACAGGCCGGTGCTCCTGTCACTCTGCCTGTCAGCTCAGCTTTGCAACCTTATTGCACCTATGAAGGTGGGCAACTGCAGCCACATAATTCTCATCCCAAAATCTTTCTTTCATCTTTCTTTCCCTTCCTACTGCAGTCTGGAGGAAGGAGAGCACAGTGTGTAACTAGGTGTGGTGGTGAAAGGCTATTTTAAAGTAACTCACAGGGAAGTGTCGTCCATTTCTCTTCCTTCAAACCCCTGTGAGATGAGAGTTAAATCACTTGGACTTTATAGGTGGGTTAAACTGGGTTTCCTATGCCATCCTTTCCTCTTGGTAAACCCCTGCACAGATTTGCCCCTCCTGAGTAATCAAAGACACCAAATTCTTCCCAGCAAAAACCTTTGCACAGCTCTTCACTATCAGCAGGTTTCCTGTTTACACATTTTTTATTGAGCACACAGCCTGGTGGGCAGCATGGTCAGCTGCTGTTTGTCCTTTAACCAGACAAAACCACAACTCAATGAGTTTCAGCAAGATTGGAAAACCTGGTTTTGATCTGTGCATCCACTGTCCTGCCCAGTGACTCAGATAGCTTCCAGAGCCTGTTTGTCCAGCAAGCCCATCAATTCTTTCAGAAGAGAAGACATGCCCAACACCAGCTTCATGCCCTCAGCCCTGATTCCAAAATTAGTCCATTTTGCTGCTATTTGTGGCCTTGGCCACCAAACCACTGCTGAGTTGTATAAACAGAAGTTTTGCAGCTGTCAAAAATGCAAATACTTAATGGGGCATTGCATGGGAGAAGCACCTAATTTACCTACTTCTGCCACTATATTAAAACAATTAAAATTGGGTTTATTGCTTACTTAGATGCAAAGTCACTTGTAACACTCATTTGCTTTTCGTTTTAGGTACAGATTACTGTTACTGCTCCTTCATATCCTGAAAACTGGTAAGTTCAGAAAAACTCAGTAAAAATTAAGCTGCACTTCCTTTAATATGTTTGGCCAAATGCACAAAGTATTTGTAAAATGTACAATATGAACATCTCTGTTTTCTACAAACACTTCCTCAGTGTAAAGTGTTTCTCTGACATGCATCAGGGAAAGAAGACACAATCAATTTCTATCAGTTTCATTGCAGAGAATAGCAAGGGACCTTATGTATGCTCTTGCTCAGATTCCTTTGCTTACTTTAGAGACCTCCCTGTGTCAATAAAAGGCCTTAGAAGTGGAGTAACAAGAGCTGCTAAGCAGATCTAACATGCTCATATACTCGAGAGTAGAATTATACATCACAGTATCAAGTAACCTATATTAGTAATTTTACTACTGTGTATTAGTAGTAAAATAAATAATAAACTCCTAATATTAGTAATTTTAATTTTACTATGGTTCCTTGCAAAACAAAGGTAGAATTAAATTACACCACCTAGTGATATTTAGATGTTTTTAGAGTTCTCTGTTCTTGCTTAATCACTGAGAAGGACCTCAACAAAATCACCAAGGAAACTCCCTGGCCCCAATATCAGGACAAACCGTACCAGATTCAGTCTCAATAGATGCTGGCTGGCCTGTTCCTGGCCAATGATAGAGTTGCAACTATCTTGCTAGGGCATTACTTTTCCTACTGTTCCAATGGGTTTCCCAAAATCTGACCCAAGGAATTTTGTTGCAGTTCAAGCCTGTTACTTCCAGTTGCACCGTGCAGAGTTCAAGTGCCTGGTAAACATCCTGCCTTTCTTCCTGCAAGCACTGTGTCTGTCTCAGTGGGATTTCTAGACCAGGGTGCCCAACTCAGATGTGTAGATGAGCTATTTGAGCTATTTCTGAGTCCAGTCCACCCTCACAAAGACAGGTTCCCCTTCAACCCTTCGACTGACACCTCCCTCCCACCTCACTACGTGCTGTTTCTGCATTTCCAAACCTCCACTCCTGTCACCTTCCTTTCCCCCAGCCATCCACCCACACAATCCCTTCCCCTGCTGTAATCTCTCCCATCCAGCCCTATGACTGACACAACCACACCCTGCTTTGGTGCCACCAGCCAGCTGCACCAGGGAGGTTTTGGCTGCTGGGCTGGAGGTGATGGATCCAGCAGGGAGGCTGTGGGCACAGCTGCCCAGCCCTGTGGGACTCACTGACCTGTGCTTTCTGCATCTGCTGCCAGCCACCTCCTCCTGCCTTTGCCTTGCTCACAGGGAGCAGAGGCCACCTTTCCTCTGGAAGGCAGGAAAAGTGTTCTGAAAGCCAGATATGGTCCTGACTTTACCTCAAGTGGCCCTCAAGATGTAAATGTCTAATGAATGTGTCACTGGGTGTGCTGGTTTGCCAGCTGAGTGTATTTGTTGAGAGGGTGTCGCTGGTAGTAGCAGTGGTTGCTTTGTTGTGCTGGCTTTGAGAAATACTGCTTTTACTCCCCTTCTTAATTTTTTGGGTCTTAGAATAATGGCAGCACTCTCTCTTATCAATGTCACCACTTCTTGTGATTTAAGTAGAGTTATCTGGCATTTTTCTTAATTTAAAAAAAAAAAAAGAAGTGATTGTTAAAGCATTAGGACTTGAATATGTCTACATCCAGTGTGCAAAGTGAAATGTGGGTATCCATGGGGCTACGGATGATTAAGACTGGTTGGTTCTCAGAGAAAAGGTCCCTTTGGACAACACACAGGAGAGGATTAGCCACTGGAAATTTGGGGGTAGGAATGCCTATGAAGTGAGCACACTCACCCACCTACTATAAAACTAATACTGGAGTCTATATGTCGTAGAATGTACTTGAAAATAATTACATTTTTTCCCACATAACATCCCTTTTTCTCTCTCTCTATCTTTTAATCTTGTAGTTACTGCACTAGAGAAGAAGAACATCATCAGTAAACTTGGAGACAATGCCACACTAAGTTGCATTTATAACAAAAAAACCTTACAATTAAAAAATCTACGGGTATACTGGCAAATATCTGATGATTCCTATCAAGAAAAGTGTTCAGTTGTACATGCATTGATCTCTGGCCAAGATGATAACAGAAATCAGTGTATTCACTTTAAAGACAGGACTCAGTTATTCCGGGATAGGTTGGAAAATGGTGATTTTTCTCTGCTATTGCTAAATGTCAGCCAGAGTGATGGACATACATACAAATGTGTAGTGCAGGAGAAGACTGAACATCCCAAAGTAATTCACCAGGCAGAAGTGGTTCTCAGTTTAGCAGGTAAGAACTTGTGTTACTTTGCCCAAATTCTCATTTCCGCTTTTCAAATTTGTGCTGTTTCAATATTATATTTAAGCACACTTTTAATTTTGAAACAGACTTCTGCCCTTTGCTGAAATGAAGTCTGCTTAATTTAAATTTTACAGACAGGGAATGTAAACCTTGGAGAATGCATGTAAAAACTGTTTACCCAGCATGTGCTTCTTTTCTTCTTGTTTTTCATGGATATGAGGGCACTTGCATGTGGCTGGGTGACAGTAGCTCAACTTGGGCCTTTCTTCCTTTGGGTTTGGCTTTAGCTTTCAACCCTCCCAGTGATTCAGCTCTCTGGCTTACAGACCAAACCTGCAGGTGTTTTTCTTTCAAGTCAAGAGGGTGGTGTGAAACCCAGCAGTTTGGCTTCAGAATCCATCTCAAAATTTTGCCTTTCAGAATTTTCAAATCTTCAAATTTTTCAAAATTTTCAAAATTTGCCTTTCAAATCTTTCAAAATGCCAACAACTATTTATTTTTCTTCTTGTTCTCCAGCGAGTTACAGCCAACCAATACTCAGTGGACCAATAAGAAACAGTGACAGCACTGGAGAGGAGGTGACCTTCAATTGCAGGTCTGGCAATGGATACCCAAAGCCCAACGTTTACTGGATCAATAAAGTGAACAACAGTCACCTGTCTCAATCAAAAACAGAGATCATACCCCACGACGATGGCACTTTCAGCGTTTTTAGCACACTGAAGGTGAAAGCCACTTCCAACATGCAAATAGAGTGCTCCATAGAAAATGAGATGCTGAAGGAAAATCTGTCAGCCAACTGTAAGTTTCTTCATGCTGCCCCGTTTTCTAGGTAGCAGGAATATCAGCCAGCACGTCTCTGTAGATGTGCACTAACAAGGGCTATGCATTAATTCAGTAGTTCCAAAGAGTGCTGAGAAAATCTCAGGCTTTGTTTCAAGCTCTAGTTATGCTTAGCCATGGACTTGATGTTTAATTCTTCCACACTGAAGTGAATAACCCACCAAGTGTGTTATGACAACAGCACTGAGAAGCTCTTGCATCTGGGGCAGTTCCTGAGCTTAACCTTTTGGTTCCTCAGGAATATGATGCTTTGGGGAGTCAGGTTGTTTTTTAGGGGCCACCACACAACAGATCCATGATTTCTGACCCCTCTACCCAATGGCCTTGCAATACTCGCATTTACTTTTTACTCTGCCTAGTCCCAAAGTTCAGTTTTCAGTTTCTCCAAACTCAGTTGAATACAGTGCACAACTTAAACGAGGTCTGCAGCAAATGGGTAATATGAGCTTGAAAGAACAATGTACCTAACAGCACAAATATAATGTGCTGTTTATTGCTGATGTGATGATTAATAGTAAAAGCAAGTATTTAGTCACTCAACTGTTCACAAAGCCAGAAAGCTATTTAAAAAAAAAAAGAAAAAAGCTATTAACAAGTTATATAGTTACAGTATTACTGCTGCAGTTCATTATTTCCAGAAAGCTGTGTAGAGAATTTGTCTGGAGTGGGAAGGCTGATCTGGAGGTATCTGATCGCACTGCTGCTCCTGGTCCTGCCTCCAGCCACAATTTTCTCTCCAGGTCTCTGCATCCTGGTGCAAGGAGGTTGGAATGTTTCTACAGCTCAGCAGGAGACTCACAGTTAATTTACCTTAGCACCCCAAACACTGGTCCCATGAATGTAGGCAAACAATATAAACTACTTCCAGGAACAAACATTGAACACATGAGCAGAAGTTGCAGTATTTTATGTGATAATACACCACCCTGTCATCTCAAATTGAAGGAAAACTAAGTAGCCTCGTCATTAGTTTCCTAATGACATTGTCATGTTGTCTTCTGAGGGAAAAGACCTTCATATTACTATTTTTTGGGTTTTTTTTTTTAAAGTCTTACAATTGCATTTGAAAGAGTAAGAGATATCATTTGAGACCTTCAGTTTCTGGCAATGAGTGAAGATTCTTCACTAACTTCAGGGAAACAGGTTTTAACTCATTTTTCTGAATACCATCAGATTTACATTATAGATTCTTTATAGATTTATTTTCAACTGAGTCTAGATACAAGCCCAGACATACAGTCTGTCAAAGCTGGAGGGAAAGAAGAAAAAGGAAAAAAGAAGGATGGATGCACTATGATGACGGAAGAGTAAACTAGTATTTAGACATAATTAGCTGGAGATGTGTCTCACTCAGAAGGAATCACCAAAATCACACTGATATGAATAGCACAAATCTTTAGTCCTTCAGAATTTTTTTAGGCATGTAAAACATGGTGAAATATTTACCTGGTATGAAATGTGAAAATTTACACCTAATGACATCCTCTTCTATTTTATTCTAGACATGCAGCAGAAGAAAAGCAGTAGTTCTGGCACAGAAAGTGATGAAAATCTAGAAAAAAAAGGACAAGGTGCTCAAGCAGCTGGCATCATTGGCATTATCTTTGTGATAGGTCTTCTAACTGCTTTAATCTGCTGGCTGTGGAGAAGGAGGCCCTCCAATCTAGTGTCCTATAGAGGTAATGAGACACTTCATTTGCATGACCAAATTATAAGAATTATTTTTTCACTTACCAAAATACTTAATGTTATCCAACAGGAAGAGGTAAAGTATGACTTAGCTGCCTGCACCTGGCAGCAGCAAATCATGCCATTATCAAAAACTTGGGGTGGCCTGAGGAGGAAACATAGTACCCCAGGGTATGTTATTCTTTATGGTTTTCTCATCCTGTGTCTGAGCCTTACAGGAAGTAATTTCTGGATGTGAGAGTAACTCGGACTTTGTGTCTGTTTGGGCCATGGCTTGTCAGCTGTGACCCCTGCAGGCTTTTCTGGATAGATGGCATGAAACAGGACGGGGGTCAGTAGCTCACTCAGCACAGTTTGAAGCAGAAATCAGAGCATAATTCAGTCCTGAGGGCTTTAGAGTCACTGGCTGGATGATGACTGATGACTGGCTGGATCTTGCTGGGATCAAGCAGAAATATAGCTGGTCTCACTGTCACACATGTACTCTTGTGTAGCTGGATTTGCCCACATGCATGACTCTAAAAAAGCTCTAAAAGACTTTTTGTGGACTTGACTGAGTCTGACAATGTAGCTGAGCACTTGCTGTGTGCCCTTTTGCAGCTATCCAGGAGCTAATATCTAAGAGAGAGCAGGGACAACCACAATTTTCATGGACAAGGACAATCTGTGTTTTCAGTCCGTGCTCTCCCCCTCAATGTTAGCAAGCCTGGGTGCCTCAGAAAAGATCAGGGGAAAGCAGGGTAGTGATCCTGTCCAGCAGCTCTTGTAGATGTCCTTCCTTCAGAAACAACCCAAGAGTGAGGTAGAACTCTGTCCCAAGATGGGGAGCAGGGCTATTGTTTCAATCCCCAAATCTCTCCTTACTGAAAGGGTAGCTGGGGTTTTAAGCAAATAGAATATTTGCCTTCATCTTACAGAACATTTAGCACATTGAACCCTCAGCTCTGGTGCATGTTGCTTAATATTAATCTCATTTTTCTGAAGATTGTGGTTATCTTTCCTACATGCTAAAACCCATGTATTTGTTTCAGCAGATGTCAAACCAATAGAAAGCCAAGGAGGACTCAACTGTAAGTATTAAAAATATATTATTTTGTTTGTCTCAAGTGACTTAACTTCATAGCTTCAGTACTCAAGCTCAGCACAAGCTGATTAGACTTGCTGGATGATACAAACTAAGCAGTCTTTTAAGCACTAAATCCTAGGTGATGTCCTAGGGACATCATGTGCATCATGTCTGTGAACCTGACCCTATATACACCCAATTTTACAAAAAACCCTCCTTTCCTAGAAAAAAACATGCTTTTCAGACCTGTACCATGTTCATATTTTTATAAGCAAGAATGCAATATTGCAGGCCGGCTAGTTTACAAATTCATTTGTTATTTATAGTAGGGGGGAAATGAAAATTGGGTGAAAAAAAATGAAGACAGATTTGGAAAAAGGAATTGGACAGAGGTCTTGCAAGAGTACAGGGTGAAATATCTGCCTATTTGATATCTCATTTGGTAGTTTCTTCTGAAGTTAATGACTGTTGCTTGTGTGTCTCTGCAGAACAGGCAGAAAATACTGTGGTTTCACTAAAACTGTAATACTTAAAGCATAGTTTGCTGTAGCAGATGCTGTGAATGTACCCAATTCATAGTATCAAGCAGAAGCAAAATAACCTTTAAATTAAAAAACTTTTTCTGGAACTTCTCTGACAGTCACGGGAACTGGGTTAAGGGTCAGTTATTTTCCAGATCACAGCCTGATCCCCAACATTTGTGTTTGCTAAACATCAAGAGGCATTGCACTCTCTCCCACAGAGCATAACATATGGAGGAGGATGGATTTTCTCCTTCTGTTCCTGGGAACTGCATTAACGTAACACAAGCAGTTCATTTAAGGTCAACTTTTTCTGCTCCAGACTTACTTATACCAGGCCCTTCTTGGCTGGGTCCCTGGACTTAGCCCAGTAGTAAAAAAACCTCTGTGACATAAATAAAAGTAAATATTTGACCTGTATTGAAGGCTGCTGTCGCATGATTTTTTCATTAAGAGCAAAGCAAAGGCACTTTCCAGACGCTGTCTTTTCCTTGCCATTTCTCCACTCCACTTGTGCAACAGGAGGTGAATCAGCACAGCAGCTTTGGAGGCTCACTGATGCCAGAAGCTGTCCCACCTCTGAGGGCCATTTTTGGGGCATCCCAGTTTAAGGGCAACTTGGATCAATACCAGAGAAATGAAAATGACCCAGAGAATGTGATCTCTAGTGAGAGACTGGTTATGTCTGTTTAGGCTGGAGAAGGCCAGGCTGATTAAGGACACAATAACAACCCTCTTCAGGATGTCTCAGCAGGAAGGGACAAGTTATTATTTATTGTGCTAACCCAGCTGACACTGCACTTAAGGCTCACCAGACTTAAACAAAGGAGATTTAAGCTAGATGTTAGAAGAAATTGTCTAAGGGTAATGGTAGTTGAGCACTGACAAAAACAAACAGTGTTTGTCCAGGCTATCAAGTCTCCATCAGTCCAGGTTTGTTGCCTTGTTTAACAAAAGAGGAAAACAGTACCTGTCAGAAATTATTTAGAAATAATTGGTACCTACCTTAGTACCAAAGATGGGATCTAGGAGAAATTGCAGCCAAACTCAACCATTATTTGGTATTTTCAATCCTGTTGTGTGTGGTAGATGTGGGGTAAGGCCCTGGTAAGACCAGGGAGATGCTCTGCCACAACATTTTGCTTTTCAATACTGCAGTAAATGCACATTTGCTTCTGGCACCTTATGAAGGTCAGGTTGCTTCATGACAGTGAGAATCCTGAATACTGCAAACCAAAATGAGATTACTGAAACTAACTTTGCTGTTACAAAGGCAAAAGAGAGCTTGGAAACTGGGAAGAAGGCAGATGATAAAGAAGAGTAACTCCATCCTAGTTGGATTAGTCTCTCCAGACACCCATTGCAGTCAGTGGGGCAGGAAGCTCTGGTGAAGAGCAATTCTGAGCTATTATCTGAAGGCATCCCTTCATTTCCTGAGAGGAGCCTGGGGAAGCTGTATTCTCTTGGCCACAGAGAGGCTTTGTGCATCTCCTTCTCTGAAATAGTTCTAAATTTACCCAAGATGACACTGTTATCCCTTCACAAGGGAGGCCACTTTTTCCATTTGCACAGAGAGGCACTTCCAGACTGTGGCATGAGGACAGAAAGCCCTTAGTGTCTTGGGTATCCAGACAGGACTTCTCTCCAGTCAGTTCTCTCTCAGCAGCATGAATATGTCTTTTCCATAGCTTTGCAGCTTGTTCCACTGGTTAGGTAGGAAAAGCAATGCTAGGAATGATTATTTCTGCAGAAGTTTTTTGTCTATTTTCTTATGTAAAGAAGTTATTTTGTTTTTACAGCATCTGCCTAAATGGAAGGTCTGACAACAATTTGGGCAGCTGGAGATATGTGAAGAGAAGCTTCATTCCCTCAATGGCAGCATTGTAATACAAGTGACAGATTTCTGCCAAGAGAGATGGCAAAAAAAAATAAAAATAAAAGCTTCTAGAACACAAGAGAGAGGAAAATCTGCTGGATTTTCATTCCAGCCACTGACTGCATCTACAGAACAGTCATGTCAACATGCCAGCAGTACTTTGAACAGTCCTCTGTGATTGTCAGTGATTTGGGCACCTGTACTGGGGAAAGCAGGAAGCCTGGGGCTCAGCTGCTCTGTGCTGGTGACTGTCCAGTCTCTCATCACGATCCTTGAGCACTGTCAGGAGCAGAAGCAGCCACGTTTCAGGAACATGGGACATTCCTGCTGTCACCTTACCCTGAGGATGACGACTGCATGTGAAGAAAAGGCAGCTAAAACAAAGAAAGAAAACCGAAGGACTCTGCAGTGTGATTTGTGACCTCTTCTATGTTTTTCTCTCTCTAGAGTACAATCCTTTCTTTGTCTGTTTTCACCAGCTGCTACTGGGTACAGAACCAGGAAGAACATTTTGACCCAGTCCTCCAAAAAGAGGAGTTGCTCTAATGGGGTCAAATACTAAGTGTGTTATCATAAGGGAAGGTGCCTTCTTTAAGCCTTGATAGCAACATTTTGGTTTTTACCAAATATTCCGCCAAAAAGGGGATTTCCGCTTTCAACCAGAGCCAGCTGTGAGAAAAAACAGCCTGTGGAAATCTGACCACCTAAAAATAGTGCTCTCTGTTATGTAAATGTCATGTTACCTAGACTTACTCTTCTCAGGATGGAACAAAAACTGTGGTTGAGCTCTGCTTGATTCAACTGAATCTTTATTGAAGCACTTTTTTGTGGCTTCCAGAGAGGATTTTAAACTGAAGGTTTTTAACTGAATTTGTGCTTGTGCCTCATCCTTACATGCACCAAACAAAACCAAAAAGAAAGTGCAAATTCTATCAGTGTGTTGTCCATGAATATCCAGAAGGCCAAGAACTGCATTTTTCATGTGCCTTGCTGTTTCAGCCCCAAGTCAGCCAAACTGACTGGCTGAAAATAGAAAAACAGTAAGCTTTGCTGATGATCTGAAATTTTGAAGGAGGAGGAATTTTTACTAGCTGTCTTGTCCAGATGGGACAGTTTCCCCATCTTGTCATGGGAGGATGGAGATTATTATTTTAAACTGAGCTCTGGAAACACTTGACCTTTCCTGCACCAGTTGCTAGACTAAAATTGTATGATTTTTGTGAATAAGTCATCACCTTTTTTGTTCTTGCTCTGTGTGTGAGAGGCACTCCAGTATCAACTCTGAGCTTAGACACTGATTTTTCATATCAAGATGAGCTTTCAATTCCCAGCCAAGTGAAAATTCTGTTGTACTCTCATCACGTGGAACCAGGACCATTTGGCAATACTGCAGATGTTATCTTTTGTCAAAGCAGTACCCCCAGGGAGGCTCCCAGCTGCAAGGCTGTGCTTCTCTCATGCCCATGAATCCAGATATTAGATATTATCTGAGTCCAAATCTAGTCTTCAGTGTACCCTAAAGGGAACTTGCTTGAGGAAAGCTTGCAGACACCTCAGAAATGTGAACATCTGTGCAGATGTGCAGGGTAACCATTTCCTAGTCCTGCAGATATTTCCTCCTTATCTGTCAGATGAAGTTGTTTTGTGCAGCCTCTGGTTTTGTGCAGCCTCAGGAAAGGTGCTCTATCTGGCAGAAGCATTTCCTACACTCCTGTACTATAAAAGTTCTCCACTTTTATATTCTGCAACTATAACAGTTCAGAGATGTAAGAAGTGACCTAGCAGTCACTCTGCAATATGGTATTAAAACAAATTTAGACTGGTTGGATTTTCTTACTTCTGGGCTACGTCATGAATACACCTAAATGCAAAATACACAGGTTCTTGCAAAATCTCTGCTTTCATTTAGCTTAGGGTTCTAGCTATTCTTGGAGGTCAGTAAATCCTAGATGACAATTGGTTGTTACCATTCTTGGGAATTTTGTAATTACAATTTTTATCTTCACATGCCATGTTTATATTTTAAATAAAATCTATTCATTCTTCTGGATGTTGGTTAAATTTAGCACACAGAGAAAAGTCAATCCAAGCCATTGCTCCTACCCAAAGTGGCAGTTTTAATTTTAGCCACTCAGTGCTCCTTTTCATAGCCCTTAGATAGGGAGAGACAAACACAACACAGACCTGACCATCTTTGCTTTATTTTGGCTCACACAACAAAATCCCTCAAACAAAACATCAAACTCCACAGAAGCCAGGCAGTAGCCTGAAGGCAGCCTGGGCTGATTTATCCATTTCTCACCCAACTTTACAATTCCAAGCAGAGCAAAGGTACAGCACACACTCCTGCTTCCAGAACTGAAACCAGCTCATTGCACTCCCCTAGATCAGTCTTGCATGTGAGCCCCAGCATCCCTCTGTTTGCCTTCATTAAAGACAGAAGCTCACTAAAACACATGCACAGGAAAGCAACAGTTAATGCAGCTTTGGAGGAAGACTAATAAATGGATTCACTTTCACAGAAAAGTGAAAGACTTTTGTTGTGGCATGGCTGGTAAACCACAAATGGAAAGCCCCAAGAGAAAACGTGTTGCTACTTAATGATCTGAATCTATCTGTCCTGTTGTCAAATTCACTATTTTTACCTGTGAGAGCTGAAATAATCTTTTTTGGTCAAAAAAGCAGCTACCCTGACTCCAACATCTGTTCTCAATTGCCGTTGTGCTACGTCAAAGAAAATTTATTTGTTGCTTTCCCAACTTGCAAAGTGAATCTGTCTCTAATTTGTAGCAAACATGCACAAAAGGTCACATCACCCCTAAGTGTAATTTCTCTAACCTCTCTCTTTTCCAGAGGAACTGCTCTAAAGGACAATTGAGTACAGCCTAACTCCACGGGGAGGAAACACCCCCACCCCCATAGCTGGGAGGCTCTTGGGACTTTTCCTCTCAGTATGTGGTGGGCATTAGGGCCTTCACCACCTTCATGATATGATATGGGATGGAGTAATTGGAATCTGGTCCCCATTTGAGGATTATTGTGGAGCTCCTAGAGCAAGTCTGGAAAAGGGTACAAAGGTGATGGGGGTCTGGAGCACCTCAGTGAGGAAGAGACACCTCAAGGAGCACCTCAAGAAGAGACAACTGAGAGGGGACTTCAGCCATGTCTGTCACTGTCTGCAGGGATGGGTCAGAGCATGGAGCAGGCTCTGCTCTCTGGTGCTGAGAAATGGGACAAGAGAAATGGGCAGAAATTGGTGGGCTGAAGGTTCCACTTGAAAATGAAAATTTTTGTTCTGGCTGAGCACTGGAACAGGAGGCCCAGAGAGACTGTGGAGATCTTTCCTGGAGATGCTCAAAAACAGAGTTACGTGTTCCAGGGGACTCTGTGTGAGCAGGGGGGTTGGACTGGATGACCAACAGTGGTCCCTTCCTAACTGTTCTGTGTTTATAAAAGGCACCCCACGTGTTCTTTGTCTCCTCTGCATCTGGTATCCCAGGGAATTACAGAGCAGTAACTTCTACACCGTTCCTCTTTAAGGATGTACTTATGTGACAAGAAGTCAGTTTGTACAACTACCTTCCAACACAGGAAAAATGCTCCCAGCATTTCCTGTGCTATCAGCACCACTTAGCATAATTACTGTATCTGAACCATGCTCCCTGCTGTCAGTGCAAGTCCTTGGCAGCTACTCATGGCATTACTATTAATCACAAACTCTTTGTTTACATATTGTTAGGAAAGAGCAAGTCTCTCAGTCTGGTACAGAAAAATGCTGTGTAGAGATAGATGCTTATATATCAAGGATATTTAGGCTGACCTTTGAACTTGCCCAAAAGAGTTCCAACAATTACTAATAAATTACTTATTTGTTTTTCTGTAATTCCAAAAAGTGCTGCTTAGGATGATTTTCTAATTGACAAATTCAGACACAGAGTCGTGCTCAGAGTCACACAAGGCTGCCTGTAGCTGACTTGCTGCTTACCCTCATATCTCCAGCTTGCAGAGACCTCTTTCCACTTGCTGGACTGGAAAGTCTACTTTTTGCAGCCCAGTAGACATCATAAATCAACAGAAGCTGTTTGCTAATTTTAAATGGGATTACACTGCACAAAATAAAGATCACCTCTAAAAAAAATTAGAAGGAGGAAAAAGATATCTCTCACTCAAACTGGAAATCTTTTAAGAATCTGTCAGTAAGAAGCAACAGTAACACAGCCATAACATGGACAGGGAGTGACTGCAAATGTACTTTCTTGAAGGTAAAAAATCCTCAGGACAGACAGAGAAATATTCCCTCTATCCTGAGTTCCCACAGTTTTCTTCTTCATTTCTTCTGCCAGATCTGTGCTGTCACATGTCATCCCTCTTACAGGGCTGAGACTGCAGTTTTGAAACAAGACCAGATTTGCTTGCAGAAACAACTTTTCCACAGCATCATGCTTGGCAAGAAGCAGCTCTACGCCTCTCAATTCATCCCTCAGTCAGACTGACCATTATTGTGTTACCTCACTTCTGAAATGCATCACCACTGCAGTTATCACAGTTACCATAACTAAAAATAGGTCAAGGAATAAAGGTGCAAAATGCCTGACCTTTAGCTAATTTTATAACAGTAGGCAAACATGAAATATCTTTATCACCTTATTGGAGGTCTTATTAACCAGCCCAGGTAAGTGTGATTAAACTCTGCATCAGCAAAGTACTACAAGTCCCATCAGAAACCTGGTCTTTCAAATCCTTTTGTTTGGTCTTCCCTGCTCTCATGACCTGACTCTGGGTGTCCTCCTATTTCTATCTGGCTGTATCTGCAGCACAGAGGGCTGCTGTCTTATTTGAGATATGTTATTGAATTCTCTTATCAAAACCATGAGAAAAACCCAGCCCTGTGTTGGTTCCTGATCTAGTGAACAAGGCAGGAGGGCTGGCCAGATAATGACCACGCTATCCAGGAGAATTCATTGACTGATTCTACACAGGGTGAGGCAGGAAGATAGCATTCCAGGAAGGTCTCCTGCACTCCTGGAACCAGCTGACACAGAAAGCATGCCCAGGAACTGAAGGACTGGAGAAGCTGAGGAAGTGGCTTTGGAGACAGGGAAGTCTCCAGGGATCCCTGACAGGGTGAGGGTTGGTGTCAGGTCTCTTCTCAGCAGCTGGGGATCCCATTAGGCATCCTAGGTGTCGCAGTTCGTGGCTATTTTCCGCCAGGAGGGAAGACTTTCACACCACTAACAGAGTGGATAAACAAGCTCCATTTATTATTTCAGATTGGTTACATTTATACTCTTACAGACAGCTACTCATTAATAGGCACAACTGGCATTACCTAATTGGCTTACTCTAGAAGCTGTATTAGCATACACTCTGTTTTTCATTCTCAGCCTCCGTTCCCCTAACTACCAGCAATCTATTATCTCTAACTACTCTGCCCAAAGACATACTGCCTTAGCTACCTCAAAACTTTCTAAAACAGCTCCTTCATGTCTACATGACCTTGCTCACGTAGCCATCCATCTACACCTAGGCACACCTCAGTGCTGAAGGGTAAGTGCCTTCGAGTAGGAAAAATTAAAATATATAATTAAACATTATTACATAAATACATAAATTACCACCAAACTTTGCGCAACTGTTCTGTTTAACTTCAGATTATCAGGTTATTATTTGAAGTTGCATTTTCCATGACTATCATGAGGCAGACGGCTGCCTGCCCACAGTGTTTTGTATGGGACAGTTTGATCCAGCTGGGAGGAGGAACAAGAAAGAAAGAGATGAAAAATAAAAAAAAAAATCTTTTAATCTGCTCCAGCCCAGTGAAAATTCACCAGTCCTCAGGAGATAAACGTTTGGGGGAAATTGATTGGGTTTTTATTTATTTTTATTTAAAGTAGGCCTTAAAGAAGAGCTTCCATTAACAAACATTCTCTGGCCAGCTGGAATCATTAACCACAAAACCAACAAACATGCACAGAGTGAGCCAGTGCCTTTCATCAGCATTTTTGGCAATGTTGTAACTGCTGACCAGCTTCATATAATGTGCCTTAGCTTCCTTTTTGAGCAATTCTTACTGCATCACAACATAATCAGGGCAGAAAAATATTTCTAAACAAAGTCCAACAATGGTTCCTCAGAAAAAGAAAACTTGGCCAAAGGAATCCACAGGATTCTGGGGCTGTACTTTTTGCATCAATAGACCTTCGAGTCCTGGGAAACAGTAATCCATGTGCCAAATACCTCCACTAGTATTTTATACTATACCAGTTTTTGCATTAAAACTGGTTTTAGTGTTCCCATTTTACAGATGCTCAGGCTTGAGCACCCCACAGCCATGAGGGATGCCAGGCACAGGGCATATTTTTCAGGAGCTTTGGGGTGCAGTTGAAGGGCAGGAAAGGAAAGGAATTGTTTGGTTTAGTCTCTAGGCAATCCTGCTGCAAACAGCAAGGAGCTGAAACAGCTAAATTCTTGCACCTAGGCATAAACCACGTAAGAATCTGACTGCCAAACTGGCAATGGACCCTAAACCCCTCCTACACAGGCCTGGCTCTACAGCCCAGCAATTTTACTTATCTTCCACTAAACATTTTACAAAGCAAACTATAATCTTAATCTCTTCACTCTCGGGTGATGGGATAAAGCACCCAGCCTGGCAAAAACCACTTGTATTACATAGCTCTGATGCATTCTATCTCATCTGGAAGCTCCACGCCCGCAGTCAGAACAGTTGCAGAAACGAGGACAAAGCAGCCACTTGCAAAAGTGTATTTGAATAAAGTGCAATTTAACAGTGTGCCAAATGCTGATCAAATTTTGCAGGGAGATAACCAAGAAAGCATGTGGCTCCCACAGCATCTCTGTCTGAGTGGCAGGACTGTCATAGACCGGATGCAAACACAACTGGAGTGTCACTGCTTTCATTCAGACTGTTTTTTGGGAAGATAGATATATACTTATCTCCCCCACACCTCAACATGTCAAAGCTTGTGTCCTTGTTCACTGCCAAGACAGTTAACCCCACAGGTTAGCAGAATACCAGCAACTTATTTACACAGACAGCCATTAGAGCGTGCCTGAACTTTCACACTAGGAAAAATTGTGCTTTCTCTCACAAAATTCAGAAATAAATATTGATTTTTAGCTGAGGTCCAAAATCTGAAGAGTTGCCCATCAAAAGTCCCTGCTCGCCTTGCTGTCCCTGTGGGCCACAGCCACAGGGATGTTGTTGCCTTAAGGCCCTTTGGACACTCATAGCACAGCAGGTGTTGCTGAACTAAATAATTTCCCCTCTATTAGACCAACTTCTGATAGGCTAAAGGACTGCAGATAACAACTGCAGAATGGGCACTTTAATTGCTGCTAACATTAACACATAACCCTTAAGAGACAAAAAAAACCCCTACAAAATATAGCAAGAGTGGCTGGATCTGCAGTTGAATTCAGAAATGAACTCATTAGGCTTGACAAAACACACACAGAATAGAACAGAGCATAGCTGGTGAGAGCATAAACCAAGTTGTAGTATCTTCTTGCTCTTGGATCTCATGGTACCTCTGCCATGCCTAAATGCCTCTCCTATAATTAGCCTTAGCCTGAGCAGCTGGATCACTGAAGGATTGCAGATGGCATTGCTGGGACTGTGCTGAACACCCCCCAGTACCTCTGCTCTGTGCCTGGCTTACACAATTCACAGGCCCAGAGGGGACCCTTGTTATACTCCCAAATACTATCATAGTTGCAAGTAAGCTGGTTGGAAACAACTTTCAAAATGTGGGTGTGCTCCCCGCACATTCCTGGGCAAAGCAGAGCCCTCCCCCCACCCAATTACAGCAGGTGCCTCCCAACTGCAATAATCTATTTTATGTCTTGCTTATGCTGGGAGGAAAGCAACAATACATGAAGCAAATTACACTTCCAACACCTCTCAGTGCTTGCTGCTACTCCCTAGGAAAATCCAGAAGTCTTGTGGCAAACACAACCATCAACATCTTTACAGAAAAAGTACAAATCCTCCCTCTTGAGTGTCAGGGATCCTGAGCCCTTGGGCAGCCACCCACTGCAGGGTACTCTGAAAAAAGGGGGGACTTCAAAGAGAAACAAACAGATAATTGAGCGGCCCAAAAGCTTCACCATTTAAGGGATCAGACTGACAAAAGTAGTATCAAAAATCAGCTTCACATCCGTTCCTTTCTCACAGTCAAACTGAATTTTTGTTCCCTTTCCTACTGGCATGTTCAGGTCACTGGGCCTCAGCAATAGGTAGACATTTTTTGCCAAGTATCTCCTGTTGCCAGGACTGAGGACACCTCTTGGACAGAAACACTGCTGGCTGTCACCTCCTCCTTTGCAACTGAACATGCCACTTCAATTTTGCTACTACAGCTGCACCATGAAAGGTCTCCCTTTGTTGCTCAAGTAGTTTAAAAGCCAGCATGAAAACTGCATCTGCCGTCATCCTGGGTTAAAAGAGTCCTAACCACATAAGGTATTAGTTAAATACATGGAAACAAGGGAAATCAGCCACAACCAGGATAGCTTCCCACAGGCTGGAAAGCCTCACTCTGCAGCCAAACCCAAAATGACAACTAAAGTACACAGATTCAGGAGCTCATCAGCCTCATGTAAACAGTCTTTTTGTTTCCACCTGAACTGGAAAAGGATTAAGGTTTGGCAACAGGATGTAAAGAAGATTAGCAGGGTAAGATATAGCTACTGCTGATCTGTACTGTCTTGCCCAAAAAACCTTGCTGTCTTCTTCTCAGAATGACAAATAGAGTTTGCATTTTCCTTCTGAGGAGCACTTGAGACTGTTTATATTATTTGGTTCATCTGATAACAAAATGGGGGCAGGGAAAAGAAAAAATCTCACAGTTAGTAATACCAGGTAAAATCACCAGTATGTGATGAATAACAGCCAAAAAAGACTCACTTTTTTGGACTACTCTGCCAGCAGGCTTAGAAGCTATTTGGATAACAACCACAAGCAGAGGGGAAATATACAACTAGGAAAAGGAATATTGCAAGGTTGCAACATGCTATCATAGCACCAAATGAAAATACACAGGTCCCTTGACCAATCTGCACCAGAACTTAGTTGAATGCAATTTACATTCTAGATATGGGAAATTCAAATATGTAAACCATTCAGTCTTCCATCAATTCACTTATAGGAAATGAAAACAGTCTGGCTCTGACTTTGGAAAGTATCTGATTCACAGTGTTTGAATTAGCAGATGTGTGGGCATCTGTGTTTGGTAACAAAGCAAGGGAGCCGTGCTGTGGAAAAGCAGGCTGTATTTTGCTCCAGTTTGAAACCTTTTAGCAAATATAAAGGATACAGCAAACAGAGGGGAGAAAGCACATGTGTACACCCTAAAAACAACATGACAAAGGTACTGCTCATGTGAACATTTCCAAACACTGAAGTGAGGAGCCTCAGGGACTGAAAACCAACAAGTCATTAGGCAATGGCCGGTAGTGCATGAGTCAGCTCAAGGATTTGCGTTGGTTGGATAGCTTGTCCCAACAAAGTTTTGTTCTGTGCTTGCTTCATTGCAATGTGTAGGAAGGAAAAAAAACCCAAAACATACCAAGAAGACAGCATGGAAGATCAAAGAGATCCTGGCAAAACTCAGGCACAAAAGAAAGCATGCAGGGGGTGGAGCAGGGATGGGTAACATGGAAGGAACAGAGACACTGAACGCACAGAAACACGGTTAAGAAAGCCAAAATCCACCTGGAATTTCATCCATTCAAGGTTTTGATGGAATGCACCAAGGATTCTGTGGGAGCTGACAGATATCATTGCAAGGCCTCTCTTGATAATCCTTGATGGATAATGGTAATTGTGAACAGTGCCAGAGAAGTAGAGGAGAACATCACCCTAGTCTTCAAGAAGAGAAAGGAAAAGGATCCATGCTGAACACAAGTCAGCATTGTATCCTCATGGCAAAGATGGTTAAAAGCATCCTGAGCTGCACTAGGCAAAATATTGCCTGCAGGTTGAGAGAGGTGATCCCTTCCCTCTCCTCAGCACTAATGAGGCCACTTCTGGAGTTCTGGGGTCCCCCATACAATAAATATATTCACCTAAAGGAGAGTGAAGGGCCACACAGATGATTAAGAGACTGGAGTATATCTTCTGTGAGGAAAGGCTGAGAGAGCTGGGACTGTCCTGCCTGGGGCAGAGAAGGCTCAGGTGGGATTTCATCAATGTATGGAAATTCCTCCAGGGAGGGTGCAAAGAGGACAGAGACAGGCTCTCTTCAGTAGGGCCCAGTGGCAGGACCAGAGGAAATGGGCACATGCAGGAGGCTCTGTCTGAAGGTCAAGTAGGTGATTTGAGCAGGGGAGCAGAACCAGATCACTTCCAGAGGTCCCTTCTAAGCTCAACCACTCTGGGACTGTGGGAAAGTCATGACTGGAATTTGAAACTGCATAGCCATAACAACAGAACTCTCCTTCAGGTCACAACCCATGCTAAGTTTAATAGGATGATGTTGAATGAACAGGAAGGGTAGGAAGAAAAAAAAATTACTTCAGTCTTTTCTTTCTGTCAAGACAAACAATTTTAAGCCAGTATTCCACTGTTGCCAGATTTTCTTTCAAGTTTGGCTACACTCAGCATAGCACAGTGGAACACTGAGCAATCACAGCACCTCACTTCTGTCACATGAGCCACTGATGAGCCTGGGAAAAAAAATCATCCCCAACAAAAAAACAACTCCAAACCAAAGCTCAGCCACACACTGGAAAGGTTTATCCTGGTGAGCAGCCACTACAGATCAGTATGACTCCTTTGTATTATCACTGAAAATCTAATTGAGTAAAAACTGCATGGCCATGCCCGCCAGGCCACAGCCTTCACTTCAGACCATTAAATGACCACAGGTGTCTGTGGCTTCTGTATTTTTGCATACAGGGAGGTTTAGAAAGAATGCATTTAGTGATCCATATCTGCTGCCTCCTCCTGCAAGATGGGAGGACAGCAATAATGTGAAAAAGAATGGAAGACACAGAGGGTATCTAAACACAGAGCTAGAACACAGTAACCTTTCTGTCCTCAGGATTTTTTTAGCTAGGTGATACCTAATCACCAAGCCAGGGCATTTGGAAGAAAAAAAAACACAAGAAAAACTTGTATTTAAAGACATAGGACTTTAAAGGGATGTAGTGGAAAAGGCTGTTGAGATTACTGGACACACAGGGAAATTACTTCAGCTGATGGCTTAAATGTAGGCTTGTTCAAAGCACATAAAAAGGAGTTAACCTATGAAACATTAAGAACACACCATCACATCTTTAAACTTTGTTATGGAGTGATTTTCTTTTATCTGGAGCAGGACATGGAGCAGGGCACCTCTGAGTGCCCATTGATTTAACTGATTTAACTTGGACAATACTTCTGTTGTTGTGAGAAGAGCTCTCAGAGCAGGATTAGGATCTCCCAGAAGAGCATGAGGGAAAAAAATCATCAATACATCTTCCTCTTGACATTAGCATTCAAAGCTTTCCAAAACGATTTCCAGGAAATACTCCGGATTATCACTGCCACATGGGGAGAATTAGCAACTCCATTGTGACCCTGTTTGAGTGAGAAATTACATATTGCTGAAATACTACCATGAAGCTGACTGATTTATCAAGTCTTACTTTTAAAACAATTAAGTAGGTGACTTTGTTTGTTTCCTAATAGTACAGTGAAATAATAATAGTATAATAAAAGATCATTCCCTAGAATTTCTTTAATTATTTAACTTCTAACTTAATACCCCCCAAAAAAATTCCAACAGAAAACCAAACAGGCTTATTCTAAAGTTTAAGTATTTTTTATGAATGTTAATTCATTAAAATATGAATGTTAATCCATTACAAATATTAAAAATATTAATATTTAAATCAACCCAGCATGATTAAATATCAAGCTCTCTACTTAATCCAAGCAGAGGAGGATCTAAGATAAATGAGAACAGTGGTTGTATTACTATTATTTATTTTTAAGAGTAATTATTATTTAATACATTTTAATAATAATTCAAATCAATGGGCATGCTTTTTATGGAATGTTTATGTCATGTGAAGTCAACACTTAGAGTGCATTAAGAAGTGTGTGTATACATCTGTAAAGCAAACAAAGGGAGATGTCAGAAGGATTCAATTCAGTGCAAGAGAGACTACCCAGAAACTGGCAATTTGAATAAGTGCCAAACAGAACCCACCAAATACATTTTTCCACAGTTGCTGAATTGTGAAATGATGCAATCGTGTGCAAAAAAACCTCACCCTAGTGAAGAAATGCCCTTGACAGCAAATGCCCATTGAAAGAAAAACAAATTTCTTTATGAAATGCCACAGCAGACCATGCCAGACCCACAGCTCAGTGAGATGCAAGAGCTCTCAAGGACAAAAAGAAAGGCTTCTGCCGTGGCTGGCTGAAAACATATGGGGTAAATATTGCTCAGTACTTGCACATCAAAAGCAGAGAGCCAGGGAAAAAGCTGTGCTTGATCACAGAGCAAATAAAAGAAACAGATGGTTTTGGCTCTGTAGAGTTTGGAAAGGCATGCTTAGAAACTGCAAGGGGTAGCCTGTGTGCTCAGCTGTACAGGAAACCAAATACAAGAACTTCAGTCAGAACTAACTGCAAGAGTTTAAATTATTTTCTTTTCTCAGTAGAAAGAACTAAGCAAAGTTTCAAACACCTGCTTAAGCTGAGAGACAAGAGTTGTCTTAGAAACACTGGCAAAGCCCTTGTTCTGAACATTCTCAAGTAGCACATTCATGCAAAGAAATGTTTAACTATAGGACAAAAGGTAGGCAGTCCTCCTAGAAAGAACTGCAATTCCTGAAGGCTGCTTTATCATAAATAGCTAAATTCCGGGAAAAGATTCCGGTGGATGTTGCTGAGCTTTTTCTATTGGTAAAGTGGTAACTTGTGTCAACTGGCTGAACTGCAGTGAGAGCCAACAATAATTCCATTTATTCTTCAGCCCCTGTGAGTCACTGCTCACAGCCTGCCTTGCTCCAGCACTTCCGCCTTCAGAGCAGACGCTCCTTACAGCCGCACCTTGGGATCGCAGCGCAGGCAGCGGGAGCACAGGGAGATTCCACAAAGGTAAGCAAGAGATCAAGTTTTCTGTCTTGAAAAACAAAGTACTAGAATTGTAGAATTTGGGCTATGGGTTTCAGCTAAGGTCTTTTACACTCGCTTCAGATGATGTAGGCATGGGAAAAAATGAAAAAGAAACTACGTGGATTTGGCTTAGGGTTTGGTTTTTTTCTTTGTCATAAGTGACAGTTTGCCAGAGAGGAAAAACTAAAGTTTGAGGGGGTTCCCAGTTCTGTAACTGCTCTCCCCTGTGCTGGATCCCAGCTGGGGTGTGCTTAGATTGCAAAATGGAAAGTGAGGCTACCATTAAACAAAAGGCATTTCCAACTTATTTTCTCACTGAGTACTGCTTTGCCTTTATTTCTGAGCTGATCTTTTTGCTTCTCCTCTGTCATTAAAGTCACACACTGACAGAAGTAACTGAACGGGGAGTCTCACTTCAGTGAAGTTTAGAGGATGAACACTAGGCTAAAAGCAATCAAATCACACTTGCTGCCTCAAAATGTTACCTGAGCAAGGGCAAAGGCTCAAGACATTCAGCATCTTAGCAAAAAGGGTAATTCTCTAGGTAATTTCTCAGGTTCTGAATGGTTGCTGCTCACAAACTGGCAGAGAGTAACAGCAGCTGAAAAGGAAGGCAAGAGGTCCCAGGGTACTAAGCAGCACACACACAACCACAGAACCCGAGCTCCAGGCTGCAGGTAGTGAAGAAATCAAGTGTAAGCGTGGCAAGATAAGAAAGAGGGCAAACAACTGCACAGGAGGGTCTTCCCAAACTGAGTCACTGTAGTTTCTGTTACAAGTGGTGGTGGAGATTGGAGGAAAAAAAAGAAAAAAAAAAAAAAAGAGAGAGAGAAAGAACCAAATTCTGTTGCACCAGACAAACTTAGTGCCTGGGTTTTGACATATTTAGATTAATTAAAAAACAAACCACAAAAACTACACAGCAATAGATGCAGGTGCCAGTACCTATAACAGGGCATTTAAAACTACTTTTCTACCTTAAAATCTAATGATATCATTTTCTTCTTGATCACTTGTCCCTTCCTTGAGAGGGGACTGTACCCACCAAATTAATGCAGGGACAGAGGAAGACACTTGGGAAAAGTACAGAGCAAGAGATGCCACAAAGTCCAGTTTCTCACATCTCTCTGTGAACCTGGCTCAGGCCCCTCAAGAGCCTGTTCATGCCAGATAATTTTGCCTTTTTCAAAGCTCAATAGATGTATTTCACTATTTGACTGAAAGTGAATCCTGAGGAAGGATTAAAATGACACAGCTATAGGTTTCAGTTCTCATTAAACCAAAAGCTTGCCATTATTTGGAGTTTATCTTGGTAACACAAGTGTAAGCAGAGCAAAAGTCAGCACTGATTTTTCATTCTAGAGAAATTATCTCTTTCTGGAAAGAGAGAGGATGTAATAAGAAATTTTCAGCTCCAAGGGCTCTTGATATATCTGATACAGATCAGGTTATTGGAATACCAAGCATTACAATAAGCATTACAAATATAAGCATTACAAAAAGGTCTCTGATATACTTTCTCCAGTTGGAAAAGCCCTAAAAAAGCATTGCATGGTTGTACACTGCACTCAGGAGACTGATCTTTTGGCAGAACAGTCACCAGTGCTGCACATCTTTTTCCAGAGAAGCCACTCAGTAGTTGAGGAGAGGTGAGGGATGGGTGGGAGAAGATTTCACTCTACAAAAGAAAAAATATATTTTCTTTAAAAAAAAAAGCCAATCAACATTATCACCAAAACACACACACATACAGGCACAGTCAGCTCTTGAGGGGGGTTCTTGGATTTTCCCACCTTATCATGGTAAATGGCATCTACAGGTTTCTGCTAACATAAAACAGAGACCTGTTGGAGGAGATCCCGAAGTCCACAAACACACTCGGTGTTGGAGCATCTCTCCTCTGAACACAGACTGAGAGTGTTGAGGTTGTTCAGCTTGGAAAAGGCTCCATGGAGACCTCAGAGGGGCCTTTTGGGGGCTGGTAAGAAAGAGACTTTTTACCAGGGCCTGTAGTGACAGGACAAAGATTTTAAACTGAAAAAGGGTAGATGGAGGTTGCACATAAGGAAAAAATTCTTTACTGTGAGACTGGTGAGGCACTAAAGTGGGTTGCCCAGAGAAGCTGTGGGTGTCCCACCCTTGGAAGCATCCAGGCCAGGTTGGGTGTGTCTCTGAGCAATCTGGTCTTGAAGGGTTGGAACAAGATAATCTTTCAGGATCACTTCCAACCCATTCTATGCTTCTATGATGAGTACTGAAAGTACTCAAAGAGTACTTTGAAAGAGTTTATCTAGTCACACCCTTCTCACCTTCCCTTTCTGAACAGTGTTACAACCTTCCCTCCCTTTCAGGACAAAGAGCTTAGAGAGCAACTGCCTCCTATGGAAGCTGAACATTCCTAAATAGCCACAGAAGGTGATAGCCCAAGTGCAGGACATGTCCATGACTGAGCTTTGGTTCAACAGGTGAGAGGAATAAGGGCAGGAGGGGAAAATGCAAATAAACTGTCTTTTGAGCAATGAGATACTTCTCTGCTACAGTCCATTAAATATATGCACACACACTGAACATGAACATACTTCACTCAGTGCATCTCTTTGAACACTGACAATTTTCAGGGGCATTGGGGATGTGTATACATTGTGAATGTACCTGCAGTCATATTCTTCAAAGCAGCCTGAGCCTCAGAGACTGATTTCAGTTCACATCAGCTCATTTTTTTTAATAGCACCTCAACACCCTGAGGCAAATGCTAACCCCAAGGCAAGGTGTGGTACAGAGGAGCCTGTGCTAACAGGAGCTAGAGAATTGCCACTGTCTTAGCGTAGCATTGCATGGCAATGAAGTCCATGTGTTGAAGGGAATTATTAATTGCAGCACTCCAATACCCAGAGTTTCACTCCAAATTCACTTCTGTTCTATAAAAAAAGAACACAGGTCAGTGGTGTTATCCAGTTTTGCTTGGTGTAGTTGAGGAATGCAACTTTACTACAGAATGGGAAGGATGGAGAAAACAGGCAAATTATTCATCTAGGTAGCTATGATGGGTTATAATCTATAGGGTTCTAATTTTTTTAATTATTTCTACAACTTAGTTTTGCATGTGTTTTTCTCTTACACCACCTTGTGCATATGCTATCATGCCATTTTCTATTCTATTTTATTCCACTTACAATATCCTTGCAAGGCTGCTGAAAAGAGCAGGCTGAATGAGATGAAGGAGACTGCTGTTTGCTTGATATTTTTTTTGCCTCCCATCAGTTTATGATTATAGTTAATTAGTTTTACAGTTCAAACACATTTCTCATCTAAGTGCATTTAAGTGTTATCTCCAACTCTGGCTTCTAACATCTGAGCACCCCATGTTCTACATTGGCATATGCTTAAGTTCTGAAGATTTTTTGTAAAAGAAATATTGGTTTCAGCTCCTTTGTCAATAGGCTTGCCAGGCCAATGATTGCTGTCACCACAGAGAGAGATCAGAGTGAGAGCCAAGTAGATCCTTCCCACTGTATCTCCAAAGAGGGCTGATTTATTTTGACATCAGGAAAGGGATGAGCATACAGAGCTCCATGTGCTTACCACCTCTTTGAGGTAGACCAGCTTAAACTTGGTTGTTCTTCTTACCCAAATGCAACTTAATATCCAGAGGACAACATTTTCTTTAAATAGCAATAGCAATGATGAAGGGAAAAAAAGGAGATGCTCAGAAGCATTTGAGAAACCCACAGGGAGAGAAGAAATGGAGACAGGAGTGTCACCACTTTTCCAGCTCTACCAGAGATCCAGCAAGGGCCATTCCATGGTTAATTCACTCCCATGCACTCCTCACCCAGTCTCCCATAGCGATGCTTCTGAAGACCCAGGCTGCAAGCTAAGTTTTCCTGGTAGCTGGCAGGACTGTGGGTAGCCCTGTACTTACACTTCTCCAAGATTTTTGAAAGCAAAGCATGACCCTGTATGAATCTAGAGGTCCATAGTGATAGGATCTATAAAGTAGAACCTATGAGAGCTTCTACTGTCTCCTACAACAAAATCAATACTCTTTTACAGAATGATTTGTTTAAGGAAGGATTTTTTTCTTGACAAAGTCTGCAACAATATTCAAGGATGGGACTCCCTGGGGTCCCCATGTTGTGTTGTATTTCTTGTACTTTTCTGCTGGGAAAGGGAGCAGGGGCATGAAATGAAAAAATTTAGGGCTAAAAGGTTTTCCCTGAAAGGTCCCTTCTATAAGACAGCTGTGTCAAGCTAGACAATCAGGGATCAGAATTTCATTCCATCTCTAAGATTCCTGTAAGTCCCTGTGTTGTTAATATGTCAATATGTTTAAATAAAAACACATTTTAATACATCCTCCCCCATTTCTTCCCTCACCACAGAGGAATGAAGCAGAAAAGTGTGTGTGGATTTGTAGTATTGTCATCCATCCAATAAGTGTACTCTGGGGAAGCCTAATTCCATAAACATTGCTTGGGCCCAACATTTGGGATCTATTAATGCCAAGGAAAGCAGCAGTGTCTTGCTGAGTACAAACTCCTCTTTTGACAGCAGGATAGAGCTGCCCAAATGCTGGATGAAACCTTCAGAATCTCAAACCAAAAAGCAAAACACCTAATTAAAGAGCTAGCAGGGCTGTATGGTAGGTCTGTCTAGGGGATTTTTGAATTTCCTTATGGGAAACTTCTGTCCTCAAAGATTATCCTCCACACAGTTAATTTCACTTTTTGAGAACCTCACTGTGGCTAAAGTTCTCATGGTGGTCATGGACTGAAGCCATTTCATTACAGGTGTTCTCCAAATCCTGCTTCCACTGAAGCTGACTCACTCAATTCAGACATAGGGTGACCTGCACCAGCTGATCCAAGTCAGTGCAGCTTTGCTGGCCTGACATGGTTGGCAGCATGGCCCTGTCTCAGCCCATATCCAGATGTGTCCCATACCTCAGAAGGGAGAGAAGGATCTAACTTAGGATATCCTTGGTTAAAATCCAGTTTAATTAGCTTAGTTCCTATCTTCTCTTACTCTTCTGTGTTGAGAGATGCATGAAAAAGTTCCCACTCAGTCCTCATGTCAAGGGTTATCTCAAGGGGTTGTAAATGGAAACTTCAGCTCCAACATCCCTTGCATTTGCAGGCCATAAGGCAGGCATTTTGTGTTGAGGCCACTGTAAGAGACAGAGCTCAAGGAGGTAACACAAATCATGGCAAGGCCACCACTGACTCCCTACCAGCAAGGTGTGGATCAAAGATACCCCATGTCTTGCTCTGGTTAGGCCAGGGCAGGTATTTCAGCTTGGGTGCCTCCAGAACAGGGGCTGCAAGGCCCAGACATTTTGGCATCCCTGAACAACTGCATAGAAATAGGATTGCTTCCATTTCTGAAACCTGTGTTCTGTTTCAGAGCTGCTCTGTCCTTCAGCTGCCATGCAATCTCCCAAATGATTGTTTTCAGTTAGAGTGATCATAAAAAGATCAACATGTAACACTCAATAGTTCAGTACTCTAAATAAACAGTCCTATAAGTGGCCAGGTCCGTTTTGAGTTCTTCACAATCTGGGGCATTGAAAGATACAAACTTAACAAGACTCTTCAAATCCCATCTGGCAGCAGGACAGGAACGTAAGGGCTTTGAATTACGAATATAAAACCAGCATGTTAATGTCTAGAGAAGATTTATGTCAGTCCTTCAAAACTAGATCATGTAAACTTCACACACCTTGAGAGCTTCCTATGAATCATTTCTCCCTTGGGCTGAACCTAGAAGCTGTCAGATAAAGCACAGGACAAATCACACCAAATAACTACTAAACTTTCCACAAACATGTCAGAAAGGGAGGGGAAAAAACCCCCAACTTGTTCCATGACATATTCTCACAAATATGACAGACATCTGCATAAAGAGCAGCTGTAATGTTTAATGCTGAATGCCATTCCATAGTGCTCTAAAGATCCAAACACAATTCTTTGCCTGCACACACACACAGGCAAACACTGTGATCCAAACACAATGTTTGCCTGCATTATAACGAGGCCTCAAGCTGTTTGGCAGCCACCTGTAAAATATGGAAAACGCCGTACCTAATCAATTAGCACTTGGTAGTTTCCCATCTGAGGACATCACATCCCTTTTCCCTTGAGAGTTAGGGATGCAGTAGGTTGTACAGAAGTCCCACCCAACACTCCTCCCCACTGCCCCAGTTATGAGATGCAGTTTAGGTAAGAAGTATTCTTGTCACATTCCTATCAGGAATCAATCGACTCAAATTCCCATTAAATGCATCAGCTCTTTTTACCAATAAGCAAAAACAATTTGGAGAAGGAATCCTGCCTTTCCAAATCAAAGCCCCTGTGCAGTTTTCATCTCAAGTTTAGTCATTTCTGAAGGCCCAAGTCTGGCCATCTCTTACCACAAATACTCAGAATTCAACCTTTGGGCACATCAAAAAGATGGGTTTTCATGAAGAGCTGGTGGCAAGAGAGGATGTGAATTCAGACAGTCCAGCTGTGGGAACAGGGCTGGCTCAGGGAAAACATCTCTTCCCACTTATAGGAAGACCCACTCAGTTGCTACATCTGTCTAGAGTAAAAGTAGTGCATTGCGATGACAAAAATCCTCCTGGATACAGCTTTGTTATAGATCTCCCTGGAAGCATCTGCTTCCCTAGAATCTAGAAGCAAAGCAGACAAATCAATTGTTTACTTTAGCAGCAGCAGCTGTGCATTGAATAATGTGTTTTAGGAGAGTTTGTAGTGGAAACACACTGGTAGGTACTTTGAGGCAAGTAAATAAAGACATCCCTTCCATCCAAACAAAATATCCACAGCATATTATGAGATGCAAAAAGATCCCAGCCAGATATGGTCCTGCCTCTGCCCTGTGCATGGATAAATAATTGTGGTAGTTTTAGTTTAAACTGGGCAGGAACACCAATTTAGCGTAGTGGTTTGGATTCGCTAATTTGAATTTCTCGGCCAATGTATTAAATAATGTGGTTGGTTTAGAGAGCTGGTTAAACTCACCGGTGTACTTACTTATTTCTTGAGCTTCTTCAACATTTGTTTTGCTTAATTATGGCTGCCTCTTCTTAAGTCTACAGTTTGAACACTGTGTCTTTCTATATTTCAGATTTTTTTCCATGAATTAAAGGAAATACTGTAGTTTATTATAGTCCATCTCCATGGCATTACCAAAAGAACTTTCAGCTTCAATATTAGGTATCTCTTCATTCTTTTCCTCTCTGGAACTTGAACTCTTTTTATTGACCCTGGTGTCTTCATGTTGTCTCTCTACATGTCACTCTGCTTTTCTCTCCCTGAGGGAAGAATTGTGCTCTGCAGGTCTCATCTGTGCACTGGCAGGGTTAACATTTCACCCAGGCCGGCAGGTGTTGGTGGGCAGTGGCTGAAGCAGTCACGGTGATGGATTTCAGCCGTGCTGGGCTCCTCTCTCTCCCTGCCCGGCAGCCGCTGGAAGAGGCCGCGGTGGGGGGGCCTGGCCCGGCCCGGAGCCCGGGGAGATCCCGGCTCAGCAAGGACCGGAGGGCAAGGGCAGGGCCTGGTGTTCCTGAGATCTCAGCAGCTGTGCCCTGGTGTTCCCGAGATCTCAGCAGCTGTGCCCTGGTGTTCCCGAGATCTCAGCAGCTGTGCCCTGGTGTTCCTGAGATCTCAGCAGCTGTGACCTGGTGTTCCCGAGATCTCAGCAGCTGTGCTCTGGTGTTTCCAAGATCTCAGCAGCTGTGCCCTGGCCCAGCTCCGGCCGGGCCCCCCTGGCCTCCCATCCCCGCCCGGGAGCCGCTGGGATCGGCCCGGCCCGGCCAGGCCGCGCGGGCCGGGGCAGAGCAGGGCCGGCCCCACAGAGCTGCCGATGCTTTCTGGAGCCGGCAGCCGAAAAGGGCTTTTGGAACTTCCCGGGTTTTAAAATGTGGTGTTCACAGAGGCAGACCCAGCTTCTCAATGGTTTACAGAGCTGTAAATTCTCATAACTAGACCACTATTGGCCTTTCTAGGCACAGAGCTCCCAGGGGCTTCTCTCAGGAAAATAATTTCTGTGGGGTAGTCTTTTCTAAGGAAAGTGTGGCTAGAGAAACCCAGAGATAAATAATGATTTCTCACATATATTAGAAACACAGTTCCTTCATCTGGTATTTTACACATCTTGCTCCCATAGAAAACAGGGCTGTTCACTGGTGTTTACAGTTCTTAATGCATATGATATGAGAGAAAGCTTATATCCTGTCTCTGATTTGGGTCTGTCTGCACCTTAAGAGATCACTAAAGTACAGAATATCAGAGGAGCTTGAGAGTAACCAGCTTAAAACTTATCACAGCTTGGATGCTCAATGTTAACATGATGAGTCCATGAAATGTGAACAGAGAAACATTTGAGAAGGCTGGCCCTGACACTACATAGCCATAACCATCTGCTCAGTTATGGATGGCCTCATAAATGGCACTGGTTCCCTGATATCCCAAGAGAAGATACCCAAGGATTCAGAGTTCTTAACCAATGTTAGACATTTCCACTCACACACCCCCTTGATTTTTGACATGGCTGGAACTGGAACAACCAATGCATCTTTCTGCCCATTATGCTCCAAAGCACGTCATGCACCCAAATTAGCAATTAGCTGCCATATAATACACATATTTAACAGTGTTTCCAAAAACACTGGGACTGATGTAATCACTGTAGTGCTCCAACCCACATTTGCCTGGATTTCCAAACAGATGTTATCTAGGTGATTAAAAACTTCTCGTTCACAGCTCCAGCCAAGGGCTCAGAGGGTGCCGAAGTAGATGTGCCATGGGCACTTGCTCCTGTGCAGAGGAGCTTTGTGTCTGTGGTACTGCAGAGACTGAAACAGCTCCTGCAGCTACCCAGAGATACCAGATCACAACTCTGGAGCTGCAACCTGTGTCTGCCTTTGCAGAAGCAGGTACTGGATCATCCTAGAGGAAAAAAAAAAAAACAAACATCTGGTATCAGATGGCATCAGAAGCTATTTCACAGGGTGTTAATCAGCAGAAAGGATAGAGCAGAAATTCAAGGGAAGGAAGGAAGGAAGGATGAGTGTTGGAGCAGGGAGATGTCACACAAGTAGTGCTTCAGCCAGAGCACTGTCAAGACCTCTCAACAACACTGGGGAAGGTAAATGTTGCTCTTTTGGAAAGGAAAGGGCTCAGTTATTTGGGGGAAGGCAAGTTTTAAAGACCCAGCTGTGGGTCAGTGCAGTGCTCTGCTGAATTTTCAAGCCTTATCTGGGCCGTGCATTTCACACCCTCAACTTCTACTTCAGAGAAAACAGGCTGCAAAACTAAGTTCACCTAAAACTTTCACAGGGGGATTTCCTACATTGAAAGTGTAGAACCACAAAGAGGTCAGGCTGATCTTTCATAGCATGAAACCTTGTGGTTCTACACAAAATACTGCTCTTTCTTTTCAAGTCACTGCTTACCAATGTGCTCTAAACAGCACAAGCATCTAAAAGAGATGCCATTTGGCATCTCTGACACTGAGAAAGATTTAGTTTGGTGCACTTCAGACTACAGAAAAGACAAGGCAGCAGCGACCCATGTGCTGCTCCCCTGCTGTAGATGCAGCTGCCCACATAGCCAGGACGTTTCCTTTATAGAAGAATCTCACACAGTTGATCCAGTGACTCACTGCTAAGGTACTTCGTTTGGGCCCAGGGCCATATCTAAAGAGAGCTCCACCACATCCCACAGGATGACTCTATGGTCCCACAGGATGACCCTATGGTCCCTCAGGATGACCCTACTGTCCACTACCAAGTGACAACACAAGACATCTGGGTAGAGTTTATTAGCCTGGAACCATCTGGCTGCTGTCAGATTTTCATTCTCCAGCCTTCTTTCAGCTGTGTCCTACTTTCAGAAGAAAAGTATTGTGCTCTCTGGTATTAAACATACTCACTGCTGAAGACAGTTCATTACCAGAGCTCACTTCTCACTGAACCCTTTCACCTTAGAAGAGCAAAATAAAGCCTATTTTAAAAGGCAGTAACATTTAGGACTTTTATCCCACTCCCCCACTTAGTTCTTGGAAGCTGTAATACATTTACATATTGGGTTGTCATCTTTAGTTGTTCAGTTCAAGGACTGGCTTAGCTTTTCACATTCTATCATGACTCAATGATCAGCACCAGCCAATTGCACAAAGATGCAATTAACACTTCACAACCTGATTTCTTAAGAAAAGTAAAGTTTGTGGGATCAAGCAAAACACTTGTTTAATTCCTCCCTCTTCCCCCAACATCCCTTGTAGCTCTTTGACAAGTCTTGCAAAAATAAGAAAATATACAAAACTCCAAAGAGATTCTCTTCTCAAGGCAGGAGAAGAGACAAAACCAAGACAATCCTGTAAAATTAGCTCCTAAGTCCCGGGAGCTTGTTTTAGAGGGCAAAAGCATTAACTTCAGGAGACATCAGAGAACCCATGCCAGAACTCATTTGCCCTTTCTATGCACTTCTGTCCCCTTTTCTCACAGCAGTTATGAAACAACAGTTTGCCTTCCCTTGACACAGCCATTAGGGGATGAAACATCCAATGCAAAACATTTGCATGTCAGCTGCTGCTGTCTCTCAGTTCTAAATTCATCCTCTGTGAAACCATCTGTAAGGCTGCTGTTGCTGGATTTTCTATTCCCTCTGTCCCAGTTATCCCAGAGAAGGGCTTGCAAGGCTGCCAGAGATGATTTGCAATAGGAAAGGGAAGACAAAAAGAAATTGCAATAAGAAATGTGACAGCATATGAAATTGTGACTTCCATCTTACACTGTTCATCTGCTTTCTCCTGGGGGAAGAGGCCTTTTACTGTCCACTGGGGAAAAGGGGAGAGCAGGAATGGGAGGAGCTGGGTTTGGATTTTTTAAAACCAGAGCTGTTGGTGATCTTCCAATTCTAGTAGAGCAACACTTTAACCAAGTACAGCTTTCATTTAAAAGATCATTCACAAAGAAAACCCTGATGAAGTCCTACAGTCTCCAACAGGAAAGCCAAGGCACTGAACACCACAGAAAAAAAAAAGTAACAAAAAAAGTAACACACAGCTCTTCCCCACCAAGGCACAGGCACAGATAACAATAATGAAACAAGTTGCAGTAGGTCCTCACGTATACCTAAGGAAAGAGCAGGCAATATGAAAATTAATTTCCATGCACACAGCCATGGGAAGAACAGGGCGCTGTTGCCAGAAAAAAAGTAGGAGGGAAGATGTCACCTCTTTCTCATGCCATGGTTCTGAGCAGAAACCCATAAGTAGGAAGGTGGTCTTTCAGAGAGGTTCAAAAGAAAGGAGGAGTTCCTTGCTTTGCTTCCAAACCCCAAGCATTTTACTTTGAAAAGCAACCAGCACCTCCCTGTGTGGCTGTGATTACAGTCAGGGATAAAAGAAATGCTATTAGTGCTATTGCACTAATAACAGAAATAGCTCTTTTGCTGGTAGGACAAGAATGAGGCAAGATCTGATCATGCTTACACAGTGCTTGAGAGATGGGTGCTCCAGATAGAAAATCATTTGGCTGAACTAAATCTGAACCAGGCATTAAAATATCTGAAAGCTTTAAGAACGTTGAGAAACATTCCAGAGCGTGGGGCCTGCAGGAAGTGCTTATGAACCCCACTCTTCCTTCTCCTTTTTATGCAAATTGACTGCTATAGACATTTTCTTCAGACAAAAAAATACATCCACTTCAACTATGAAGCCAAAAGTCTACAGTCCTTTAGCACCTGGGAGAAATATCTCTGACTGTTCTGCACTTGGAACAATTATTTACAGATTAGCAAAAGAAGCATGAAGTGCTTACAGGGATTTTTAAGGGCCTGTGCTTGGGATCCTGTTCATATCTATCTCTGACAACCAGAAGTTAATTGGACATTAAAATTCCCATGGTTGTAATACAGTCATACAGTCAGAAGCTTTCTGCTCCAACACCAGAGCAGCTAGGTTTGAGACCATGTAGGCTTCAGCTTCATAAATATTTTCAAAAAGCAGGGGATGGGGAAAGTAATTCCACAGGGAAGAGGGGGTCAGGTTTAAGCTGCAATATTTGACAACTCTCAGTCTTATCTTTGTCACTGGTTCAAGAGTCCTTGAACCACTATGACTCCATCTTTTTACTAGTACAATTCCATGAGTACTTTGTGCTTTACAGTAGACATCCATGTGAAAAGCCAAGTTGGGCTCCTGGGGAAGGGAATGGCTTTTCCATTTCTTAATTATTTACTCATCTGTTTTTTGACTTGCACAAAAAAAGGTGCCACCAGAACCTGTAGAAATATCAGAGATAATTCACCAGCACAGCAGTGGTACTGGGTATGTGCTATGAATTACTTGGGAAAAATTATTCTATGAATAGCTCCTCTCTCCTCAAAAAGTTCTCACAGACTGCATTTGCAGGTCTGTGTGCAAGAATTGTGAGAAAACAAACCTCAAATAAAACCCAGACACCTTCACATTTGCTTTAAGAGAGCAATGCTCCTTGAGAGACCAGCTCAGGCAGAGCCCAGCTGCTTTCGGTTCAGCAGCTCTGATATCAGTGAACAAATTAATATAATTAATTGGCCCCGGGATTTGTTCCAGGTCTATAAAACCTTTATGATGAACAGTTGCTTATAAACATGTTCAAACAACTGCACTTTGTAGCTGAGTAGAAGAACACTGGATGTGACTCAGGTGGTTTCTCTCGCTCAGAGGAGCTGTTGTTAGGGCTTATCCTCCATGTGTACAAACCCTCAGCAAGGAACTCTGTCAGTCCAGTCCCAAGTGAACACTATTCTCCAGGCAAGAGCCAAGCAAAATTGCACCAGCCTTGATCAATCTCAGTTTCTTTCTCTCCTCTCACCCTGGCAGCCTGAACTTCTGTTTCAGACCCACCATTCACAGCATTTCCACATCCAATGCAGCAGCTTCGACAGCATAGGCTGCTAATTAGCCTCATTTACCTGTGAGTCTCATCAATTTGTTGATGAATACTTAACTCCCTCCTATAGAACAAAAACATTTTCTGAACTTGGTCCAACTTTCTTCCTCTTCTCACCTGGTAGGAAATATAAATCCTACTGATTCTGGCAATACAATTAAGGGATGAAATATATTATCCTAAGATGTCTGGTGGAGGTAAAAAATAAACTGCGGTTGAGCTTTGGTGGGATTGTTATATATACCACTAACAACCATTCCTTGTAGAAAGAACCTCTTTTTGAGGCATTATACAAATAGAAATAGCTAAGGGAAGAGAGGAATCATAATAAGGAAAAGAAACTGGCAATCCTGGAGATTGTTGCTAGCAAAAATAAAAATCTACAGGTCAGGATTTTCCCTGCTCTCACAGTATTGGGCTGGAAAGTAATTTTGGAGAACAGAAATTCTCTGGCATTAGTGTGTTACACTTCCTCCTAGATAGGGCATCAAACAAAAGTAATAAAGGCATTTTATTGACTATTCTGTCAGCTCAAAGCAGTCTCTTTAGCCTGAAATAGTTTCCCTTCTGCTTCCTAAGAAATTCCCCCAGAATTTCCCTTTCTCCTTCTCCCTTGTGATTAGGCTATATCCACTCCCTGAACTCAAAACTTCCAGAGGAGGGAGTTTTCCTCTTTCCTTCCGTGAGCTGATAACATTTACCAAGGGAGTTTTATAATCCTGGCTCAGTGTGAAGGGTAACTGCAGACTGGACAGGAAAAAACCCACACTTTCATATAGGATCATTTTGGAGCTTTAAAATCTTGACAGCTCAATACTCTTCCTAGGATGGTCTGGATTTTAATGGATTTTAAAAATAATCTCATTCCAGTCCTTCTCCATGGACAGGAACATCTCCCACTAGACTGGGTGCTCAGAGCCCCATCCATCCCGGCTTTGGGTTCTTACTTAGTGTTCAGTAACTCAATTATTGTCAAGTTACATCCTCTCTAAGTCCTATGTTGCTTCAGCTGCACCCTATCAAGACACTGGTCAGTCAGGATGGAGAGCAAAGATAAAAGGAAACACATTTATGAGCTTTTAGATACTTAGCAGCTGTAAGCAGTGGAAGGAATTGAGGCTGTTGAGACATCCCAGAGAGCTGAGGTCAGAAAACACATCTTTCAGCATTTCCAGGCTCCAGCTGGAAATGCAATCAAAACATATCCCACTTAAATCACAGAGCCTGGCTGAACCAAATGCCTGGAGTCTGGCTGGACATGGGAAGCAAGAGGCAGCTTCTGCTCCTGTGATGCTCATCCCTCCTTAGTGAGAGTGATCGGCCTCTGGCAGCCACTAGCTCTGCTCTGCCCTCTCCATCATTTCAGGCAGCAATATCCTCTTTACCCTGCTTTTCCAAGAAGCCTGAACCATCCTTGTACATGTGTAGCTGTGCATGTACCAGGGACTCCTTCACCTTGACCTTTCTTGAGGAAGAGGTCAAATAATCATGGTATTTCCAATGCAAGCAGAGGAGCTCAGCCCACTGAACAATGGAGCTGCAAACTATTTGCAGAAATTTAAACTGGGGGGGGACATTTTGGTGTAGGGAGGTTTCTGCAGGTAACAGACTAACAGGATTAGGCTTCCACCCTCATCTTTAATGAAACAGAATTATTTCATATAGGGCATCTCTAATCCAGATAGCACAAAGCCCTTTAAGGCAAGTAATAACTACAATGGGAGGGAAATGCCATGAGACAAAGAGCAAGAACTACCTGCTAACCACACCCATGCTATGCAAGAACTTCCCACATATTTCAATCCATTTTGATCTTGCCTGTATCTGTCTTATGAGCAGCTGTATTCAGGAATTCCTACCACCTGACATAATTAATACCTAATTCATGTGTAGAGGGCTAGAGGAAGGGTGGTGAGGCATTTTTATTGCACCCATCTTCTCCCCTGCTCCCCAGTAGGTTTCTCCCCAGTTTGTATCTAGCAAGAACCTCACACACATCCCAGTCAGGGAGTAATCATTTCAGAGATTATGGCACACTTGCATAGAAGTTGAACTCTGCTCCAAAGTGGTGCTGGTAACCCAGACTAGATCATCATTCTTCAAAATCAGGCGTCCATTTCTACATCTCTTTAGAAGTATTAGTATTGGTCAGTGTTGTATTAATTCAAACATTTTTCACTGATATCAGTTAAATTAATAATGCCTCTTTACATAATTTAATAAGGACTCTTTACATAATTTAATTTAAAAATCATTTTAGCTGCTTGGTTGTTGAGTAATCTAGAGTCAGGAAACACCACTGATTTAATGGTTAGTTTGAGCAGATGCCAGAGAAAAAATGCCCGTTGTGAAGGAAAAAAATCTTTATTTCCATGTTAACCTTCTAGCCTACAATACCTCTGTAGGTTAAACAACAGTAAAAATAAACCATTATACAGAGAGTACTAGAAGCAGATTTTCAGGCAGGAACTGCCTCCAAAAGAAGAGAAAAATACATAACATAGATTCAGCTGAATGAATCCTTGTCTCTTTCTGCATTGTCACTTGGGACCTACTTTAAGGCTACAGTTACCTAAAAGGTAAAGCCTCACACACCTATGCCTTTTTCACATAACTAATCTCTTGAGAGATCTTTATTCTTGTTAAGAATAATTTATTCACTAAAAGAGATAAAAATATATTTTGTTGGAGCTGTAAGATAAAGAGCAGTGGAAACTCTCAGAAAAGCAAAAAGGAATTGAGAAAAAGAACTTCTCGTGGGAGTTGTCAGAAGGACTTTACAAAAAGGAACAATGGCTTTTTGGTCTCATTCCAGATGCTTCATCAAAAGGCATGAGACCACCACACACCACAAGTCACAAGGGATAAGTCTCACCCATGAGCACAAGGCCAGGCAAAGGAGGGGATCCAGCTCATGCTGCTTAGGCTGTGCTTCCTGAGATCTCACAGTGTCAGATCCACAGAGCTCACTCCCAGGAGGGCTTAGGACATGAAAGACAGGGATAGGTGGGGTTGGGAAACACTTGCCAGGGATTTAGAGGGAAGAAATTCATATGCCAAGAGTCTTTCCAACAGGAAGAAAGCAAATCGAAGGCACTGCCCTGCCATACAGCAGCAGAATTCTCTTGAAAAGCTAAATGCTCAATATGGTACAAAAGTTCTCACACAGAAAATAAAGCATGAATGGGATGAAATAGGATGCTGAAAATTGCAGGCAGATGACACACAGGCAGCAATGACAACAATGTCCCTCAGGAGTACAAAAATCCTTCTCCTTCTTTGATTTGCCTTTGCACAAGGGAATCAAGCAGATGGCAGACAAAATTTATCAGAAATAACAGCTGGAAATATGGATGCCATGTATCTTGACTGTCTGAGAATTAAATCAGACCAGACTTAACATGAAACCACCAAACACCCACAAGACTGTAGCATTAATTGCCCAGGGTTGAATTCTGTTTACTTGCATACCAAGAGCATGCTTCCTTCCCTCTGAAACTTGAAATGAAACTTGCCACTTTTAGCGTTAGTCCCCTGAGCCACCAAACCCTTCCCATTTTACAGAGCCACAGACTACTTCAGTTTAGTCTGAGAGCTATTTAGAATGGCTGTTCTGAAATCAAGAGCACAGTTTAGTTTTCTGAGGCTTCCAGTCTGCTAAGTATGTGAGGTCATACACATTTTTGGGCAAACACCTCCAGAGTTTTGCTATTTCCCTTCAAACCCTTGGGAAGATGTTTAAGTTTGAATCCTGGAAACTGATCCATTATAAACTGAAATTCCTCTTTTCCCTACACATTTTATTTCCATACACAGAGATAAATCCCTCCTTACCAAAGCTATTTATTTAAAGCCAGGGAGGCTCTAAGTTCCTGCTGCAGTTCCTGTGTGTGGTATAGCAGAGCAAACAAGGGACAACAGGGTGGGAAAGGGTCTGGAGCACAAGTCTGGTGAGGAGCAGCTGAGGGAGCTGAGGATGTTCAGCCTGAAGAAAAGAAGTCTCAGGGAAAACCTTATCACCCTCTACAATTCTTTGAAGGAGGCTGTAGCTCTCTTCTTCCAGACAACAAGTGACAGGACCAGAAGTGGCCTCAAGTTGCACCAGGGGAGGTTTAGATTAGATACCAGGAAAAAAATTCAAAAGTTGTAAAGCCCTGGAACAGGCTGCCCAGGGAAATTATGGAGTCACTATCTGTGGAAGTTTTCAGAACACACGTAGAGGTGGCACATGAGGACATGGTTTATAGTGGTGAACTCAATGGTGGTGCTGGGTTGACAGCTGGACTTGATTGTCATAGAGATCTTTTCCAATTTCAATGATTCTTTGATTCTACAGCTTTCCTGCAGGAGCAAACCATGCACCATCACTCATTCATTCAGTATTCCCAAGAAGGAAAATCTTTTCATATCAGAAATGCCTTTGATAATATTTTAGTCTCCAGGGCCCATCTGTGGCTCACAACAAGCCTTAAACAGGCAATGGGAAATTCCAGCTGCATGGGGAAACCCAGGAAAGCCCAAAGGCAGCAACCCCACCACCTCCACAGCTGGGCTGGTGTGACTGGAGTACAGGGAGAGAACATGGACAGAGTACACAGAATCCCAGTGCACAGCAAATAAGGGCAAATTCAGAGAATTACAACCATATAAAATTTGTTCAAACAAACATGAAAACCAGGCCAGCCACCCACAGCAGGGCACCTGAAGATAAGGATCCCATTCCAAGACTCAGCCATTGCTGCAGCACATTCTGCAGCCTGGAGCCCAAGGAAGCAGAGGATGCTCCTTCCCACTGCCTTGAGCCAAAAGGGTGGCTACAGAAACACTCACTGCCACCACCCACAAACTTCCAGAAGATTGCTTTCAAATTAGGGTAATTTCAAAACCTAGAACCCTTGAAGAGGAAGCTGCTGTAATTTTTTGACTACATACCAGCATGTATTGTATCCCTCTCCAACATGTCTTAAGTCTCTCTCTTTGAACTAATTATAGGACAGGCCTGTAAATGATGCCTGATGTTGCTTTCAGATAAGACCAGAAGTAATCCCTCAGTTTCGGTACATCATAAAACCTTCTCTAAGAAACCAGGCTGTAATTTCCACTTGCAAACTCACTCATTAGCTTTCTATTAACTAATGACTTCTACCTAAAGGTAAAAGGACTGTTACTGTGCTTACATGAGAGGAGAGCATTTAAAGAAATGACAGAAAACTGCCTTGATGTGGGTAAGGAATAGCAAGGTGCCATTTTTCAGCTCAGGGTACACTCAGGATTTCAGAGTCATGGAGAAAGGTGCCTCCCCCACCCTCCTATCAGCACCAGTAGTGACAACTATCACTTTGCATAAATTTATTTTCTAAAGCCAAAGGCATGCAAGGGAGGGAGTGGAATAAAAACATACTTGAAAAAATTACCAGTGACTAAGCTACAAAGCTTTGCCATGTGCACAACCTAGGAGACATTCATCTCCTAGGTGCTGTTGGCTAATCCTTTCAGAATTACTGCTGCCTTCTGCACCCGGTGTCTGCTCCACCTTGTATAACCATTCATTCAGTCCCCAGTGCTGGATGGTGCCAGATGAAGTGGAAGAGCTGAAAAAACAAATCAGTTCCTTCAGTTTGTCTTGCCCACTTAGCTCACAGCAACTTTGATATCAGTGTCACACTTTGTGGTCACCACACAGGGAGAGTTTTAGTGCTCCAAGAGCATGAAGCCTTCAACAGCAACATTTAGAGCCTTTCTCACCGCATCCCTCCTGCATTGGAAAGGAACACTTGGAATCCATTTGTTTTCCATCCACAAAGCCCTGCTACTCTACTGGGAATATTTGGTTACTTCACTATTTGATTAATTTAATTTTGAGCTAGCGTGCTCAATAAATGGCCTTGCACATATTATGTGAAAGTTGGGTCACAAAGATTGTCAAGACAATCATAATTTTACAATTTAATCATATGCTTTACAATTTAATCATACATTTTACAATTTAATCACATATTTTAATTGCACCCAATGCCTTAGGTAGGTTAGCATGCTAAATAGTTATTAATTAGCATTTTAATCTTCAGGCAGATTCATTGCAAAGCCTTACTCAGTTAATTATTTAAAACCTCTGGGGAAAAAAAAAGTCCTAAATAATTCCTCCAGCTGATTTAAATGAACAATTAATGGATCAAATTTTAAATTTGAAAAAAATTACAAAGAACAAACTGTTGGTTTCCAAACTTCCATTTCTTTTAAATCAGAAATGTAAAATAAGAAGAATGAAATATCAAATAGAAACTGTTAAAAGTGCTTATCCACATGGTGCACGAAACATCTTAAACCAGCTTAACTGAACAGACAGGAACAGATTTCTCCTTTAAGGTACTAGGAGCATCAAGTCAACTCAAACCAGAAGAAATGGTATTTCAACTAAACAGCACCAAATTAAGCTAAATTAAGGGTCAGGTGCTCCAGCTAGACCCATCTGAAGCATTCCTGTGGTTCAATTCTCCTTCCTTAAGAAGACCTGCATTGCTCTTTCTTTATGCACAAGCTTAGCTTCAGTAGGGAAGTAACTCCAGCACATGGATGGCAAGAGAGCTCAGCACTCTCACACAATCCCGATGCAATTTAGTATTTCAACTCTGGTTTCAGCCACTCCCCAGTGCAAAACTCCAAAGAGGCATTTGTGAGAATCAGAAACTCCACAGGGACTCCGTGGGAGTTAGCTAGCCAAAGGCAGGGACACAAACAAACCAGCTATGCTGGAACAACCACCCTCACATTTTCGTGGAGTCAGAATCAAAACTGCCAGAGGACTGACCCTCCTGAAGAATGATACACCTTTTAGCAGCTCTGACTTATGGATCATTCCTGTCTGCTGCTACTGCACCTTTAAAAAGGGCTGTTAGCTGGCCACACTTGCCCAAATTTTCAGTTTCTGAATAGGGAGATTATCATAAGGTCCACCTGTACGTACAGAGAGAGTGGACATGGACTCAAGTACTACAGAGCACCAGCTGCTTGGCCAGAGACACCTTCAGCATGGCCAGAGACCTTGCTGCTGCCTGCCAGGAGAGATGTTGGTGTGGAACCCTGGTCCAGCAGAACAAGTTTGCTCCTGGCATTTCTGCAGCTTTATGTGGAGCAGAACACCTGCACAAAGCTGAGAGGGCAGATAAACTCTTCTCTTGTCACGGGCAACCACAATGAGGGGACTCAGCCTCAAACTGCCCCTGGGGAGATTCAGGATGGGTATCAGGAGGAATTTCTTCACAGAGAGGGCTGCTAGCATTTGAGTGGGCTGCACAGGGAGGTGGCAGAGTCAGTACCCCTGGAGGTGTTCAATAAACAACTGGACATGGTGCTCTGCTCTGGCTGACAGTGGTGATCAGAAAAAGGTTAGGCTATCTCAGAGGTCTTTTCAAACCTAAATGATCCTGTGATTAGGAGTGGGCATCAGTGGCTCCATTTCATTGACTCCAATAGATAGGCAGGAAGGAAACAAATATGGAATAAGCTTCCATAAATATATGCCCTTGCCTGAAACATAAACCTCCTCCAGTGAGGAGGGAGGCAACCACAGGAGTCCAGCAGAGACAGGCAGGACACACTGTTAATGTCAAAGAAACCAACGATGGCAGATGGTTTGCACTGAGCATCAGGAAGGGGCGGCTGAACAATTCATAACCAGGGCTTAGCCACAAGGAGAGAGGGAGGAACACAGGTCTTGGGTCTTGCTCACCCCAGGAAGCCACATTGTGCCAGGAGCAGCAGGCAGGAGAACAGCACCAGCACCTTCCCCACACAGAGCTTCCTCAGTGGGAGAGAACCTCACCTAAACCACCACTTTCACCATCAGCATTGTCTCTGGAGCAACAGGGAGGGACAATCAGATACTAGTACTCCCTAAGCTTGAGATCCTATGAAGATGGCAAAAGGAACCCACATTCATTCCCATCTCCATTCCTGCTCCATTTTGGATTTTTTCCTGAGAAAGTACCTGATTTAAAAGCCTTCTCAAAGAAACTCTTTCTCTTCCTTTTCCTTACAGGCTTATTGTTTTGTTGGTAGATGTGCAGGTTTGGTGGTGTTTGGCAGTAGGATGGTGCTCATACCTCCTGATAAATACAGCTCCCATCAGGTTTCTCCACTTTTCAGCTGGCTGCAGAACAAAATCCCTTCACTGGGCTGAGAGCTAGTCACTGCAGGGCTTGTGACTCACATCCATCCTACAATGGAAAATACATTTGTTGTATGGCAAGAATGTGTACAGAAGACAAACATACAGTGAATCTATGTATACAGAATGTAAATTATACATACCCAGAAATTATATGATAACACACTATGTTTTACATACACAAAGTGAAAGAAAACAGCAAATGAAGCACCAGTAAATAACCTATTCTCTCTTATAAGGAACACGTCTAACAACAAAAATTAAGAGCCTCTCACTCTTTTGCAGACACAAGTAGCTGCTGAAGTGTCTGGTGAAGCTCCTGACAGGGGCAGATTCCCAAGGGCTGAGAGGCACAAAAATGAAATGGTAAGCTGCACTTTTCCTTGGCTGTGAAGCAGCTGAAGTTTGGGAGCAGAAGGAATTTCATTTAATTACCAATAGAAAATAATCACACTTTGACTATAATGACGCAATTAACACTGTCTATGTATGAAGGCAACAGGGAAGTACAGGTCTTGTGTTGGCAAGTGAAGCCTTGTCCCATCATGAACACCAAGAAACCTCAGCTACAAAGGCAGGAGATAAAACTCACACCAAGACTGGATGGCAAAACAAGCCAGGGTTTCGAACCCATCCAGCTTCATATCCAAATTGCCTTCACAGATAAGGGAGTTGGGAAAGATGGCATAAATTACACCAGATAAAAGTTATTTGATCTCTGCTCTAGCATTCTAACAAAGTATTTGACCTTTCTGTCTTCTCTTTCCTCCTCATTAGGGAGACTGCTCTCTGGATGGTTGCCTGCTTACTGCTTGCGTCTCTGCCCAGAGGTAAATATACCCTAGCGCACACCTAGGAATTTGCAGAGACATTTACATGTGAACACACAAGCTGCAAGTAGAACCGTGGAGCAAAACAGAACAAATGAATGCATTGCTTTACATATATTTCATCACAGTCCAAGGTTTGCAAGTAACCCTCAGATAAACCTCTGTACCCAAAATAAGTGGTTTTCAAATTTATGGGTCTGAAACACTCATAAACCTTTACCCATAAAGTTTATCCTGCCACATCCTTAAAAGTACCCCACTATTTTCATAATATTAAAGATCTGGAATCTCATCCTTTACAACCTCCACCCATGTTGCATCTGCTTGGTTCTAGCAGAGCTTTCTGACACTATATGAATTGCATACCATCTTCCCTATGAAAAGGATAAATTAGTACATGTTGTTGAGAGAACTTTATAAAAGGTGCAGTTTCCCTACTAATGATTAAAGTCAGCAGTAGGAAGACCTCTGTGTGTGGTCAGGACTCCTCTGCTTGCCCAGAAGTGCCTCACATTTGCCAGACACTGTGGTGGTTAAGGATGCTACACTTCACCTGGCAAACAAGGCAGGGGGAGAAAAAAGCCCAATCTTCATGAGCTTCCCTACACCACACTTTGATTGCTACAGCAGGAGTGTGTTCTCATTACAGGATTCTTACAGATTGGCTAAATTGTCACATTCAACTTTGTCTTAACAAGCTTAAGCATTTCAGCAATATTTAAAACAAATAATTTAAAAAGAAATCCACAAAATAAACTCGTCCCACTTTCCATTCAAGCCTCACAACTGCAAGTGAAAGCTGTGTGGCAACATTAATCTTCTCCAAGATGGAGAACTGCCCCTTCCATGTGCAAAGCTTACTTGGTAGGTAAGATGGGCACTATTAATCCTGATTTGCACACCCCAGCAGCAGCTGCCACCACGAGGCTGCTTCAGTTTTCCAGCCAGGAAGCTCCCTGCTTCCACATCTCCTGCTGCAGCAACAGCCTCAGTGGGAAGCTTACCAGCACCACCAGCCTTCAGCAGGACTCCACTCTTCTTCTCGAGGCTGGCTTGTATAAGGACACATCCTTGGCTTAAGACTTGACTGGAAGTCTGTTTTCCCCATCTACAAAAGACCTTGTACAGATGTGGGCTGATTAAATAGCTCACTACTGCAGATTTCAGCCACCTGCTTTTATCCCAACCAGCTTCAGCAGTGCCTCCTTTTTTGCCTCTTTCTGTTCTGGAGGCAGTGAGGGCAGGGTGGGCTGAACCCTGTGGATATTCACAGAGTCCTCACGAGTGTGACAAGGTTTGGTTTGTACTCTGTGTAGGGAATGGAATGGGTATGGCTCACCTCAGATATGCTAAATACCAGTGTCCTCCATCTTCAGAAAAAGAGTCAAGAGCAAATAGGTGCACTTCCAAAACCAGCATCAAATGTACAGGTATCCATAGTCAGGAGATAGGACCCTTTTTCCCTCTTTTTCTCATTAAGAAAATTCTTATTGCCCATTTTTCTGAATAGAGCTACAAGCTGTTTAACACCTTTTCTTCATCGAAACGCAACACCATGCATTGCAAGCACTCTGTCTCCTAATAGCACTGTACAAACAGGACAAAACAGGACATTTCCTACCAGAAAAGTCTCACTCCCTCCTCTTCTGGAGGCTCCTTTCTTCCCCTGCCTACCACCCCCTGCAGCCTCAGGCACACTCATCTCCCGCTGTGGTTTCCTGACCACAGTCAGCCAGAACCACAATCTGCTTTCACACATGGCCTTGCCTCGGGGACACTGCTGAGCACAGCTTTTCCCCAGGTCCAAACAGCTCAGGGAAGGGGCTCAGGCTGCTCCTTTCCCTCCTGCATCCAGCTGTGGCCCCTTCAGGTGTGCTGGGGACAGCTGAGGGCCCTGCCTTGGCATGTCACTCCCTGCAGGGGCTGGTGATCCATGCTGGGGCAGTAAGGGCACACTACAGTGGAAGCTGAGCTCTGTTATACATAAAATAAGGGTCTTTGGATGCTGTTGTAATTCAGGTTCCCTTTGAGAAGCAAAATCTGGTCAGCAACTGATACATTGTGAAAATTACAGAACCACAGAATCAATTAGGTTGGAAAAGACCTCTGAGATCATCAAGTCCAACCTATGACCAAACACCACCTTGTCAACCAGATCATGGCCTTGAGTGCTTTCCTTAAACACCTATAGGGGTGGTGATTCCACCTCCCTGGTCAGCCAGGTCTAATCACCCTGTGAAGAATTTATTGTCATGGTCAAAGCATAATGACCAAATAGCTCAGCTCTCCACACAACAAGGGGATTTACCTTAGTGGTGACTAACCAGAAAAAACTCGGGATATGTGGTTTTTTTCAGCTAAAAGTTGACATTGTTGGGCAAATTGGTCTGGGATTTTCAGCTGAAAACTCTGAAAACCAAAGAAAAGCAGATGTGTGGTGATAGAGTTATAAGCAAAGCCATTTACATGGCTCTGAGATTGAGCTGTCTGGATCACGCTTTTCCTTCTGCTTTCACATCTGGATGAACAGGGTGTGACACCAAAGAAGGCTGATGATATGGAAACAGCATGAGACAAGCTGAGCCCTGGCTGATGTCACTGACTTCAAGGGGGAACTGGGGCTCTCTTTGGTCTTTAGCCTGACATATGCAGAGAGCTGATGCAAGCCAGGAACACAGGAATGACCCCACTGCAACCAAGATTATTTATTTCAATATTGAATCTAGTTACTTGCCCCTTATTCTTCACAGAACTTTGGCCATGGAAGCAGATTGAGTTGTTTCACAGTGAATTTTAGCTTTTCTTTTTTGGAGCAGTCATGGACTCATGCTGCTTTTGTTCTGCTCCACGCTGGGAATAATTTTTTCTTCCAAATTAATTAATCTGCATTTTAATTTATAATATTATTTTAAGCAACAGGTTTAGTCAGAGTGCTAATTAAGCCCACATTCTATGCTGGAAATACCTAGTTGTTCATGCTTTATAAATATATAAAAGCCTTCTTCCACAACCCAGTATTGCCCTAGGAAATGTATCACTACAATCTGATAGGAATTGTCCCACATGATAGTAGCAGACTCACCCATTCTTGCAAGTTTTAGTATGCTTTCAGATAACTTGGAAGGATTTATAGAAATAATTGGCATCAAAGTTATTAAATGAACAGTGTGTGTAAGTGAGGTGCAGCTGGCTGCCTGCCCCGCCTGTGCCCCTGTTTGCCCACCTGCAGGATACCTTCATCCCGGCTCTTGCCTGTGTTAGAATTGGTTGGGAAGGTTGGGAGGGTTGGTGACACCTCTGCCTGATGTCAGGGACACCCACCAAGTCTCCCCAAAGTCTTGTAAGAACCATTTATCTAAAGTGGGAATCACTTTAGATTCCCACTAATCTTCCTTCTGGCTGCTGGAGATTAACACCAAAGAGTATGAGAGGCAGCCAGACAGGGGTCAGCAAGACTGCACCAAGCAGACCTGCAGAAAAATGTCCTTTTCTGCCAGATCCTTGGCAAGAATTTGTAGGGGAAGGAGGGATGGGAGCCCCTGGCACATTTTTTACAAGTTGGGAATCATGATCTGCTAGCTAAATAATGGGGGCTGTGGGAGACCAAACCCATGCAGGGATTTTCTGCTGGTCTAGCAATGTTTTCACACTTCTTTCTTTCAGCCAGACTTCCTACAAAACCAGAACTTGTTTAATCATATCTGCCCCCACCCCCCCATTTCCCTGCATCCCCTTTTCCTCTTGTAAACTGACCTATTAATTAAAGTCAAATCAGACATCTAATCCTAAAGACTGAGATCCCAAAAATCTGGAAGAAAAATCACCAGCTAAGGGGACAAGCAGAAACAAGCTCAAGCAAAAGCCATACTTATAAAGTGGAGGCAATTTGCACATATCAACATCTGTCCTGTTGCACAGCTGGTTGGGCTCTGAGCACACATGGCCCTCCTGGCTGGAATCAAGAGGACTTGGGAGGGGGAGTGGCAATAATGCTGTGGTGAAGCCACAAATTGTAGGAAATCTGGTGCCCCTTTCTCTGCTGCATGCTGATGGAACCATCTGGGTTTTACTCCAGGTCAGCAGGGCACCATGTGCCATGCATTTGTTGGAGAAACTGTGGTTTTGCCTTGCACCACTGCCCCTCCTGGAGAGCTGACCCTTTCCAAGTCAATGCTCTACTGGCAGATTGGCACCAAGATGCTGGTGCACTTCTTCAGGAATGGGCAGGATTCACTGGAGGACCAGGATGAAAAATTCCATGGCAGAACCAGTCTTTTCCTGGACCAGATGAAGCATGGCAACCTTTCCTTGAAGATCTCCAATGTCCAGTTAGGGGATGAAGCTGAATATTCCTGCATCTACAGACAGGTTGAGAACCATCAAACAAATAAATCTACAGTTAAACTCAATGTATCAGGTAAGATTTTTTTAGTACAGAGGAGTGAGTTGAGGGCAAAATTTCTTCCTGATAAGCCCCATACAGCCATTGAGAGGGATTAGTTCAATTTTTAAAGCAATTTTTCAATCAGTTTCATTCTGTTCCTTGCTTTTGTTGGAAGAATATGTCAGAAGGAAAAGATAAACACTCTTTACAAAGACTTTAAAGACCCCTAAAGGCAAGGCACCTCCCTCTTTGTCCTCCCTTTGAAGAAATATTAAGGAATAATGTCCCCAGATTTAAGCATTTGGTTATTTATGGGTTTGTACTGTCCTTGATCCACTTAGCCCCAGAGGAACAGCAGAGTTCATTTCACTGTTTGCACAAGGGTCTGTGAAGCAGAAGTTTAATCTCTGGCAATTGGATCCAAAGTCCAGGTCACAGACCCTTGCAGAGCAACGACAGCCTGCTGCTCCTTTCCCTCTCCCTTGCAGCTGGAAGATGTGGATCTGGTGGCATGGCTGAGCAGATGCAAAAAGAATTTTTATTTTTCCTCCTTAGGAAAATGAGTGAGACCATAACACATTGAATAATGCCAAACAACTGAGATAATTTTGGGACTACCTACAAGCATAGCCACCAGAAGGATGAGGCATTGAGTTAGACCATGGAACAGAGCAACTGAAAAAGAAAAATCAAAACTCAAAAAAATAACAAATACACATCAAAACAAATCATACATTTTTAAGGTGCCTTGCTTGAATACGTCAGCTACAAACTTTCATAATGCTCAACCACATAGGTTTACTTCTGCTTAAAACAGAAAAAAATTGTTTTCAAATAATATAAACCTTTTAATCTTTTTTTAATGCACATAATTCTCAAGAGAAAAATGTTTTCAAAATGTAAAGTGAAATAACATTTGTTCACAACATTTCAAAGCTAAATATTTTGCAGTTTTCAAAATGAAAAAAAGATGCTTTGAACATGCAGATTTACAATGTTTCCATCATCTAAATTTTGGGAGCAGTAAGGAGTCTTTGATATAATTCTGTGATCATTCTTAAACTTTCAGTTTGTTTGACAAATGTAGGGGAAAAAAAAAAACATTAGCCCTTAGATCAATTATCAGAAAAACAGAAAAAGTTCTAGGCTCAAACAATTAACTTTGATTTTCATGGGTTTTTTTCCCAGCTCCACCAAGGATTGAGAAGCCGCCTTCCCCTTCTGGTAAGGCAACACTACTTAATTTTCTAAGTGTCTGTGTGATTATCCTGCTTTATTTTGTGTTTGCAGCATTGGCAACATGTGCTGAATATGCTGAATAGAGAAAGTCCAATAAATTTGGGGTACTTGTTCTCTCTCACTAACCCTGGCAAAATGCAACCTGTCCCAGACTGGGCAAACATCTCCACCACTGAGACAGAGCAGGACTGCAGAGGGAAGAATGCTGAAGTGCCAGGAGTCTCGAGGCCATAAAGACACTCACCAGGATGGGCATTATAAAAATCACTATAAAGCAGTAGCACAGATGCCACTTGGTTCTGGGAGCTGAGGCCTTTGTAAAGTACCTTGGAAGGAATAAATCACAGGATCATCAAGGCTATGAGGCACCTCCAAGATCATCCAGCCCTACCATCAACACAGCCCCACCATCATCAACCCTAAACCATGTCCCCAGGGGCCACATCCAGGTGCCTCTTGAGCACTTCCAGGGATAGTGGCTGCACCAACTCCCTGGGCAACTTATTCCAATGCCTATAGCCACTCCTTAGTGATTTTTTTTTTCTAATATCTGATCTGAATGTCCTCTGATATAATTTAAGGCCATTTCCTCTCATCCTTTCATCTGAGATAGAGAATGAGGCAGAAGAGACCAACCCACACCTACCTACAGCTTCCCCTCAGGTGGTTCTAAAGTTAAATCACCAGATCTGGGGAGTCCTCTTGCTATTAAATATTTTTTAAAAATACATGATTAATGACTCCACATTCTGGGGAATTAAGGTAGATTTCATCCCAAGGCAGTATTGCAATATATTATATTATATATATTATATATACATAGAATATGCAGATGTTGTTATCTAGGTTTATTCATTACAGAGAAGTAACTACACTAAGGTCATTTGTAAACATTTCTGGAGTGAATTCAATGCAGAAGGGATGTCCAGCTTCTAGATTCCATTGTCAGTAAGTTCTTCCATAAAAATCTTCTTTGCAAGCCAAATGATTCTTATTAGTGCTACAAAACCTTAAATTGGCATTAAGCCAATAAAACTTGGTCATATAAAATCAACAGCTGGAATTTTTATTATACTCAGTGAGGCTAGAATACAACATATTACGTAACAATTATTATATTACATTTAACATAAGTTCAGCCACACTATGATATTACAGAGAGATTAGACTGCAATAAACTCAAATAGAAACTGAGAAAGAGAAATGTTCTTGTGTTTTATCTCATGAACACACAGAAGGAAGAAACAAAACGGTTATTGTGCCTGATGAGTGAAAAACTACTTGAAAAAATACAGGAAATATCTATTTTTAGACCTAAGATAGGTAGTCTAGCTGGCCTAAAGGTCTTTAAAAAACACAAAGTTAAATTCAAGATGGTAATGTGCTTTCACATTACTTTCTAAAAGCAAATGGAACAGGAATTAGAATATCTCCAGTTGTTACCTTCCACAAGAAATCAGAAATTATTGAGGGTCAAACTTCTTAATGCAGAAGTGAAAGATTCTCAAAACCAAATGTAAATGGGTTGTGTTTCAATGAGATAGTTGTATATATGTTTGAGTCAGCCAAAACCTTCCTGACAACAACTCCTGAATATAAACTATTTCTTATAACGAAAAGGCATTTTTCATTAGGAAGGAGGAAAATAAATGATTGGGACAAAAGGGGAGACTTTCACTTTTCTATAGAAGTACAAACTGAATCACACACCTTTGACACCTGTGATTCTTGTACTGAAGGATTTTGAGGGACTTGGGGATGAGGAAAGAACAAAAGCCTAACTTTTTAAGTGTCATTTTTTGCAAAAATGAAAAATATATTTCCTGTTGTCAACTTCTTTCAAAGAAAAAAGGAAGCCATAGCTCCCCCTTTTTTTTTATTTTCAGTAATTTCTTAAGAGAGAAAGGAAATCTGTTTTATATTAGCTGTAATTTCAGAAGGGACTTAGGAAAATTAAAAAATGACCTGCTGAGAACAAAGGCATTATATACAAAAACAGTCCTCACATTTCACAGTCAACCAGATCAACAAACACTATTTTTATGTAAAACAGAATCAATTTTCATCTGTTTCACTATGGCTACATATTTGTTTGTTTGCTGCATGGGTTATTTTTCCCAACTACTTTAAAGAGCCAAATTTTTCGTTCACTCTGAGCGTCTCACAAGACTCCTTCTGCGTCAATAAAACCAATTTAACACTTTTTCTTGGAAAAATGAAAGAGCTGGGCCTGGAAGAAGACACAAAAGGTCAGGAGGCTTGTTGTTGTTATAACCCTACATTTTTTTCAAAGCATTACTGAGGACTACCTGATGTTTACTTGGTCTCTACACATTAATATCACAAACTCCTTCCAGGAACTGGGAGGAAGCACCAGAGATAAATTAGCTACAGTGAGATACTGACAGCTGATAACACAGCTGATAACACAGCAGTAGAACCAGCCCTCAGGTATATAAAAACCAATATACAGCCTGTTCTTCACAGGGAAAGACTTATAGGAAAAAATCCTCTTCTTTTTAAGTCATATTACTTGTGTACAACATCCAGCACAGGTTGAAGGTGCCACCCATGCCAAGGGTCATTTGTGCCCAGTGTTCACTTTGTGGATTTTGTACCAAGAGAGGCACACAGTGCTGCTACCACCTAAAGTGTGTGACACCTAGGTGTTTTAGTATTTATTACCATTATTTATGGACTCTTAATCAAAACATCTGCCTCAGCCCTGAGTAGGAAGAATGAAAATGTATTTTCATCCTAAAATCATAGAATGGCTTGGGTTGGAAGGCATCTCAAGGATCACTCAGTTCCCACCCCCTGCCGTGGGCAGGGACAGCTCCCACTGAACAGCTGGCTGGTTGTGGTTTTTCTGTCAGGACTTTAAACAAGGATTCTCAGTCATCCAGAAAAGTAGCATTCATTGTTGCTGAGTTTCTGCACCTCTTCTGTGAAAAACACTAATTGTCCCAGTTCCTTGAGACTGTTTTGTCTGGACTCTGTACAGATACACAAAAGGAGAATTTTGAAAATGTGCCAAAATCCACTGTTTTAAAATCAATCCTCCATCAATGCATTCATGTAAAATGTGTAATGCAAACTTCTAATACCCTTTTCTGTCAGGCCATCACTTACATGCTGACTTTCTCTTTTTTAATTTTTCAGAGCAGAATCAGATTCCCTCCAGAAGCCCCCTGGATGTGCCATGTCTGTGCCATGCCCTCTCTTTCCTCCTCCTGGTCCCCCTGGGGCTTTGGCACTTGTAACAGGGGAAGCCAACCTTGTCTTTGGGAAGTTCTCCTCACCAGAGGATCTTTTTGGGCAGAACAGGGGTGTGGGGTCAGTGTGACACCTGCTCCAGAGCCACGGGGAAGAAGCGCCAAGAGCTGAGAACAGACCAAGCAGAAAGTGTTTACATCCCACATTCTGGTGTTCCACAAAACCAAGGGCAGAAAAACTCTGAGGTGGCAAATCTGCTTCTGCATTTGTTTCTTGGAGTCCAGTATCAGTGCTGTCAGGAATTGCATTTAATTTTGGAATTGGGTGGGTTTGCATTAATGACAGGACAAAAGGCTCACAAAACTCCAGGATCGGATTATAGTTGATCCTGGTGAAATCTCCAAGATCTGCTATCTTTCAAGACAACTGAAAAGGAGGAGTAGGAATAACGACCCTCTGTGTCAGACAAAAAGTGGAAGTAGGAAGATACTCATATTTTGTGAAATGAAAGGATGGAAACCTTGTGAAACTTGATTCTGTGGAACTTCTGTTTTCACTCCTAAGCGTCATGGGCTATGAGTAAGAACCCTTATTTTCCACAATAAATGTAGTATTTCTTCAGTAGAAGGGTGAAACTGCCTGAGAAAGGGGGTAGAAGTTGATAAAATATCCATATAGAGGAAGGAAGTGATGTATTACTACAAAATCCACTGCTAAAAAATCTAAAAAATTCAGAAGACTGAATTCAGCATTATCTTCTTTTGTCATGAAATACGGCAAAGCTGGATTCTTAAGCTGGAGCTGTGTAATGAGAAGTCGTTACTCTGACAATGTTACTTCTTTAGAAACAGCACCTTTAGAGGGGAAAAAATATATAAAAACTCATGAGAATATTCATAACTGATACCTGTGCAAAAATGGGTTTATTTCTGGAAAAGTTCAATTCAGGGAGCAGAGATGTCCTGTGGAAAACTTGGGTTAAAAGGATCCTGCATACAAACAGTGTTGAGGAAGTGCAGAAGTTTTTTTGGGCCAGAACTGCAACTACCTCGTTTCACAATAAAAAAGCATCCAGAGAACAGAACTGGTGGCTGCTGGCACCCCTCCTGCAGAGCCCTGGGGGAGGGGGAATGACTCATGAGGATCCACACAAAGTCACCTTCATTTGAAAAGGTTGCACCTCTTTTTCTTTCCAATGGAAGAGGCAAGATTGTTTTAGCAAGGAAGGGACAGAATAAATGAGAGCTTAAAATGGATGTCAAGGAGAGAGTTACCTTTAAATTTCTTAACTAAAGGTGGGGGGGAAGAGAAACAAAATCCCACACACGTCCTGTGTTGGGGCTGCAGTGAAACTCTGGTATTTGGCTACCCTGTGTGCAGAGCAGCTCAGTGGAACAGCTGGGGTCCAACTGCACACAAAGATTTGACTGTAAGAATTGTACATCCTGTGACTGTCTTTTTGTGTCCCACCCTCCAAATGCTTGTCTCAGATTTTGTGCCTTTTTCAAGACAATATTTGATTACAAATAAAACCTGAAATAAAACTAAAAACCCTGATGAGAGCAATCACTTGGTCTATAAGAGTTCTTTATTTGTATTCCAGCTGTTCCTACAGTTAGAGAGGCTCCTCTGCAATCAGAAGGTTGAAAAGGTAACATCTGTGTAGGTTTGTTGGCCCTAAAAGTCTGGACTGCCTGCCCTCATCTCAAGGACTCTATGACTTCTAAAAATCTAATAACCACTTACACAGCCCAGCATTTCTCAGGAAGTGCAGAATCCCAGAATTGTTGAGGCTGGAAAAGAACAAATCCAACACTCATCACTGCCAAGTGCCCCATTAAACCATGTCCCTCAGAGCCACATCTACACATCTTTTAAATCCTCCCAGGAGCAGCAGTTCTGTGAAAGAATCTCAGTGATTTGGTTCTGGCTGTTTGTGAGGACACAGGCCCTGACACGTGTCCAGACACGGCTCTGATGGATCAGCAGGCAGGCAGAGACTAGAGACAAAATCCATTGCTAGCAGTTTCCAGAGGGCTGCCAGGAAAAAAACCAGTCTGTCAAGAGCAAGGACTTCAAACCAGATCTCATTTATAAGCTAAAGTCCATGTTTTGTGTCACACTTGAAAACAAAGCAGGAGCCAGTGCATTTTAGGAGCAAACTTTCCTCTTTGCAAAGGGTGCCACAAGGCAAAGGGATGTTGAAACTGCACATCCTGAAATGATTTGCTCTAGCTGTGCTAATTGCATTCCCCCATAGTGCTGTATGTAGCAACAATCAAGACTGGAAATATAAAATTCCTTAATCATACCACTGATAGCCACACCAAAAAAGACAAGGTCACATCTTTTAGCCAGTACAGGTGGATTTTATTTTTTGGAAGTGCAGGTGTATCTTGGATGTCTTCTTCCTTTAACAATATCCTCTCCTCCTTTCCCTTTCCTTCTCCTTTCCCTTTAGCATTTTCCTTTTCCTTAAACCTTTTCTCTTAGCCTTTCTTTCTAAACTATGGTCAGATTTTGGGTTTGCATCTCATCCCAAGGGCCTTCCAGTTCCACTGTACATAAGACATCTAAAATCTCTCCCTCTACCCCAAATCTTCCCTTTCCCCTGCCCACATCAGTCACACAGCTCTGCCTTTCATCCCTTCTAGATCAACAGGCACTGTGTGAATGCTGATTTAGCCTAGACTAGTTACATACTAAGAACAATATTTTTCTCCACTTTTACATGGAATTTAAAAGGTGTTTCCATACTTTTTGAGTGAAGAAAGGCATTTGACAAGAGTCCCAAAAGAAAGTTGAAACAGCAAAAAACAAACAGAACGAAACAACCTATCCAAAACAAAAGTATTCCCACACTTAGTTTATAATTACTTTTTCTCTTCTTTTTTTTTTTTCTAAATTCTTTTTCTGTCTCACCCTTTGAGAAGAAAGGACTATCAGAAATGTATCACTGCACATGATACACTCAGGGTATGAAATAAGAACACAAGCCAAACAGTTCCTTTTTCCTTAAGAGAAAGAATTTTAAGAGCAAACAAATTAAGACAAAGGGGAGGAGGAGAATGAAGTTCATGGCATTATCTAAATGATTACACTTACTGATGCAAATCTTCTTTGCCTGCCAAAAATTGCTGCGCTGGGCTTCTTCACCAGGGATGGGAAAGAGAGACTGAGCCAGGGCACGAGTGGTGCAAGGGCAGCAGCAAGAACTGAGCTGCAAGGACCCAAAGGAGCCGTGGCAGGGCTGTGCTCAGTGCTGAAGGACAGAAGCAACCCCAAGAGCCCCCTGCAGCAGCCTCCCCCAGCCTCCAGCCTTCCTCCAAGTAATTCCCCCAGGCCTCTGGAGGATGCTGCTTTGCACCTGCCCTGCTCCACTGGCATCCCTGCCCACCAGGTACTGACAGGTCACTGAAGGTGTAAATAGGTTTGTAATGTAAACTGTTATCTAAAGAGTTATCTAAATGTGAACTGCAAAACCTATCATGCAAATAGTCTTAAAATTGCATTTAAGGAATCCAGAGTGGTAGCACAGGGTCCTTCTTGCGCTCCCAGCCCTGATGCACTTTTATTGCTGGAATAAGGAGAGGACTTCTGCTGCCTTTTTTTCACAGTACCTTCCAGCAAAGTAGAAGAAAACTGAAACACACAGAAATCCATTTCAGTGATACCTGCGTGGCTAAAGCAACCTTGCAATTTCAGCCTCAAACCAGAGTCTTTTACAGGAATCCCTTTATGGCACAGAAGGGAGGCAAACATCCCAATTGTTTTAAACCCAGAAGACACTCATGCAGAAATCTCAGTGGTAGCATTTTCCCAGTGACAAGCTATACAAAGCTCTTTTGATGCAGGCAGCTCAAAGCATTTTCATAAATTTAGGGAGCACCCCAACACCATCCCTGCTCAGTGCTGGAAAAGAGTCATTCCTGACTTAGGGGAGAAAGCTGAAGCAGTGCAATTTTTTCCAGCTGACATTGTTGACAGATCAAAAACTTGAGTCAAAATTCCTCACTGTTTTGGGTCTGTTTTGTGCCAACAAAAGGAGAAACTTCCTTTTGTACTGCTTTACACAGTATTGGGCATTTATTATACCAACATCATAATTTATTGGTCATAAACTGAAAAATATTAGAAGTCAAATCATGTAAATGGACTAATGTATTTATTCTCAGAGTGTATGTTGAAAATAAAACCCTTGTAATAACTGCACAAGAACACAGACACATCCAGTATCATATGGAACTAAAAGGTTTTAGCAATAGGCCCAGTATAAACATATGAGTTATATTATATACTATCTAATTTCTACCAAATTTACCCAAAAAATTGTAGAACTCCATTTTTATGGATGCTGTGAAAAGTTGCTGAAAAAATTGATGTTAATAGATTATCACCTGTAAATCAAGCCCATTAAAATTGGTTTGTAAAGCCATCATATGACTCTGATGCTTATATAAGCATTATATAAGCATTATATATAAGTTTTTTAAACTTATTTTAAACTCTCATGTTTTTTAAAATGCTTCTCATGGCATAAACTTTTTACACTTGAGCCCCCATACTGTGCTGTTGTTGGGAAAATAGCATTTATTTCCCTGTTGTATCATCCATCTGTTTTTAAATTTAATTGTTGCTGTGATTTCTGTGTGCTGCTCTGTGCTGTGTGAGCACCTTCACTGAGAAGTGTGAGCACTGTGACTACAGAGGGGCCTGTGTGTACAAAAGGAGCTCTAAATGTTGTTTACAGCTCTCATTTTTCATGACTCAGATTTGCAGTAGCACATGGGATGTTTAAAATGCCCCTGTTTATTATATTTTCCCAGAGCTGTACATCATGCCATTCCCAGTCTACAGCCACCATTCCAATTTCCTGCAAGTGAAGGTTTGAGTGACCAGCAGACCTTGAGTTGTCCTTCCTTGGCTGGGTGATGAGACAGGAAGTGTCATCAGGACAGGATCAGTGAGGAACTTGAAAGTTCCCTCACTGTGCAGAATGAGAGGAGCACTCACACTCAGTTCTTGTGTCTTCCAGAGTTTCATTGGGAACAAGAGGGACTGCTTTGAAAACTAAGGAGCACAAAACCAATTCACACATTTAAGGAGTAATCTCCACTTCTCTCACTTGCAGTACCTTGGTGGCCCACACCTACATATTCCATATGGCAGGAGCACAGGGGTGATAATAAGTTAAAGAAATTTTTAAGAGGTCTTTGGACATTACTATTGCCAAAGAATGGCCGTAAAAGTGAATTTTTTTTTCAATATTTGGGAATGACACTGGTAAGAGGCAACAAGGAATTCATTTTACTAAGCTCACAGCAAGGCCAGATTAAGTGGTTAATGCATTCCTCTGTCAGCTCTCTTTAGTTTCATGTGATGTGGGAGAAATGACCCATAGAGGACATCAGCAAAAAATTAATGTGGACACATTTGATGCAGAATCATAAAATCCTTCAATAGTCTGGGTTAGAAGGGGCCTTAAAGATCATCCAGTTCCAACCCCCCTGCCATGGGCAGGGACACCTTCCACTAGACTGAAATTTTCACCATTAATTCAGCTAAGCCTGAGGGCAGTCATTCCATAGCCTGACACTCAGAAGTTGAACAAAGAGTACTGAAAAACACTGGAAACAAGCAAGGAAGGTGATTATTTTAAAATATGCAGCAGGAAATCATGTTGCTATAGGTGCCAGAATCTTTACTGCAACTTCTGTTTCAGCTTTTGGGATAATTCCAGTTTAGCCCCTTCTCTTCCCCTCTCTCTCTCTTTCTGCAGAGATGTTGGCCACCACTGGAATCACCCTGGAGAAAATAACCAGATACCAGCTCCTTGATTCTCCTGAGGGCTAAGGCTCACCCATTCAATAAACCAGCTTCCCTGGGCATTTGAAGCCACAGGAAGAAGAAAACTAAGTAAAAAAAAAAANGAAGAAAAAAACTAAATAAAAAAAAAAAAAAAAAAAGATTCAAGCCCTGGAATGCAGGCAACTCAATTATTTGCAGGTGGAGGATTATCTAAGTTCCCACCCTGAAAAAAATACTAGGTGCATATTCACACATATAGAATACTGCTAGCCTGCAAAGCCACAGACACTTCAAGAAACTGTTTCCTTCCAGATATATTTCTAGGCCTGATAAAAGCCCTCCCCAACAAACTTTCATTTTCAGTCACTGGTGTTTAAATAAAACCCAAAAAAGAAAACAAAAATAAAAAAAAACCATCCCCATCAAAAATACCCCAAACCTCACTGTGTACTTTTATGACTTTATATTACAGTTTTATTCTTTTTTTTCTGAGATATCTATATCACAGGAAGGGGCTAGAGCTTAACTGATATGTACTTGCTACTATCAGGGGGATAAAATAACTGTGCTGAAGAAATCAGTCTTAACAACGCAGAAGGACAAATGCATTCATTGCAGTGGAACTGGATGTCCTATTATTGTGAACTAGGAGGAAGAAATATTTGTTTTATTCTCCATATGGATCCAAAATGTTCAAAAAACTGCCCTACAGAACGGTCCCACGTTCCATCTGTCACACAGCTGGAATACTGTCCCTGGGAAAGTGGAACCCTGCACAGAACATTGTTCACCAAGTGCCCTCTGCTGGCTTTTTCATTCCCCCAAAAAAAGTGTCTCTTGTAGGCACGAGCCAAGGGGTAAAAAACAAAACGGGTTTCTCAAACCCCGACTCTCATTTCTGCTTTTGGAAGAGAAAGGCACCGCTGCCAAATCTGTGGCGACTGCAACAACCCACAGAGAAACCCTTCATAAAAGGGGGTTTGTGCATCAGTGAGACAAAAGGGGACAGGCAGAACCACAGCTGAGAGGCAGCAACTCCTCCCACCCCTGCAAGTTAATCCTGAAAGCGCTAGAGAAGCAACTCGAGCAGGAACACATTTATTACAGCTGCCTTTCAGTAGCACGAAGTGTGGGAATCAGGGACACAGGGAATGTTTCTCTGCCTGTCCTGGGAGTTCCTGACACCCCAGGCAAACACTGGTTTTAACCTCTGTCCATGGAGAAAGCTTCCAAAGCTTTGGGATAGGTTGGAAACAACCAGAGTGTGAATTAGGTAGTAAAGTAGTTAATAGTTTGTCACTTGGTGGAAAATGTAATTTGGGTTTTAGATAGTATGGATGTAGGTGAGGATTCAAGATGGAGAATTCTGGGTGTTGCCTCAGTTTCTTTTCTCCTTCACCTACTCCATGTTCTGCAGCAATGGGAGCACAAAATCATTGGATAGAATTAGCCACAGAGCAGGTGTTACATGAACAGATAAATAATTAGTTATTGTAGTAAAGTAATAACAATAGACATTTAAAGGACGTGGTGTCAAGTAATTGGTTTGCTTCTCTTATATAAATTCAGACATTTTGAGCCTCTCAGGGCTCCTGCTGGGATATTTTTCAAGAGTGCAGAGCCTGTGCCATTCTAGGCTCGAAACAGATGATAAGGGACAATAAACAAACTTTGAAGACTGAGAGCAAGGCCCCTCTGCTTCCTTTGAGGGTGCAGCACAGTTTGTCAGGAGTTACACAGTGTCAGGGGAGAACTCGACAGCAAAGCTCTTAAATGCTTCCCAAAGATAAGAAATGTCAGGAACCTGTAAGGCAGGTATTGCATGACTCCTGGTGGAGTCTTCAAGAAGCCTCTTTCACTTCTTATTTCTGGTAGCATTTAGCAAAATATATCATCATAAACTCCTGTTCACTTGGCTGAAAGTAGCAAATCCCTCACCAGCACCAATCTGCCCTATGGAAGGAAAGACAAATCCCAGCTTTGCAGACAAATCTATAATAATAATCTCTAAATGCACATGGAATTTCCCTCCAAATTTACACTGGCTGAAAGCCAAGATGACAATCTTGCATCTTCTACCAAAGTTAAACAACTTTTTTCTGGTAACAGAAAATGAAGGCCAAAACAAAAAAAACAACACATATCTAAAAAACCCAAATACTTGAAAAATGTGTGTATCAGATTTCTAGTTGGCACATTACTGGGAAATGAGAGAATTTTAAAAATGGAAGGCAATTCTGGTGCATGATTCTTTCTCCCTTAAAAAAGCCCATTCTCTCTAAATTCTAAGAAAGTAAAAAAGGGTAAAAAGAGGGCAGTAAGGAGGCACCATCTGGATGATCCAACCACCAACTTCCCATAGCTGCTCACTAATGGCAACAGCAATTTCTTCCAATCATATTTGTTCTCAGGGCACCTGAATCTGAAGATTCAGCATCCAGGAAAGCTTTGTGCCACCACAGCTTCACTTACTAGGAACTGCAGGTATGAGAAACCTTCAACTCCAGCCCTCAGCCCTGTGGTGGTGAGGGAGCTCAAGGGAAGGTTTAACCCAGAGATGAGCTCTTACAGCAGAGGAAGGTGCTGTTAACACAGGCACAACAGCTGTTCTTCCACCCTGGGCATTTCAATACCATTTCTGTTACCAAATTTCTTTTAAACCTCCTGCAGATGTAGGAAACACATGCACTTTAAAATGCTATTACATTTTATATGAACAATGACCTCTCTCATCCTCTGCTAAGCCTCTGTGTATAAAAATGATCCTAAAAATATCCACTTTGTACAAGCAAAGCTCTCGAAGCAGTGTTTTTACACTGAGTTAGTGCCAGTGGAGATAGTGGCAGTGAGATAGTGGCACTGAGATAGTGGCAGTGTTTTAAATTCTGTTTACCAACTTGATACTGAAAATCTGATGCATAAACAAAAAAGATTTCAGCTAATGTCCAAAATCCACTTTATGAACCATGCCCACTTTCACAATGATTTGGTATCTGTGTCTGATTCCTTTGTAACCTCACTGGAGTTGATCTGCACAGGGAATCTCTGAAATCCCCCAAGAAAAGAGCCAGCACTGAAGTACAAATTCAAATCTTCTAAATCCAAATGTGATTTTTAATTTTAGTGACAAAACATTAATTATTAGGAGGTTTCAGGAGCAAAAATGCTTATTCCCTGAACCCTGACTGAGCAGGCTGAGCATGCCCATCACTCACACTCAAGCTTCTCTTTGCTCACCCTGATAAAAAAATGTTACCCCACACCCTTGGCAAGTGTTCAGCCACAAATGGCATTTGCCATACACCAACTCAGTGTAAGGCTTGTAGATTCATTTATGAAGCACACAATTCTCCCTTGAAAATATGGGTTCACTTCAGCAAATCTGTCATGCAAGAGAAACTTTAATCCAAGGTGAGAGAGGTCATTTTGCTTGTTTGTTTGTTGGAATTTGAGAAATATTGTGTCCTTCTCAATAGACAGGTGAAAAAAACTTGGAAGAGGTGGAGAAGATTCTGCTGGATTCTGTATGGAAAAAATGCATGAAATTGGTGAACTGAAAAGCAGAAGAACTGCTAAAATGTACCAACCAGTGTAAGATATCAAAGATATCTCCTGAACAAAAGTGAAAGGACAAGGATAAAATAAAGGCAGAAATTAATTTATTTATACATCATTATTCCAGACATTCAATAATACTTCTTTGATGAAAGCTTTATTACCGTAAAGCAGGGGAAGTTAGGATAATTTGAGATTGTTTTTTTTCCATTCACTACTTGTCATACAACTGCTTTAACTGGGGTGCTGTCCTTAAAGAGTTGTGCGTCACGTCAGCGGATATTATTTTCTTCTTCATTTCAAGACCTTTTAAAACTATGATGGGCCAATGGATGAGTTTTTCAAAGTGCTGCTGTTGTGGCAGTTGTGTCCTGCTGCTGACTGGTGTTCAGAATGACTTTGTGAAAGCAGGATTCTTTGAAATGGCAACAAAATCTTTCCCTTAACACCGAGTTAAATTAAGATGTGGAAGATGTCTTTTCTCTCAACAGATGACCCTGGCTGTTAATCCCCAGACACAGGCCTGAGCTCAGACACCTTGAACCATGCATTCATTCCTCTCTACTCCCATTCTCCATCCACTAGATACACTGCCACGTGCCAAATCCCTACAACACATCTGCCCTCAGCTTCTTTGAGTCTCTTTTTCCCCCTTAGAACTGGTTGGACATTGGTGTGTTGGGAAGGCTTTGTTTCAGAACACATCCAGTCAGCTCTCTCCAGATGGAAAAGCTCAAGAAAATGCTCTTGAGCATTTGTGCCTCAAGATGTGTCTCAGGCCTTGTCCCCTGCAATGCCCCCCTCTCACAAAGGCATGGAAAATCCTGCAGCTGGGAATCAATCAGCTTCAATTCAGCATTCACTAAAGTGTGAACAGGACAAGTAGGTGCAAATGTCTCCATTGGTCCATGATATGTTTGATGCTACCTCTGATTTTATTTGCCAGTTAATTTTAGCACATTCTTTACCATTGCCCCAATGCCATCAAAGATATGGTGTAATGCTGTTTCACACATAAATGCTGGGGTGGTCACCACCTTGTTTTTTGTATCCACGTGAGCTTCGTAAAAAGGAGTCAAGGAAAACAGAGCACTTGCAGATGCTGCCTGCAAAATGAACCAGCACTGACAAAACCTCACAGGATCACTATCCTACAAAAACTTCCTTCAAATACGTTATACCATCCATTTGTAAAGACAGCTGCAACCTATAATCCAAGTTATGACAAGGTATTTTTGGCAGAAATACAAATGCTTCGTGAGAAACCTGTGGAAACACCCAGAAATTCAATAAAACCTACAAAATTCACTGATGGTAGTAAAATGTCTCTGAGTACAGTCTGCAGCATTAGACTCCAGGAAAAGAATAAAAATATCAAAGAGAACTGACCAGTACAATTACAGCTGTAACTCACACCAGGTTTATGTGCAAATCCATTCAGCACTTAGTGTATTACTGGGTGTCCAAGGGAGCTGACTGACAACAGCTTCTAACTCCCAGTGTGCAGCAACACAGCTGTGTGCAGAAGAGTTTCTTATCCTGCACTGCACCACTCTCTGCTACCCACTGCACATTCCCATGAAAAACTAGGTGGAAAGGCACAGATCCTACATGTGTTCATTCCTTTAATGACACATTCCTAAACTGTCTCCCAACAGGGAAATTAAAAGGAAAGGATATGGTTACTTCTTTCACACAGTGCTTTGCTCCCAGCTCTTTGATGGCTCCTGCAGTCCCAGCATAAGGCCACTTGCCCCCTTCCTCTTCTTCGTGGCCCACAGTTACCTCAGCACCAGAGAGAACCTTTGCTGCCAGCACTGGGGAAATGCAGCACAGGCTGCAACAGAAGGAATTGTAAGAGCAATTCTACAACAGCACTATTCCAGAACTTGCTCACAACTGACAAGATTTAAATGGACACATTTAAATGAAAAATCTGAAATATATCACAAGGCAACTTCCTCAGCATTTCCTCAGCTTCTCCTCTGACAACCACCTACACACACAAATCTTGAAAAACACATTTTAAAAATAGGCTACAAATGATACAAAACAGAAGACACTTTTTCCAGTTCCAACAAAAGCAGCTGTACATTTCAACAAAGCACAGGTTGTCTCCATGCTCACACTTTCAAATAAACTCACATACATACCCAATAGGTTTGCCTGCTTTGTGGAAGTCTTTCAGGACTCGCTCAACTTCTCTGTTCACCTTGCAATCCTTCCCATCAACAGCAAAGGTAGATCTGTCACAACAAGAAACTTACACAAAGCTCAGTATAAATCTACAAACAGAGGTATTTGCCTATCTGCAGTGAAACTGGCTCCAAAGGATCATCCTAAACTCAGCAGCTGCTAAAAAATTGGTTAAAAACACCCTGTAGGATGTTAACCAAAATGTCTCTCTTCTAAGGCTCTGGTCTACCAGGAAGTCCCTTACTTAAAAAAAACATCTTAAAATGAGATTTATCAAATCAGCTTTCTAGGATTACTGAGAAGTTGAACAGCAATCTTTTCAAAGAAGAAAAATATGTAAGAAGAAAAGAGAAGTAAGATTCATGTTTCTCAAAGCCAACAAAAAGCATCTCAATAGCAAGATAATCACTATTCCACATGGCTAAGACTTTTTGTTTCCTTTTTTTGAGCCAGCTGCTGTTTTATAATTATAAAGCAACAGGGGATTTTTTGGTAGGCATAGAGGAAGAAACAGAATAATAACACCACAAGCACTTGAAACCATTTATGTTTTACCTTCACTTCCCTCAGACCCAAAAAGAAACACCACTAGGGGGAGGAAAAAGGACTTCTTATGCATTATCTAAACTCTTGAACTCTCACCAACATTCTTCAGAGAATTCAAAACAAGACTTTGAAAGGAGTTATCCTTATTAATTAAGAGTTGCATATGTAGTAAATAAGGCAATTTATGGATTTGTTGTGTGAATCTTGGTTCACAGAATGGCAGAATGGATTGTGCTGTAAGGGACTTACAGATCATCTCATTCCAACCCCTCTGCCATTAGCAGGGACAACTCCCTCTAGATCAGGTTGCTCTGAGTCCATCCAACCTGGCTTTGAACACTGCCAGGCATGGAGCATCCACAGCTTCTCTGGACAACCTGTTCAGGGCCTCACCATCCTTACAGCAAGCAGCTGCTTCTTAGTATCTCATCTAAACCTACTCTCTTTCAGTCTGAAGCCATTCCCCCTTGTACTGTCACACCAGACCCTTGTAAAAAGTCCCTTTCCATCTTTTCTGCATGTTTCCTTCAGGTATTGAAAGGCTGCAGTAGATCACCCCAAAGCCTTCTCTCTGCCAGGGTGATTATCCATAGTTAATTATGAATATTTAGTTGAGAAATCAGATGCATAGTTGACACTCACAAGTTTTTGGCTGCTCCAAATCCACCAGGGAATATCACAGCATCGTGATCTGCTGTAGTGAGCTTAGCCAGGCTTGCGATTTTACCACGAGCAATCCTTGCAGATTCCACTAAAACATTCCTTGAGGAATCAGAAATAAAGCAATGTGATTAATTAAGCATTTGCACATAGAACAGTATAAATAAAGTTTTGCAGAGGAAGAGGAGGGTGAGGAAGGGAGGAATACATTGGTACTTAGTAACTGAAGCTATTGAGTTCTGAAATGCTGCTGCTGGGAAACACAGGCACTGTATATAATCAAGTCCAGAAAATTCATGTAGTATCTTCTCTCCAAGAAAACCACCACAGCTGGCAAAAAGCTACTAAAGGCATTCAGCCAAGTGCTACAAGAGCCATTACAGGCTGCTACATCTGAAGAATGCCTAACACATCACAGACTTACCTTGACTCAGCTTCAGCTGGTTGCCCTTTACTGTGGTCGATTACATGCATCTGAGGGACATCTGGAGCATACATCTGAACCTCAGCTCCCCCACGGCTCAGGTGGACCAGAACACTACAAAAATGGAGTCCAGCATACAGAAAACTTTAAGGGAGAGGCTTCATCTGATCCCCTAAATCTGCTACAAATATTCCACCAACTGACTTTGAAAGATGAGGAAAAACACACGTCCCACCAAAGCATGCAATCAGGAACAACAAAAGCTTCCTTTCTTTAAGACCCCAGGTGTTATGGAAGAATCCCACATTAACATAGCCATTAACATTTAATCAAGGTCTAGGTGACATGTCTCTTATTAATTCACAGTAAGAATTAATTCCACTAAAGCATTAATTCTGCTGTTAGATTTAACCCCAGGAATGGAAACTCAAGTGGTTCTGAAATTAAGTCTGTACTTAACTTTCTTGAGATTGAATCTGGAACTCTGAATTACTATTTCTGAAGAGGGTCTCAGTCTCATTTTTTGAGTCTGAGATTGTTCTGCATCACATGCACGGTGCTGCATCTTTGGACAATCACTGAGTTCGACAAGAATGCAGCCTGAGCTCACAGTTAGGCACTGAGAAAACTGTGAGAAACCTTCATCATTCATCTCTCAGAGTAATTCTGATGGCTAGAGACATCAAAACTAAATTAAACAAACTGCTGCAATGTAAGGGAGGAGTCCACAGTCCCAAAAAGCAACTTACGCTGATGCCTCGTGGATTTCTGTGCCATCGTAGACACCACATCCAGACAGGACCTGCAGTGAGAAAATAACAAAAGTATTGCAGGTGACACAAAACTCCCCAACAGAATCTTTCACAAGGTAAGATTTAAAAAAAAATAGTTAACAAACAACAATATAAAAGCAAGCTCTTTTTATGGCAGTGAACACCATCTATTAGCACAGGTGTCACCCCTGACACACTGCAGAACTGGCATTTCCTATTTATAGTAACCCATCACAGGGCTCAGAAATAACCACTATTTATTTCCTGGCTTATACATTTATACCACAGTTAATAAACTGACATGTTACCCTGAGGTATGTTTTTATTGTGCACACAGTGGGTTGTTCTGAGTGTCATTGATCTTTCTTATGAAGTGTCCACATCCATGTGAAACACTTTCTCATCCAGATACACATCAATCAGAAAAGGGACAGAAATTCACTTTGAGGCGGCACTTAAAATAAACTACCTTACCTGCTGCTGTGTATTACTTGAGCATCTGCATCAGAGATCAACAGCGAAATCACTTTTAATGCAATAATTCAATCATGCTGTATTAGCCATACTTTTCTTTAACAATGTGGAAATAGTAATTTTGATTTGTTTATACACACCAGAGAACAAAAATCACACAGCAGTCAGCTGCCCTTGTGTGGGCGAAGAATTTGACGAAGTAGGAGAAGAAGCTTTTTTTTTTAAAGCCATTTTAAGAGTGAAACAAAACCAAAAATTCCAAAGGTTTATCTAGTTCCTGAAAGTATAGAGATGAACGGTTTCAGGGCTTTTTGTTTGGCCCTTTGTTCTGAAATTAAAAAATCCAGTTAAGAAGTCAATTTCCTTTTCTCTTTTTATTTATTTTGTTTTTACTTTAATCTCTTCCTTCCTGGTTTTCCCTCAGTTTTTTTGAAGCTTGAGTTTTTAAACACAGACACATGAACAGAAACTCACAAATGAAAAAACCTGAGCTAGTAATGTTAGACTTGAAGGGACTTTCAGGTCACAAAAAACAGGTGTCTGCTATCATGGGCATCACTTCACCAAATATCACTATGACATTGCCAAATTAGCAAGATACATGAATGTTCTCCTGTCCACATTGATCCTGTTCTGATATTTAAGAGATTTAAGAGCTGCCTTTTACTTCGTAACTTTTTATCTTTCATTTAATTTAGACTGAATAAACAAACAACTGTCCTAAGTTTATGATCTGTGAGCAACACTTTTAAAATTTTTTAGAAACTCAGTGAAACCAAAATACTGTAACATTATTATTGTAAACTCTGTATATATAAACTCTTCTGTTATTTCAGTACCTGCTTGATAACAATTCTCTCTTTTACCACAGTCAAAAATTTACACCACTAATGTCAAAAATCACATTTGTTTTCCCAGCTCTATTTAAAAAACTGTAACTTGCTAAAACGATAGCTTTCCTGTTGGGTTACTTCTTAACCATTTGGACCAGCATTCTGCCCCTTCCCAAGCCAATTCTGCTCCAAATAGATTTCTTCATTAAGGTATTGCCCTTCTTATTCCTTTATGTTAAATGCTGTCTAAACTATGCAAAGCTGGAGCATCAAAGACTGTCCACTGACTCCCAAAGCTCTGTATCCATTTAGGAAACCATCTACAGCCTGTATTTTCCTTTGGCAGTCTGTAGCTCTTCCATCTCCTTCATTTCTTCTGTATTTGCAACATGTTTTACTCCCTTCCTGCCAAAAAGCATAATGCAGTTCAAACATATTCATTGCCAGTACCTCACCCAGTAATACTATGAACTATTTCAAGTTAAAGCTTCCTGGGTTCCTCAGTGCAAAAGGAGACATGAAGCTCCTGGAGTGGTTTCATTGGAAGGCAGTGAGGATGAGTGAGCAACTAAGGAATCTCTCTTACAAGGAAAGGTTGAGGGAGCTGTTCAGCTTCAAGGAGAGATCACTGAGACCTCATAAATGTGTACAAATACCTAAATGGGGGGGCCAGAGGAAGACCAGGCTCAGCTTGGAGGTGCCCAGCAGTGGGACAGGAGGCATGAGCATAAACTAATGCAAAGGAAGTTCCAGCTGAACATGAGGAAGAATTCCTTTCCTGTGCAGGGACCGAGCACTAGGACTGATTGTCCAAGGAAGGCATGGAGCGTCCCTCACTGAAGATATTCCAGACCTGTCTAGATACAACCCATGCCATGCGATAGCCCTGCTTGAGCAGGGAGGCTGGACCTGGTGAGCCGCTGCCGTCCCTTCCAGCCTGACCCATCCTGTGATTCTGTGCTGCTTCCCAAATCAACTGCAGGCCAACAACAGCTATACAGACACCAACTTTCACATGTTGCCCACTCCTGGTCTGTCTTCCTCCAAGTTTCTGAACTGCAAGTAGCCTTCCCTTCTCAAATTCAGCGTCTCTCCAAGGTTTCCAGCTGTCGCAGCCACCAGGTGAGGCTTTCCCAGGCCGCCGCCCCGCCGAGCCCTCCCCTGCACCGGCCCCACCGCCGGAGCGACCCCGGCTGCAGGGCTGAGGATGGCTGGGGAGAACCAGAAAGTAAAAAACCAAAGGAAGGCTTCCCCTCACCGCTGCCCCAGCCCCCGCGCTCCTCCATTACTCACCACAGCGACGCGGGCGGCGCGGCAGCGCCGAGCAGAGGAGTGGAAGGCAGCGAGGCCGGCGGGAGCTGCTCGCCGCAGCGCGGTGCACAGGGCCGGGCCTCGGGGGGTCAGCATGGCTGAAGGCGGGGGAAGCGACGGCGGAAGAGCCGGGAAGCGGAGCGAAGGAGCCGGGAAGGGGAGCGGGTGAGGCCCACGGGAACCGGGATGGCCGCGCCCGGAGGCCGCTGCGCCCTTGGCGGCGCCGGCGGCGGCGCCCCCTGGAGGCGGGGAGGGGCCACCTCAGGGCCGGGACCCGCGGGCCCGCGTTCCCTTCCCGCCCCTCATTTATCGGGAAGGGACTGAGGGTAAAAAGATAATGGTGAGGAAATTACAGGGGAAAAATAAGCAAGTTGGCAGACGGTAAAAAACTGGGAGGAGTTGTTGGGTCCTTCGAGGGCCTGCAGAGAGACCTTGATAAATCAGAGAGACGGGCAATCACCATCTGTATGAACATGGGAAAAGTGCTGGATTCTCCTGGGCCTATCCTGGATGTATGGACAGACTGAAGAATGAAAGGCTGAAAAGAAAGATATTAAACTACCCGAGAGGGTCCAGAGGAGGACAATGAAAATGTTCAAGGCCTCGAGGAAAAGCCGTGTGAGGAGCTGCTAAAAGCACTTGGTCTATTCAGCCTGGAGGACACTGAGGGGAGACCTCACTGCAGTTATCTTTAGTATTTATAGCTCTCCTCTATTCCAACGGTGAGAAGTGACCAGAAAACAAATCCAGAAGAGCAGAATATGGTGAGAAAATCAATTCTGAATCATTGGTAATATCTGCAGTTTCTTCATTAACAAACTCCTTTCAGCGTGTGGCTTGAAAGTATTACAAGGACAAACTCAATTCTTTGTATTCAGGCCCCTGCTCTTATTAGCCAGTTCACCCATGATTCACAAAAACAGACGGAATCAAAAGTTTCAGGTTTTAATGAGTTAATAAACAACATTTAAAAAAAGATAAGAAAGGGCTTTCATCAAAAAAAGAAAAAATAAAAGCACCCCAAAAAAACCTCAACAAGCCATGATTTGTAACACATTCTCTTACAGTTTAAGTTACATTATTGAGTTGGTAATTTCCAAACAAATTTTCACTACAGTATCTCAAGGCTGTCCATCAAACCAACACAAGTTGTAAAGCCTGATAAATTTTCTCCAATAGTTGCTGCTATGGGTCCTCATTTCCCCTCATATTGAAATATCATCACGTTTGGAGGTTACAGAACTAAGAAAACTGTTCCAGAAATATGTACATATAAAATCCAAGTAAAACAATATTTAAAACAAGTTGAGACCAGTACATTTCCAATTAAGAAAACTTTTTTATCCCTTTTTAAAATTCAGAGTCCAGCATAGGACAAGCCTGCACTATAAAATCCACAATATTTCATGTGCAAGGCATTTTAATAAAGAATAAACTTCTTCCAGTTGTACTTCTAACTTCACTAAGAACACTTTTTTGTTTTCTTACTTGAAATCGGGAATTATTTAAAAATAAATCAGTTATTCAAAAAATCAATGCTGTCACGTTTATAGCCAAATGCTACTGGGAATAGGCAAAGTGCCATCCACGGCATATCCTACATTTCCATCACTACCTCCCATGGAACTCCATCACACTGCTAGGAACTGATGCCACTATGAGGGCCACTCATTCTCAGTGAATACCACTGCATAAAATACTGAGGTTTTCTCCCTCTCACAAAGAGTAATTAGGAACTCAAATTATCCTTATGAGCTTCTCGCATAAGATAATCACTGTCAGAATCCAATTCTTCTTCATCTCCTGGTGTTTCCTCTGCCAGACGTTTCATGCCTCGCTGCTGTGAAATGGCCAACGCATATTTGATGTTGTAGATGTTCCACTCACAGCTGTAAAAATAAACAGGAAAACGTTGTTTTCCTCCTAAAATAAAAACAACCCTAAAAGAAGACTGTCTCAAAAGTTTTAACAGCACGCTGTCACCCCTCACATCGCTCCAGGTTTTTGATTTGAACTCTCAGATGTAACAATACTTACAGTTTTGAAACACCTTCAAAGTGGTGCTGGATGCTCTTCTGAAGGAACTGAATCATAGGGAGCAGCTTCACTGACCTTGGATGCAGAAAAACATACAATTTGCAGTGCAGTTCATACTTACATAAGGAAATCTAGAACTCCCAAGCTTTTAAGAAGCATACAACTTTAATACCAACTTTTTAAGATAATTCTAAAGAAACAAAAGCTCTCTGCTTTTGGGTCTGCACACAAAGATTACACTCAATACAAGTAATATATTGTGAGAATTTTTTCTAATGTCAAACTGCATTTTGAAGAGCTAATTTTGCTTGCTGCAGCAATGACAGCTCCTTTCAGATACTACAAGACTTACTGAGCAAGGGGGAGTTTGTTTTAAATTGTCCTCTTCTACTTTAGCAGGAACAAAAGGAGACTTTTTTATACCCATGTTGAAGCAAGGGAAGAGTTACACAATGCACCGTGTTTTAAATTGCAGGGCCTCTTCTCAGATTATCTCTCACTCAGCCCATTTTAAATTTGTAAATTTGCCTAGTTTTGTTCCTAGAAGTCTAAAAAATCCTGTATTTTAGGGGTGGGCTGAATATAATTCCCAGACCAGGCCTGTGTAGTTCTGAAGTACTCTGTAGGAAGGCAGAGTACTGCCAGCTATAATCACAAGCTAAGTCTGTAAAAATGCAATCAATACCTGCACATCACCTTTCAGTTACATTTATGATGCATAACTGTTTAAAAACACACCTGCCAAAATCTTACTACCATTCTTGGAATCTTTATGCAGTTATTGCCTAACCAATTCATGCAAAGTTTTATCTGTTGCATTTGAAAAATGTTTCTGCAATGTATCTTCACAAATCCAGTAACGTATTCCAATTCTGTCATACACACTTTTTAGAATCTTTTTAGATCTTTAAGATCGAGTCCAAATTGTAACTTTTATCATTTGTACAGAAGTTGCAAAACTGAAGTGTTCTAATTGTAGTGCATGCATTATCTAGAATGTCAGTAAATGTTAAAAGCCTTAAACTAACAGGTTTTTAATTTTAATATCCTTGTCAGTATTTTGACTTTCATGGGATCTCACCTTGTCTTCAGCTTCTGTCCATGCAGCATAAGCAACTTATGAGTCCAAATAAGATAGAACTCCAAGTGACAAGAGGTCTCAAATGCAGAGGCCAGGAACTCCAGTAACTTCTCCACATACAGGTCTGGCAGTGATGAGCAGACAACATCAACTGTGCAACAAGGAAAGAAAAACCCATAAACATTCAACAGAGTTGAGTTACTATTTGGAATAACATGAAAGAGACTACAGAAAAGCAAAAGGGGAAGGAGAAGAAAGCAGCATTTTGGCAAGTGGTTGGTATTTAGTGCTGTTATTTCAGGGTACTGTACCACAGTCTCTCAGGGGACAAATGCTCCTTCTTTGAACCTTCCAAACACTACTCTATTTAAAAGCAAGAAATTAACTTCTCCCTTTCCAAATTCTTCCTCTTAGCAGAGTACTCTCCCCAGCAGCTCTCCTTCAGAATTTTTACTTCCACCCTTTCCTCCTCTTTTCTAAAGTAGCAGACTTTTTATTGTTGCTGCTCCTGATTTCACCCAAATTTCTGTGTTCAGTGGAACTCGTTATGCACAACAATCACAGGCAGTAAGCTGAATGGTTGAAATGGCTGAATGGTTGAGCAAAGTCACCTGCCCACACAGGAAGTGTATGAATGCTGTTAGCAACTGCAAAGAAACACAATTTAGAAGCATCCAAAATAATCTCACATGTAACTAAATGACCTCATCATATGTAATCCACTCTCAAAAACAGCTTTTGCTTAAGAAACAGGCACACAAAATCATCCTGTTAACAGCAGATTAGAACAGCCTCTCCTCAGTTGTACTCTGGCCTTCCAATCATTTTCTAAACCCTCCACTTGTGCTGTCAGTCCCAGAACTAGGCACAGTACTCCTGATGTGGTGCCACAAGTGCTCAACAGAGAAGATTCATCACTTTCCTCAAACTGCTGATTACATCCTTGTTACTGATAAATGGTCTTCAAGACACAGGCACAGTGATAAATCAGGTTAAACTTGATGTGCCCCTCCAACATCAGCTGCTTCTGAGAAATGACATCCAAAAACTCTGCCTGCACATGTAGGCCTGATCAAATTCCATGCTGAAAAGTCACTAAATCAGCATGAAGTAGATTGGTAAAATTAAAACATAAATTAACACTAAGAAGTCTACCTTTACACCTCAACTTATTTGGGTTCACACATGTCTGTTTACAGCTAGCTCAGCCCAGTTTCATGGCAGATCCACTCACCTTCACTGCTAGGGACAGCCTCTATGACCTCCTGAATTAATTTCTTCTCATTCAGCTTGAAGGCCATGACAATAGCCATCGTGTATTCCTTCTGACTCAGTGTTTTGTGTATATTGCTGGGTGTGACATCAACATCCAGCTCAAAAGGATCAAAAATTAGCCCAGAGTCCAGGGAATAGAGCAGGAGCCCCTCTGTGGTGGTGGCTGCCCAGCTCCGTCCTGGAATAGAAATAACACCATGTAACAACAAAGAGGAGTGTTCTAGAATGGACACAGAAGAGTAATGATAATCCTCCAGTATGCTATTCTTTTGCATGTTCTATATAGAATAAAATAAAGTCCTAAATTAAATGTTGATACTAACCTGTAGGACAGAATCGCACACAAGTCACCCTTATTTCTGGTTTGAAGTGTCGATAGCTCATGTCACCTAAAAGAGAAATTCAGAAGTGATTTAATGTATTCACCACAAGTTCACAGTCTAGTTATCAACTCTGACTATGATGTTACCATTAAATAATGTTCAGCATGGTAAAACATGGCAGAATTAAAGGTAAGGAAGGTACAGTCCATGTCCAAGAGATCCTACAGCTTAAGTGGTGGGACCGAGTTTTTTAATCCTGATGTTAAAATTGAACTCAACAAGTCAAATCCTTCTTATCCGTGTCAAAGGTTCTGATGCACATAAAAGTAGAAACAAGAGAGCAAAGCCAAAGCCCTACCTCGTTTTACTCCAGGAAGAGGGATGGCAACACCTTCATCACCTCCACCCCCTTCATCAATCAGAGCCATGCTGCCAAATTCAGTCATTTTTCTCCGGTCTAAGTACTCCTGGAAAAACATGCAAGTTCCATTCACTGCACTGAATCTCTTCTCAAACAACAGAGCTCACTTTACACTGTGGTTTCACATTGTTATAACTTTGTTCTACTCCAGAGATGCACTGTTTGCTTCCTCAGCAGCAGCCCCTCTCTTTCTGTCCTGCAGGTTCCATAACTGCACTGTGCTAATGCAAGGGCTGTGCAGCCAGAAAACTGCAAATGAGATTTTAGGGACCACATAATGTAAGTGAGATTTTAGGGACCTCCCTGGCACCCATTTCTAAATACCCATCCCCTCCAGGATTCTGTTGCAGCTGGTTCACTTTCTTTCAAGCCAGATGTTGAGCTACATCAGCTCATAAACCACTGCTGACAAGGCAGGATACTTGGAACAACAGTCAGATACAGCCTGACATGAAAAATGGAACAATAATCATTCTTCTTGGTAAGGGGATGATGAAAAGGGTTACTGGAATTTTTTTTCCTTCTGATGTTTCATCATTCACTTTACTTTTGAAGGAATTTAATTTCATCATTCACTTTACTTTTGAAGGAATTTAATTTGGCATTTGGCAATATTCAGAAACAGAGTTTATAAAGGTCAGTGATGTTCTGCGTCCACAAAAAAAAATCCTTCATTTCTTTGCTGACACAAACTGACACCCAGGGAGTTAGCTCAGTACAAAATGTTGGTAATTTAAATTTTCACTTCCATTTTAAGTCTAATGCCAACAAACTCATATGCTTGAGAGTTCCACCCATTCAACAGAAGCACACTACGAATCTGGCAAGAGTTTCAGGAATTATATTCCTGAAATATTCCTCTGTTCCAAGAGGAATATTTCCTTCTGCCTCTCCTGCATAAAAATAAACCCATTCTTAAAAAAAAACGTTCATGAATCACGCTTAATGAGATGTTATACCAAAGTCTTGTGGGAGTGAGGAAATGAAAAAAAGACTTCTGTGCTCACATACCTCCATTGCATCTAAAGAATAGTTGCATGAAATTTCAAATTTTTTCATAAGAATCTGTTCCTTGACATTATATATACAGACAAATTTTGACAATCCACCTGCCAGAATAGATTGACCATCTGCTGAGTAGCACAGAGTTGTAAAAGATCTGGTAAAGAAAAAGAGAAAGCAGTTTAATTTCGCTGTCACATCTGAGCTAAAAGCCATTAGTACAATGTGAAGACTCAGAAAATAATCACTCCATGGAAAAAGCTGAGATCTTCACTCACATGGTATGAACTTCACACACAAATTTACTACAAAGCATTTGGCGCTTTTCAATGAATCACAGACAATTTAGAACTGCAACAGCTTTTCAAAATAGTTGCATACTTCTGAATCTGAGTCACAGCTCAGCCAATGAGCTTTCAACTATACCATGCATGACACTAAAAAACAGAAGAGCTCCAGAAAAACATGCCATGGCATGTTTGAAAGACATGTTTGAGAGCTCACAGGCAAAAAATATGCCTTTTCCCCCAAGACTTTCTTACAAAGAGTTATTGTTCCTTTTTTTCTAATTTGTTTTGACTGGAAACAATATGGAAAAAAAAAGTGGGAGAAAAATAGAAGAATAAAACACTATCTGATATACTTTCTACAGCACACAAATTCAACTTGCCTTTAAACATTACTTCACATGCATTGCAACAGGTAATAACCTCCAAATTTTAATTACCTTCTTTAAAAAATGTAATAGGTTCTACATACTAATGATTGTATACTAATATTTCTGTAGGAAGATATCTACTAAGACCCTAACCCATAGCAAATTCACCACCTGGCTTGAGAAGTGTTGTTGGCAAACCCAAGTTCCTAACTGATGAGAAAGAACACGTGCTCAGAATGATGCTGATCAGTGAGAGAACACAGCTAACAAAAGGAAAGCATCTAGGCTTTCAGGCAGTCTTTTAAAATCCAGCATCAGAATCAGAAATATCTGAACAGCAGATGCACTTTGAAATCTTCACATAGAAAACAACTGGAAAAACAACTCAGAAGTAACCCAGTGTGGCAGCCTCTTGTCACTGCAGCCCCCTGCACGTACTTGCCCTTGGCTGCCTGCTTGGCAGTTATTTTGTCCAGCTCCTTCCTTCCCATCTGGAGATCATGCCTGCCCTCAATGGAGCCAGTCTGCACTGCATTCTCATGATCCCAAAATGTTATCTGGCCGTTCAACGCAGCAACTGCGAGCTCCTTGCCATCAGGACGGAAGGCAACAACAAGAACTGCAAAGAATTTAGTAACAGTTAAAAATGCAGGCAGATCCTTTTCTAAGAAAATACCCTTAATTTTTCTAGGATCTTGTCTTAGCTATTAGAAAAAACTTAGGAGTACAAAGTATGACCGTACTTTTTCCCGTGGACAACATATAGATGTTTAGCTAATTATAAAGCTGAGCTAGAATTAAATTAAAATATTTACTGCACTGTTAACCAAGTACATGAGTGAGGTATCAGAAGTTTTGATTTCCATTTTTATGAATGAGTCTCTCTGTATTTGACATGTTCTATTGTTATTAACATATTTTATACAGTATTTTATATTTGATAAAATATGAGAAATGAAACAAAAATTACCATCCGAGTTCATTATAAATGTCTCCTTAGTTCTCCAGCTGTCCAACATATCCCATAATTTGACAGTCTTATCCCAAGAGGCACTGGCTAGAACACACTTCATTGGATTAAAGGACAAGCTGCTGATGGGACCCACATGACCTGCTAAGACCTAAGAAGAGAAGAGAAAATAACCTGGAATTAGGTGAAAAAAAATTAGGAATTAGGTGAAATCTGTGTAGTCTACATTCGGTAAACTCCAGATACAGCAAATAAATCATGCCTGACTTGTCCACCCATGCTCGAGATCACTTTTGGACACAGGGCACAATACACACCAGTGATTCTCAATTTTTTATTTTCACAAGTTTAAAAAAAATTCCCTGAAGTACTACCACTATACAGGCATCTACAACCACTCCTATGCACACACTTTAGGAATGCAGTGTGCTATTTTCCTCCCTCCTTTCCAAACAATCAGAACAAATGAGAAAAAACCAAGTCATGGCTCTGAGAATTTAGTATCTCCTGCAGCTTCAGAATAAAAACAAAATAAAAGCTGAGAATAAGAATAATAAAGATTTCCATTTCATGGAGCTCCCATGCCTCAAAAAAAATCAAGGACAGAAACTAAAATCAAAACTCTAGAGATCCAGTCAAGTATATCCTGAGTTACTGAAGTGATCTGTATTACATGGCTGTGCCAAATTAAATATGTGAATCACTGAGCTCTTCTGCTTGTACAAGATGTACAGAAATGCTTAAGAATTGAAAAAAATAATTCAAAAATCATGCCCCTGCTCTGCTCCAGCAAAACCCTGTATGAAATCTGCTATCAGTCTTAATACAGCAATTACAATTTCTTCATTACCTGCAGAAAATATGTGGAAAAGAACATCTCTGAACAAGGAGGGCAAGACTCCCATGTCCATGTGTTAGCTCAGCAATACTGGTGTTACTTCATCAGTAGAAAGAGCTCATTACTCAAACATTTTAAAAACTATATCCCACACAAATTCAGGGTGATCTCCATGCAATAATAAAAAAAATGCTGAGAGCAACATAGCGTAGCTCTAGTTTTTGAACAGAAATGTAACAAAACACTTCAATGTTGTATTGAAACCCCCTGCCTAATCCCAAAGATGCCGAGTCTCACTACACAGTGTTAAATTCAAGCCCTCCCAACACTGTGGGTCCTTACATCCAGCAGCCTCCCACTCTGCATTGACCAGATGAATATTTCAAAGGAATCCTGGGAACCAGCTGCCACAATCTCACCACTGGAGTCCACAGCTAAACTGGAGAACTGACTTGGTCGTGGAGACGTAAAGGTGCGGAAATTCCGGTACCTGTTGAAGTGGTGAAAAGAAATTATGAGAACATTTTAGGTACATTTAAATGTGTGTGTAACAAATTTATTTACAAAAGGAGCTCATTTGTTTTGTAAAGACTTCTAAGCTGTGTACAGAAAAATTGTTTGTATAAAATTATTAGTGATGCCTCAGCACGATTACAAGATTCAAAAGAAGAAGGAAAAACTCCAGCAGCAGGAGACAGAAATACTCTGAGGAGCTTTCTTCTATTAAATAGCATGTATCAATTTTTTGGACACATGGGCTTGTTTACACACCCAGTTCTGTGCACAGCTGTATTATACTAAGGAGAGAGTTGTTAGGCAAGTGCCTTCTCCCCATTTGAGTAAAGCCAGACCACAATCTTCCTGGATTTCCAGCTTCTCTGAGGAAAGTTCTTCCAGAATTTTCTTCATAGAAACTGGATTGAGTAACAGCATTCCTAATTACTATCTAAATTTAAATCAAAGTCTGAACCAAAAACCAGTAAGGCAGTGCTGCTCATCTTCATGAGACTTCAAACAAGCAATCAGCAGTTTGCAGTACTTTAGGGGGAGTATGAAAGCTGAGATCCAAATGAGACACAAAAGCTTTCCTACAGAGTTACCTGTGCAGATCAAAGGCACGCACTGTTCCATCGAGGGAAGCACTCAGAATGACATAACCAGTGGAAGTGAAAGTTACAGCAGTTACACCACTGTTGTGTTCTGTAAAGGTGACAAAACAAAAGCTGCTTGAAGTGTTCCACACTTTCACCTGCAGGACAGACAAGAAAAGACTTCCTAGAATCTCCATCATCAGTAAAGAGAGACAATAAGGGTAAGGCAGGAGCAGAGTAAAGAAAAACCTAGTTTTAGAACTCTGCAATAGCATAGAAGACTTTCAGTAATATCACTAAGGAATTCTCTGCAAATGAAGCCAGCTGGCCACAGCTGATCATTAAACCCCTAAAGACACTTGCAACAAAAAAATTTAAGTGGAGATACACAAAGTTGAAACAAAGTTAATTTTCAAGGAAAGCTGTAGCACTTGCTAAGCATCTGGAGCTTCCAAGCTTTGTACTGTCAGGGATAAAACAAGTATAAAATTAAAAACCAGCTCTGAAACCACTACATAAATTATCACTGAGAAATTATTTCAGTTGTTTGTTTGTTTGTTTGTTTCCCTGAACAAAAATCTTACACCTTTAGCTTTCTGCAGTTTGAGACTTCAGGGATTTGGTCAATTTTCATCCTGAATGGCAGAAGCCATGAAGTGGCAGATCTTCTGACATTCTAAAGTTTTGACAGGAAATCAGCTACTACTGTTATCCCATCTATGTGAGAAGACATTGTGCCGAAACATCTTTTAAAATAAAAGTACCTTTACACAGAGCCTATCACTTCCATGCAAGTCATCCATGAGAAGTTTATTTTTCTTTTAAATAAAAAGACTCTGGAATGGCACATTTAAACAAAAAATTTGCACTTGCATAAATCATTTTAAATTAATTTCATATCAAAAAACAAGTATTAAAAGGGCATGAAGTTGGGTGGCTGAAGTTCATTCTTCCCAAAATATCATGGAACCATAAATAAATTAACACTTAATGAATTAAATATTTTTGTGTTTATGGTGATTGGACCTATAATAATTTAAATACTATCTGCTTGAAAGCTTAAGTGATGCAATCTGCAGATACAAGTAATAACAAAGCAAAATATATATGCTCTAAAGAGAAAAATCCAAACATTTATGGGAAGAAAGGATAAAAATTTATGACTTTTTACTAAGAAAAATATCTATCAATTACAGCATCAGAGCTTTCTACATAAAATGGAAAGTCAAGCTGCTTAGAAGTTCACATTCCAGCAATCTTGCATCACTTACTTTGCCATCCTCCCCTCCAGTTACTATGTACTGTCCATCTGGAGAATATGCCAAGGAAACCATGCTGTTGAAATGGCCCTGCTGCTTCAGCACGTAGGACTCGCTCTGCCATTCCCACACCAGCAGCTGACCCAGGCCTGTAAGCAGAATCAACCACAACTGTGAACACCAACACTGCAAATGCAAGCCACAGAACATGCAGTGGCAAGCAATGTTAAAAAAAATCAAAAGCTGATGCAGACAGCATCTTGAATTCTGCATCTTTCAGTCCTAATAAGAGTTTTTTCTTTTTAGAACTTCAAGGCAATTTCCCCAAAAACTTCCCCCATGAGCTGTTACTTGGAATAATGTTTTCAATACCACAGCAGCAATGCTGTTGACCAGTTGATAAATGAGCTGGAGAGAAAAGCAAGGCTGCATATAAAATTTTGGGTTTCATGCAAACCATTATGGAGAGGGTGGGAATGCTAGAACATCCAGGCAGGTTTGTAAAATGCCATGGGCAGTATGTGGCAAAGGAAGAGGGAACAGCCCAGAATGAAAGCAGAAATTAACTGCAAGGGATCTGGGCTCTCCCAAACTCTGTCAGAGCTTTCCTATATAAAAGATGTATTTTTTCCTGTATCAGCAAAACACTTTTCTGAATAATCAGAATTCTGTGAGAGATACAAAAGTGACATTAGCTTTACTATACCTAGACACCACAGATATGAGACCAATAATTATTTAGCATTTGGAGTCAAAACTAGCAAGAGGAATTTGGGCCACTACATTCCTTCTTTTTCCCATGAATACAGTCTAAAAAAACAAACCTGAACATCCAAAAGCAATCCAGTCACCAGTGCAGTTGATAGAAATAGAAGCTATCCTTTGGTCTGAAATACTGAAGTAAGAGAATTAACTAATAAACAAACTGTCTGGTAAAGCTTCAAGTCTAATATTTATTAATGCTGTTCAAGCAAGTTTTTGGATTGTTTTACTGACCTTCAGTACCACCATAACATCAAAAACCAAAAAGTTCTTTCTTTTGTTCAACTCCAAACCATCAAATATTCCTTATTCAGAATGAAGGCAAAGCATCTGCATTGCAAAGATGTACTTGCCAACAGAGAGTATCCAAGTTTGAGAAAATAAAATAGAGGTTTTTTGTACATGGAAATTGTTTAGCTGGCATCCTACAGCTATAGAAAATAATCTGATCTTATTTCTCAACTTGGACACAATTTACAGATAATTTTACATATGCAGAACTTTCCAACTAATATTTTCTACAAAGAAACTGAAAATATTAAAATGGACAGAGTTAAAGAAGTCTACAGCCAACAACCAGGAACTCCTGAGTAGTTTCCTTATTCAGACCTCACATTTCCAAAATAAGGAGTGGAATTATATGGTATTACATGAATTTATGATTCTGCCTTTCCAGAAACCACAGTATTGAATAGATAGACATGTTTTAAGATTTTTGTGCTGTTTTTATTCATCCTTCACTGCATAACATAATGTGTTCTCACTTGAACAAACACGAAACCCCTGCAAAAAACCCCATTCCCTTCCCCCACAAAAACCAAACCAAATATAGTGACAGCCCCATACCTCACCTCAAGGAGTGGATCAGATTGAAATCTGGAAGTTCGTGGAGGTGAAAGATTCCAGAGGCAAAACCAGTGACTAAAAGGTGTGTTTTCTTGTGATAGGCTGCAGCTGTCAGGTTATTAAAATCCCCCTCTTTATTGAAAAAATACCTGGCACCCAAGAAACAAGAGAAGAGGTGAATGTTAAAGAACAGTATGTTAGAGCTGCATCTCCAAGCAGCTCACCAAGGAGACTGATGAGCCACCTTTATGTCATCTCCTGAAGCCAACCAACCCCTTCTGGAAAGAAATCAAAGGCTCAAGACTCAGGGTACTGTAATAAAGATCCCATTTACACTTTCTGAGTTCCAAACAACAGCACACCACGAGCCAGTATTTCTTATATTGTTAAAATCACACTTGTTATTCTGAAGGTGAAAGGTAGTGCCCATCATATAATCAAGGTCAGACAGACAGTTCTACCAGAACTACTTAAAATGGGATCTACAGTAAATTTCTAAATCCTAGGCAGTTTTATACTGCTTTGAATAAGTTATAACAGAAGAAAAAAGAAAAAGCCCAGTACAATAAATCACCATTACAACTTTGATTTTTGATAACTGAAAACCACTTACTTTGCAACACGTGAATATTTAACTTTATTTCTAGTCTCTTGTTCACTTGGATCAGCTTTCCCATGAATTTCTTCACCCTTTGGCTCTTCAAGCAGCTCTTCATCATCCTCTGCTGCCTTCTTTTCCTTTTCTGCATTTTTAGGGGGCATGGGCTTCAGACCATCCAGCTCAGTGTCACACTGCCACACACACAGAGCTGCATCCTGGCTAATTGTGTATAGCTAGAAGACAAACACACAAAATTATTCTTGTCCAATACTCATGCTCTGTGCTCTGCAAAATTATGAATATGGACCTGGAGAAGGGTTAGAAAGTGTGCATTCTATTCTCAGGATAGAATCCAAGATGCTTTGAACTGGGAGTTTCACTTGTCCTGAGAACTGGTGAATTATTTTGCCTGCCCTCAAAAGATTTTGCAAGGATCAAAGGCAACTTGACTGCCAGTCAGCACTACAGCTAAGCTAAATCATTTTTTTCATATTTAAAGCTATAATGTTTTAGGGGAGCAAATATAAACACATAATTATGGCAGAGCAATCAAGAGACACTTCTGCATTTTCTAAATTCTGAGATATTGTCAAAACAGTCACCTACAGATAAGATTCTGTTCCCACTACTTTAATACTAAAATTCAAGCCTGTTGTGAGATTATGCATACATCTAGGCTGTTCTCCTCAAAAAAGCAGGCAACAATGACATCCTTATGGCCTCCAAGAGAGTAGTAGATCAAGTTTGCCCATCGTTCTGCTCCAAACACCCACGTGGACATGTCCTTGCTCCCCACTGCAAAGCATCTGCAAAAGAAAAGGCAATTCCAATTAGAACACTGGACTGCAAAACTGTCCCTGAGTGAAGAATGTTCTGAGCCCAAATCCACCAGTCACCACTTTATTTTAGAAACACCAGAGTTGTAAACTGAGGGTGGTGACTGCAGCAGAGGTAGAAGGGGCTAAAACAAATTCAAAAGGTCAACCCTGCTCACATTCCTAAGATACGTTCCTTTTATGAATTACTATGCATTTTCAAGCAAGAATCCACTGTTAATTCCCAATACATGCGTTTTTTGTACTTTCTAGTCTGCCTAATTGTATTTTTTAATTAAAGACAGAATTTTTAAAGCTAGTACAATACTTCAGAGGAAAGAAAATGGGACTACAATGTGCATTCAAATACCAACATGTGCAGCCAGACAGTGCTTCAGTTTAACAACTCACTTGGAATCATCAGTCCAGTCAATACAAGTTGTTTCATCATATGGGCCATAGTAGGTTTTGTCCAGAACAAATGCATTAAATTCTCTTTTCTTCCCAGGAGCATGGTACAGGTAAGCAAGACTGTCTTTTGTAACCACAAATTTCCTGGCATAAAAGGGGGAAAAAGACATAACTGCACACAAAGCTGATAAAGCAAACGACTGTTCAGTACAGACTGCAATGCAATGATACAATATAATAACAAAAAAGTTCCTGCGCTACCGAAACAATAAAAATTGATTGCTTTTGAATGAAAAACAAAGTATTTGCAGATTGATATTATCCCCCACTTCAGCATTATAAAAGAGAAAACCTTCAGTAAAAATCATTGAAGTTGAATAATGAAATTTTTATTCTCAAAGCCTCAAAATAGAAGGAAAAGTTCAAACACTCAAAGCAGGATATTCTGTTTCCAAGATTTTGCTTTCCTTCTTTTCTTTATCAATTTTAAAAAGTCACCCTGATCTGCTCAAAATCTCCCCTTGCTTATGCATAGGAAACACTCCCAAATGGGTTAGGATGTCTTCCTAATCAGTTAAAATAGTTTATGGGGCAATTCCTGCTGCCCTGTTCTAAAGCATGCACTCTTTACTTACTTGCCATCAGGGGAAAAGCTGACACTGTGAACCGGCTTGTGAAAATAAAACTGATGTATCACACATTTCCCAACCAAACTGACAAGCAAGGCAGCTCCCTCTGGAAGGGTAGAAAAAAGGGATCATGAGAATAATTGAGCTCCCAAAGAAACCATAACCCTAGCAAACTTTATTTTCTTAAAGAGGAGAGCGGGAAACTTTTCAAGACAGTGTGCTTAATATTATTAAAATAAAATATGCAATCCAAATTATGAGATACTATCCAAATTCTGTAAACAAGTTATTTTTAAGTTCTTTAAATAAAGATAACTTCCCCAAAAATTCTAACATAATTTTTGAAGCAGACCACTTCTAATTTTGTGTTAAGGTTGAACACCTAACAATAACACAGATTTCCTCCTCTGAAGGCTGCATTTTTACCGAAGTATTTTACAAAACAGATGTCTCTGTGCAAGTACCTTCATCAATTAGAATGGCAAGGCTTCCATCTGGAGAGAGCCCCACACACACAATATTGAGCCGTGTAGCCAACGGCAACGTCTCACATTTGTTACTGCAACAAAAACACAGAAGAGTAAAATGGGAACAGGAATGCAGGAAGAACATCTTCACTGTCAATGGAATATGGTTTGATACCTTTGTTAAGACCACAGATATAATTTGGACTTAAACCCCCACAACCTTCTTTTGCTGTCACAATCCCAGGAACACCAACTACGTGGGCTGTTCTGTGCAGCTGCAGGAGTTGGATTCCGTGATCCACCCAGTCAGCAAGAACATCCTGACTAAGATGCAGGATGATCAGGAACGGAGAAGAGACGGGCTCCTGACTGGGATGCAGCCACAGGCAGCGTCAATCTCTGGCACACAGGAAAGGCTGATCATGCTCTAAGTTTTGTTACAGACAAGGCAGAAACACATAAAGAAACCATACAACTAAATCAAACACAAATCCATTTCTTCCCTTTTCTTTTTTTTTCCCTCGGAAATACACCTTTACATAATTCCTCTGCTACTGTCCACATGGGTGCACCCGCACAACATCGTGACAGGTATTCCACCAAGGCAGCCTTCTACCTTGTACTGCTACAGCAGACGCTTTCAGTGACATTTTGGCAGGCCGAGCATCCTGGAGAGCCCCATGGGTCGGGCTCCAAAACCTCCACGGAGCTTTATTCCCCCCGAACACCCTGCGCCAGGCCCTTCCCCGCCCCTCTCTCACTTCTTGAGGTCGAAGAGCGAGATCCTGTTGCCGACGGGGCTGAGCAGGGAGTTGCCATCGCGGGTGAAGCTGAGGTTGCCGCGGCGGTACACGGTGCCCAGCAGGCCGGAGAACTGCGGGGGCAGGAAGGGGCAGGGTTAGAGAGGCTGGGGAGATCGGAATCGGGGGGGATGCTGGGGAGATGGGCTCGGGGAAGGTGATGGGGAAATGGGCTCGGGGGCTGCCGCCCGGCCCGCACTCACCCGGTACGCGAAACGCATGGCGGCCACACGTGGGGAGCGCGGCCGCCGAACCGCGGCGCTGAGGGGCGGGCGCTGGGCCGGGCCCCGCACATGCGCCTGGGGCCGGGCAGGGCCGAGGGAAGGGAACGGGAGACGGAGCCGGAGCCGGAGCCGGAGCCGGAGANTACTGTCCACATGGGTGCACCCGCACAACATCGTGACAGGTATTCCACCAAGGCAGCCTTCTACCTTGTACTGCTACAGCAGACGCTTTCAGTGACATTTTGGCAGGCCGAGCATCCTGGAGAGCCCCATGGGTCGGGCTCCAAAACCTCCACGGAGCTTTATTCCCCCCGAACACCCTGCGCCAGGCCCTTCCCCGCCCCTCTCTCACTTCTTGAGGTCGAAGAGCGAGATCCTGTTGCCGACGGGGCTGAGCAGGGAGTTGCCATCGCGGGTGAAGCTGAGGTTGCCGCGGCGGTACACGGTGCCCAGCAGGCCGGAGAACTGCGGGGGCAGGAAGGGGCAGGGTTAGAGAGGCTGGGGAGATCGGAATCGGGGGGGATGCTGGGGAGATGGGCTCGGGGAAGGTGATGGGGAAATGGGCTCGGGGGCTGCCGCCCGGCCCGCACTCACCCGGTACGCGAAACGCATGGCGGCCACACGTGGGGAGCGCGGCCGCCGAACCGCGGCGCTGAGGGGCGGGCGCTGGGCCGGGCCCCGCACATGCGCCTGGGGCCGGGCAGGGCCGAGGGAAGGGAACGGGAGACGGAGCCGGAGCCGGAGCCGGAGCCGGAGACGGGAAGGGAGCGGCCGTCATCGGCTGTCACTCCCGGGCGGTGGCACCGCTCTCTGTGCCCTTCTCCATGCACGGGCCCGCCGCCACCGCTGGCCGCCCCCGGGCCTCCCTAGCAGCCGGCACCGGCCAGGGGAGCTGTGGTTCTTTTTAGTAAATATATTACGGTATTTATACTTTTTAGTAAATGTCTTGGAGTGACTGCGGGAGCCGGGCCTGTTTAGTCTGGAGAAGAGAGGGCTGAGAGATCACGTCAATCCATATAAATATATCCCAGGCAGTTGTTAGAGCGCGGTGCCAGACTCTTCTCAGCGGTGCCCAGCATCATGATGAGGAGCAGTGGCTGTAAAATAAAACACAAGGACTTTCAATTCAACACAAGGAAGAATATCTTGAGGGTGGCAGAGCTCTGGAACAGCTGCCCAGGCAGGGTGTGGAGTCTCCCTCTCTGGAGATGTTCCAGACCCACCTGGATGTGCTCCTGTGTCCCTGCTCTGGGTGACCCTGCCTGGGCAGGGTTGGACTGGGTGATCTCCAGAGGTCACTCCAACCCTGAATATTCTGTGGTTCTGTAATTAGAGTGGAATAACACCAAATGCCCAGTGTATAGATATGAGAGGTTTATTTTAAAGCAGTTTAATCGCAGTGGAAAGAATGTCGGTGGTCAGTTTGATTTTTTCAATGTAAGTGTAAACATATGACAAAGAAAATATATAAGGAAAAGAAAGAAAGGGAAGGAACAGGTAAGAGTAGATAGTGGAAACATAACACACCCATGGATTGAGTGGTGAGACTTGAGTGTTGTCATTTCCACGTCCCTTGGCCAGAGATGGTCACAGTCTCCATCCTTTAAAGGATGGGGCCCCACAGAACAGAAAGTTCCTCGGGTTATGTACATTCACATTAGCCTTGCAACACCCAGATCCCTCCCCAGGAAGGGAATTCTTCATGTCTGATGCAAGACTGGGGCATGCACCACCTGCTGAGGGTGAGTTCCAAAAGGTGTCACAGGCTGCTTCGGTGTCCTTGGTGCTCTCATTCCCCCTCTCTTGGTCTTGCCTGCTCCATGACCCCACTTCTGCACCCACTCTGGGCGTTGTGTGGCCATCATGGACCTGAACAGCAAAAACTGGCACCAGAAAGATGCTGCCCTACCTTCATATTTCCCATTTGAATGGTTATTGGTGTTTGAGGCATAGCAATCCATTAATTCTTTACCATCTATGCTCTTCAGCTGGGTCCTTGGATAATCACCAGTGCTGGTGTTGCAAAATGTGGAATATGTCAAAATTAAGTCAGGGTGTTCTTTGATGGTTGATCTTTGTATACTTTCAAGCCTAATCAGCAAGGAAGGGAATTAATCAGTGTATACAGAGAGTAATGTCCCTTAAGTTATTGATATCCTGGAACTAATGAGCCTTAAGGATGCAGTAAATCAAGATATGAATGTATGTCTTATGTATATGTTGCTAACTTATGTATGTATTGCTGAACTACCTCCATTATAATACTGGAAGTCAGACCTACAGGGCAAAAAGACCCTGCCCAGGTGGAGACCCTTCCCTGGAGGATGCACAGGAATCAGCTGGGATTACACAATTTGTGTGGGAATCATTAACCATTCATAATAGAGTGGCTGTACCTGAGAGGTTGCCAACATTGAATTTCTGTGTATAAATAACAGCAGGAAAAGTCTGGAGAGGTGTGCTGGATTTGTGGAATGCTGTGGAGCCTCCAGGCTTGTGCAACTCTGAAATGAATAAATAATCAGTGTCTCCCTTAAGTGTGTAATCGCACACCAGGTAACAAATCTGATTTTTGCAGACAAAAGTAGCTTTGGTTAAAACAGATGAAACAATCACTCCTCCAGACCAAAGAGAACTCACAGCAGTGAAGAAGTTGATTTCTTTTTAAAACATGTATATTTAGAACTGTAACGCTTACAATTTCATTAAACAATCTTAGTACAATGTGTTTGATCTAACAGTATATTACAGAACAATGTGAAAAATGATTTAATAGCAAACCATGAAAATGGAATTAATAATACCTGCAGTGTCAAAGTCACTAACTTGTTACCTTTTCCAGTCAAAGAATCTCAGCAGTCATTTGCACTAAATGATGCTTTGGGTTTTATCCAGAATAAAATGGTATGGTTTCCACAGAGAAAGGGCATTCCTTCACAGAAAGAAGATGCATAATAAGAACATTTTCAGCTAGCAGGTCTACTTTATACATCTATTTAGAATTTTAAAATAAAAGATAAAATTAAAGTAAAATGTTTAGACCAGTGCAGGGTGCCTATTCATTTTTCAACTTATTTGTGGTTCTTTTTAGAAAGAGTGTTTCTTTTTTATTCAGAGGTCGTAATTTAGCAGAAGAAAAGAAAATAATAACAATGGATTTGTCTAATGAGCAGCTCCTCACTTTAGTTTTGCTGACAAGTATTTGACATGGGACTTTTCCTCTGTGGAGTCTGTTGACAACGCACCATTATAGATCTGCAAGTAGAAAAGGTCATTCTCACATTAAATGCACAAGTTTCAATATCAGAAGCAGGACATCAGAAGAAGTTGTAATTTTTCCAGTCACAGGTGAATTTGCAACATTCACAAAAATTACACTTTTTTTTTTACATTTTTTGTATTTACATTTCAGATATAAATAATGAAATTCTTTAAGTTACATGTTTTAACTTTGCTTCACGATTATTCTACATCTGCAAGCTTTCCTGTATCAAACCAACCTCCTTCTTTCATCATGAATGCACAAGTCTGGCCTCTAATCAGTAATAATTACACTAAGCCTTTATGATGAAAGGTTGACTGTTCAAGTATCACATCATACTGATATTTTTGCCCCAGCTTAAAAATTGGGGCAGCAAACCAAGCCACTTGGAAATGGTAATAAAAGAAATTAATCTGGGAACTTAATAAGCCAAATAATTTATTATTAAATTCTATCAATATCTTTCTTTGGTAAGAAATATGCAAGAGGATAACCCAAAGCCCACCCCAAAAAAAAAATCATGTAATATGTGACATCACAGTGTCTACTCTGTGAAGGAGAAAGCCTCAGAAAATTAAGGAATTTTGTTCAGTTAAGATTGTTTATAGCAGTAGCTCTTCCATGCATCTAAGTATGCAAATGATGGAAGTTTAATATAAAATTGCAATGGCAGGAATTAACAATGATCAAACAAACAAACAAAATAAAACCAAACCAGAAAAGCAACTGTTACACCAGTGAATGTCTTGTATGCTCTGTTAGTTTCTGGCACATGTGTGGAAAAGCTTGTAAATTATTACATAAAAATTCAAGATTTGGATAATTATATCATCCAACTCTACATTCTAAAATACGTAGGAAGCATGAAACAAAATCTCTCAGCTGCCTGACAAAAATAAAGAAGTGGTCCAAAGATTTGGATTTTTTGCTTTTTGTTGCCCTGTGTTGGTTGTTGTGATGCAGGGATGTGACTGCAGGGAGAAAACCCAATAGCTGACACAAAACATACTAAAGTGGCAATATAAACTAGCTGACACAAGCCTCACTGTACATTTAAATTGATACAATTGTCTGGTGCTTCCATGGCCAGTACACGCCGAGTGCCACAGGTCTCCTTGGAGTTAATGTTGCAATGAAGACTGAGCAGGTCATTATCCCATAAAGTGCTTTCATATCCAGTTCCTAACAGGTTCCTGGTCTCCACTCCGAGCTGTCACGTGATGTTGACCTCCAGAACGTGGTCGTCCTTGCTGGGAATGACAAGGATTTGCATCCCTGTGCTGCTGTTGAAGACCTGGCCCGGGGAGAAAGGCTGGAGCCGGGGCATGGGGAGACCCTTGTGCTCCCCACTGGCTGTGGAATGCAGGCTCCCCCTGCTCCTGATGCTGCTGCTGTCAGCCTGCTCATCCACATTCTTGTCCACAGACAGGTTATCATTTTCAATCCAGCTATCTGTTTGAAAACAGAACAAAATAAAAGAGTTTTATTCTACCAATTAACTCTAAAAGATCATTTCAGAGTTCCAGCAGTCAGCTTGACAGATGTTCACAGTTATTGATCTTCTCTGCTGAGGTAACATCTGTGCACACTTTTGGCCAGCACCAGAAATAAAAGAGTGAATTATATTGGTTTCAAAGGAAAATTTCAATAGCATGACCTCACATCTGTCACAAGCTAGAAGGATGCACACTGGCAGCTCCATTGACAAAAAATGTTGCTTCTGTGAGTGAATTCTCATTGCAGCTCTGGGACTACCCATCAGTACATTTAAATATTCTACATGGCTGTGGTAATTTAAGCTCTGCATCTAATCTAATGCCCCAAATTTTCAGTTCTTTTATTTCACTTTTAAACCCTTGAAAACTGGGAAAAAATTTCAAAGCTAATGAAGATACACAGAATTTAGAACAAATGGACCTGCAGGATTAGAGGTTTATGAAATAAATCCAGTGACAACTGATCTGCATCCTAATCTTTAAAGGAAATGCAAGAGAACAACGCATTTATTATTCCTTTATTCCTTTATTATCCCTCCTCAGAGATTTAGGTTGCAACCCAAATTCAAATTCCCAATAGATCAAGTTTCAGTTTAGGACTGTGAGTGAAAGTAGCAAAGACACCTGCGAGTACCTGGTCCATATATGACCAAGTCCATATATTGTCAGTGTATTTCTTGCTTTGCTTTTCTCTTTACACAAGAACACAGGAAAAGCAGAGGAAGTAGCCACGTGGTCAAAATGGCCTTACCAGCATCAAGCTGCATGGAGTGAGCAGAATGGTGAGGGAGGTATTTAAACAATCTGACATCAGGGAAAGGCAGATACCCAGCAAACAGCGGCATCACTTCCATGTGGACTTTGTGAGTTGCTCGAGGTGCTACAGGCATAGAAATCACTCCAGAGCTTTTTCCACAGACTGCCCAGTTACTACTGTTGTCAACAACTGCAAGAATAAAGAGAAAATACTATAAAAATCATCTGTGAAAAATGGAGAACCTTCAGGACCGTTTTAGAGCACTTTGAAATTCTGCATTTTAGCAATATCTAAAAGCCCATCAGCTTTTATGTGTGAAGAGCTGTGCAAGGTAAGAAAACAGCCCTACACAGAAGGGACCATAGTTGGGCCTCAAGCATGTATCCCTCCAGTCTGAAGAACATTTCCAGTCTGAAGGCAGATTAATGAAGTGAAAATAAAATATTCCCAGTCTAGCAAAATGGAAACTGCTTTACTAAGCAGCTGTACCCACAATAAAGGAATTTATGCCATAGCAAGTCTGGCAGATGTTATTGTCCAGAAAAAATTATGGGGAAATTTATCAAAATGCTTAAGAAAAATACTCTTACCTTCATACATAAGTTTTGTTGTGCAATATCCATCTGATTCTGTTAATGCTTCATCTCTGTCCACCTCAGAGAGCTCAACAAGCCGGGTGATGGACACCTCTAAGGAGCAGAGTGAGCCTGTTTTACAGTACTCTGCATCCAAGGGTGGGAAGATTTCAGTTTTCACATGGTACAATGTCTGTCAGGAAGAAAAAAGTACTGTTAGCAAGCAAAAAGGGGTGTCTTATTTGTGTTTGAATTGAACTGGACAATAGGTACAGTACCAACTTTACACATAACAGACACAGCCAGCTAAATCTTCTGCAAAAATCACTTAATAAGTAATGTTCACTTCATTATCTTGCTCAGTTTAAGAAAATCATAGAACATGGAATCCTGAAATGCTGTGCAATAGTAGGGACCTTAAAGATCATCTGGTTTCAACCCACCTGCCATGGGCAGGGATACCTTGCACTAGATCAAATCAAAGCAGGTTCAACCTATTTTTGATAGCAGCAGTGAAAATATATTTTTTTCCTTCACTTCTGTACTTTAGCACAGCCTTTCAATGCTCCTAAATGGACACCAATCTTACTTTTTGAACAATTTTTATCAGTTTCTTAGCTCCTCCCTTTACAGACACATCACTTAGGTTCTGAATAATACAGAACTATTTCATATCTCTTTCCTGTCATAGTCCCTGGAATAACTAAAGAACTCATTTTTAATTACTACAAAATTAAATTTCTACAAGAAAACCCTCACTGTTTCACACAGGTAGTTGTCTTTAAAAACTCCCGAAAGATGCTGATGAAGGTGCCAAAAATGCTTGTTACATGCCAGTAGGCAAACAAACAGCTGAAATATTGCTCAATGCCAGTTTGCAACAAGCTGGTAGAAAACACTGCAAACAGATAAAAGGATTAAAAACCAAGAGTTTTCTCATGATATTGTTTTTATCCAAGCATCACAAAGGATAACACTGAGTTTAGAGATGAGTGTAAATAAGGTTGATAAAACTTCCTGTTAAAGGAATTCTACCTAGCTTATGAGCTTCCTCACTGATCAAAGGAATAAAAAGTTTGTCCATAAAGGGCAAGAAGAAACACTTCAGATAATGGCCTAGAAAACCCTAAATATTTCATTAGAGGAGCTCATCTCAAGCGCTGCAAAAAACTACTCAATGCTTTCAATAAAAAAGATATTTTGGAAATTGCAATTTGCTTTGGAGAGCACAATCTTAAGCCAGCAAAGAACAGCTCAGTAAGCTGCAGACAATCTCCAATTGCATCAGGAAGGTGAAAAAAGTAAAAAAATGGAATATGATTAAGCACAAGTGTTATGGCCCTTACCACATTTCTATGGCAAGGATATAATTCCACTATATCACATCAGGCTGCAGTTCTGTCACTCATAAACTTACTTTCCAGTGGTTCTAAGTAGGTATCAACCTCATGATATAAACAGAATTTTTCTAATGTATTTCTTAATTTTCCCTTTTCACTTATTAGGAGACCATATTTACTTAAGATATGTTACCTATACTTAGAAGAGTACTTACAAAAAAATTTTCCACGTGGAATTCATAAGTGAACGGCTTCAAGGTAAGAGACTGTTCTTCAGAGGTAGCTGGACAAAAGCTGACTGAAAACAGGCACTGCAAGGAGAGAGGAAGCTCTTTTGTCCACTTCAGTTCCCATACAAAGAATATTGATTGCTTACTGTACACAACCTGAAAGAGAATGTTTACAGTGTTAGCTGCTTCCTTCCTCTGAGAAAGGAGGGGAAATGCACACATGCATATGTTTGTCTGTTCCCACATTGGAACAGTTTATAGAAACAAACTCAATAAATCATTAGGGAAATATGCAACAAAATGACTAACAGTGAATCTTTTTCACAATGCACATATTTTTAAAATCAAGGATTCATTTCACTGTTAGAATCAAATGTTTCTAAAGGAAACGCTTTTTAAACTGAAGTTTAATTTCATATTTGAAAATACTTTAATCAAAAGTCAAATCTAATAAAATTATTAATTTGTTCTTATATACTTTTTCTAGGCACCAAAAATGAACAATTTGATATGTTCAGCCAAGGCTGGAAGAAACGTCAGGGTTGCCCAGGAAACTTGTGGATGCCCCATCCCTGAAAGTGTTCAAGGCCAGGTTGGATGGGGCTCTGAGCATCCTGATCTAGTAGAAGGTGGCCCTGCCCAGGGCAGGGGATTGGAACTTGATAATCTTCAGATCTCTCATCCAACCCAAACCATTCTATGATTCTAAGGTAAAAAACTGTTCTGCAACTGAACTGGTTTACAGCTGTGTTTAATTGGAAAACTGTCTCTACCTGATTTTTTTTTTCCTACAACCCAATGACAAACTGCAACCATAAGATGAAAATACTGAATAAACCAGCAAGTGAATTTTACCTGTTGAGATGCAGGATTGAGAGGTACTACTTGCAAATCTGGACACTCAGCAGAATTTTTTAGGCTGTAGTCTGAAAACTGGAAACAGAGTTCTGACAAATTCTGTACGCAGACTTGCACATATTTCCTGAAAAATGTCACACAGTTTTTTCAATGAAAACTGAAGAGTTACATTGGAAGAGTCCATGCCCATAAAACAAGGCTGTAAAACATCCTCTTTCATATTAAACAAAACCAAAGAACTACACAGAAACAGGACAACTGGGTTCATCCTGTGGTCTTATCTCCAAAACCACAAATTTGTTTTATTGTCAAGAAAGAACACGAGAGGAAATGCACAAGCTTCCAGGGGAAAGATAGTAAAAGCCCAACTTACATATTAAAAAAACAAAAAAGGCTGCTATAAATATGAGTTATGAAACCCCAGCTCCATACTTTGTAGGAAGAAAGAAGCAATAAATAAATAATGAGTACATTACCGTTTGCCAGCTGACAACAAGGAATGCTTGGCATTAAAGGGTATGCAGAATGTTAATGCAATAATAGTGGAGTAAATCGACCAAGGACAATCAATGGTCACCTAGAGGAAAAAGGGAACACAGTTCTTATTTACAATGGTCTTTGGGACAATGATTTTGCTTTTCTTCTCCTTTCTAAGCTAAACTTTTCTTGTCACATGTCTGTATCTAATGCATCCAGGATGGGAAGAAATAACATTTTTTAAAAAATCAGTACATAAAAACTAATCTGAAAAAACAGAGCTTTTTGTTTGCCTGTGAGTGGGACGTGAAATCTCAAAGCAGCTTTTGCTCTAAGAACTGACATACCCAGTTCTAAAGACTATAAATAAAGGAAGGGGAATAGAAGAAAGGAAAGATAATAGGACACCAATGGCATCTTAATACAAAATTAAAAAATACAAAAAAAAATACTACAAAACCTAGTAAAGGTCAGTATCAAATAAACTGCTATAAGATCTATTATTTAAATGCCTTTATAATCATTTAATATATACAGTACAAGCTCAAAATATTTTTAGAATGTATTTAATGTATATTTGTTTTAATTTGAAGCAGTGCATTTGACTTCATCATTCCCATGAATCAGAAGCTGGAATTAAAGACACAAATACCCTCCATGCTTTATAAACTGTGTTAAAATACTGCAAGTTAGATTACTAGCCAAGGGAACAGCTGACAATTTATTAACCACTGTGTATATTTCTGCTTATATTTACAATTTCTTTACATTTTCGCATTCGGTATGATTTTGCATATATGTTTTTTGAAGGAAAATAAGTTCCAAACAAGCAAGTTCCCCTTCACCACCACTTCTATTTTATGAGGTGTTTACCCCTATGATCAAATGTATTTCATAATAAAAATGTTAAGCTACATCTTACTTTTTGGTCAACAGTAGCCATGCAGTTGTCCTGTTTCTGCTTTTCTTTGTTTTTTCTGTGATTTTCTTTATTTGTAGTATTTTCCTTCTCCACTGTAGATTCTGTGGCTGATGGCAAATACATGACTTCCAGTTCAAATTCAATCACATGATAAGCAGGAGCCACTGGCAAGCTGATGCTTGTGATCTTCTCAGAAGACTGAATCCTTAATGATGACTCTGAGATCTTTTCTATAGATGTGTAGAGTGGGAAAAAAAGAAAATCATAGAAAAATATGTGGTGCCATCTCCACTTCCCAGCAACGTTTGCAAAAACAGCAATGAGAAACCATGTTTAAAAACTCCATAGTAACCTCTTCAAACCAGCTATAATCCACACATGTTAAATATTTAACTTCCTAGGAGTACTGCTCTATCCTTCTTTAACTGCAGGGAAGTAACCATCACTTTCACATAATGTAAAGGGCTCCTTCTAATGTTCCAGAAAGAACTGAGAGTGCAATTTAACAACAAACTTCAAACCAGCTAAAGAGCTACTTTAGCCCATCATATAACAGTCATTTAAGTTTTTACAAAGTGAAAACCTTGTAAAAGTTAAGTCTGATTTCACTTCAAGCAACCCTGGACACACACACACACATGCAGCAGTTTCACATGCCTTCTGGATTTCATCAATGGAAGTAAAATTGTCCAGCAGTGTTTGTCAAAGTTCATACTAGCATTTTGAGGGTGAAAATTTAGGACCTTTCTTGCACTGAAGTACTCAGTTTCAAATCCCTGAAATTGTTCTTAATAATGACTATTGACAGTGTCAGTGTTCTTAATAATGTAAATACAGGTTGCTTCAGGATGACTGAACTTGTCATCCTGTTAAAGAGTATTCATTTTGAGTTCCTGGCTTACCCCTGGTGTTGGAATAGATCACAGCCTTGCTCTCAGGGTGGTACAGGATGGGCATGGCATCCGCGTTGCTGAGCTGCAGAGTGTCCCCACTCTTCATGGTGTAGTGCCCAGTGGTCACTGTGAACTTCACCTTCTGGGGAATGCCAGCCAAAAGGCTTTCTGAAGGACAGAGCAGGAATTGTTAGCAGATTCCAGCACATGCTTACAATGCACTAAGGCTTGTTAGCACATGCTCACACACTGGGGTAACTTACAAGTGTGGGGTTTTGGACACATTCTATCCAGGTCAGATACAATTTGTGAGGAAACCACTTGTTTCAGCCTGAGAGCCTAAACCTACTCCATCTTGGATGGCTTAGATGAGGTATTTCTCTAGCACAGATTTCAGTGAAATACAATAAACCCTAAAGAATTCACTAAGCTTTTAAAGCTCCCCAGGTGTCACACAGCTCTGCATTTTCACACCTGCAATTCCAGTCATACCCACGTGCTGTATGTGCACGATCAGCTCAACAAGAAGTGTGCACACAGAATCAGAACTATCGATTTCACAGGGATCCCTAATTTGATTTATGCCAAATATGCCTGTCCTTCCTTTGCCACACACTGCAACCTGGAATGCCAGAACAAAGTTCATATTAACTCCTCAGCTGCCACACTCAATAGCCTGAAAACAAATCACTATTAACTTCCATTTATACACTCTAATAAACATTACAACAACCAGCTGTTCCTGAAACCAATGGATGCAATCAATATTTATTTTTAATAAGTTTATATTAACCTCTCTAGTAGAGAACCCCATTTTTTACTTATTTATTGTAAATATCAGAGGGACTCTAGCAATAAGTTAGGAGGAATTTCTTCACAGACAGGGAGAATACGCATTGGAATGGGCTGCCCAGGGAGGTGGTCACTGTCCCTGGAGGTGTTTGAAGGGAAGACTGGATGTGGCACTCAGTGCCATGGTCTGGGTGACAAGGTGGCATTTGGCCACAGGTTGGACTCGATCCCAGAGGTCTTTCCCAGCCTATTTGATCCTGTGATCACAGCCAATAAGGATCTTGGTCAATAACAAATGTAAATATTCTAATCAGTGTGGCAGCTCAAATCACACCTGATGTTTCAGCGACACTACATGTTCAAATCAATGTTCAAAACTGCCACTATGTGTCCAGAACCAAGCACTGGCATCAGTTGCTCATCACTGGCAGGACATTATGATGGATAATTTGAAAAACAAGATGATATTTTAGACTCACAATGCAGAGTATGGCAAAGTGAGTAATACTGAAGCCATGAAACACTTTCTCTAGTCCCACAGGAGCACAAGAGGAATCATCAAAGCAGCCTCAGCACAGCCACTGTACCTACCAGTCATGGGCTCCACTTTGAGCTGGGGCTCCTGGGAGTACACATCGTACTGCACGATGGGGTAGATGTGAAGAAGGACAAAATGCACCTTTCCCACTGAAGTGCACAGCTGCCTGAGAGTGTATGTCCCAGGTTCTTTGGCCTTGGAAGAAAAACATTTGAATGTTTTTTTTAGATTTAAGAAAATCTTCTAGAACAAGCCCTCTACAAAAGAACAGCATGTTTCCATCTCATTTTTACCAGGTGCTTTGGGTTTGTAATTGAAAACTGCAGATTTCAGAAAACTCAGTTTTCTGAGTAAATGACAAGATTTGCACAAAGGAGCACCTTTTGCTCCACTACAATAGAAGCTCTAGAGTGCTGTCTGATTCAAGAGAAAACATCATATTTAAGAAGTACCAATAATCAGGATAACTAATTTACTAGCTATGCTGTCAATGTGTTACTTTGGTATGTGTTTTGCCTTGATTGTTGGTTGGTTCCTCCCTCAAAGTGCAACATCCATGAGAAAACATTATTAAGTGCCTAAACAATACCTGTGCTTATTTGGCTAACTCATAAAAACAATTATAAAATCCTGCAGCATTTATATAAGGCACAGCTTTTAGCTCTAGTTATTGATTTCACACACTCCCCACCACACACCCTGAGTCAATGTTTACAAGAAAGTAACACATACATATTTATTTTCCAACACTTCCCATACCCTGAGTAATCTGGATTCTGGATGTTTCTCAGGAAGATTAAAAACAAAAGCAAATCTCTTAACACCTTCTAGGAGATTTATTCTTGATTCTATTTGCTCTTAGGGACTGCTGTGGAATGGGAAGTGTTTTCTTTTTTTAATGTGCTACTTTCCGAGTGTAATATATAAATACCAATGCTGAGTATAATTAAATAGGTCTACAGCTTATGGAGAATTCAACAGTCAAACCTCATGCAGTTATTTACATGGCAAATCCAGACTGAAATTCAGTACTATTCATCCTGACATTAAAGTCACTACATTTTAGCCATAAAAAACAGAAAAGCATGATAAAGTAATACATAATAAACACATACTTTAAATCTTAACATGCAATGGGAATATTGGCCTAAAGAATTTAGACAATGCTTTCTGATATCCTTTAAGGCTTGGAAAAAAATGGAAGATTGCTGTCAGCATAAATAATGCTAATCATCAGTGTAAGGTTTACAGAAAGGATCAAACTCCCTGTGGGTCATAGAAGCACAGTCATTCCTCTTCCTGCAGAAGTGGTGCAATTAAGCATTACTTTAAGAAAATTCAGAAAACAAGCTGTCAGCAGTTTCTAGCCTTTGGCCAGCTGTGCAATCCTGTAGAAGCGACACAGTGTATTACTACAATGATAATGGATTTTTAGTAAATATTTTGTAAAACTGGAGCTCAAATCTAGACAAGTTTTCATTGATCTATCTAATAATACACTGTTAAAATTATAACGTGCTCAGATCTTCCCTTTAAGGACAGGTAAATCATTCCTTGAACAATTATACTGTGGGATTCACACTGAGCAGTCTTCTCATGTAAAGTTCTTTTCTTGAAAGAAAGGTTGGCAAAATAGCAAAGTTATAAAATAAGGCTCTGCAGTGGCCACCAGATTCACAGCAGAAGCAAGCAAATTCAAAGCAGAACTCTAGCTAGTTTTTCATCCATCTCTTCTCCTGGTCTTTCCAATTGCATCCTGATCCCACTAACCCCAAATGCCAGCTCAGTGCAGTCCCTAACAGCTTTCCTCTAGCAATGCTCCTTCATCTGCAATGAAGTTCTACATACATGTGAATTCATTTTACAGAATATGGCATTCCCAGCCACCAAGGCCTCTGGTCCAAATCCCATTAACCTGTCCCAATCCTTTGAAAGGATGAGAAACCTCAGAAATTAGGTTAGTAGGTAGTTCAAATGACTGTATTGCCATTCCACAGATGATTACTAGTAACTATTAAGTTAGTCAAGTTAGTTAGAGGATGACTAATGGGAACAATTTTAATTCTAACATCTTCTAAATTCAAACACTTTTAGCTGATCTCAGCTTCTTACAGGTAGGTTTACTACATCCCCTAAGTGAAAAATTATTCTACCACCCTCTGCAGAGAAGAAAAAGCCATCAACCAAATTTAACCAAACAATCACTTACTGAAGTGCTAGAAAAAGAATTCACATCAAAGCTTTTAGATTTTTCTGAACGACCTCAACAGTGCAGGCAGATTTCATGAGTAGTATATTGTATTGCATATGAATTTATCAGTTTAATTTTTGACAGCATTAGTCAAGATGTTTAAAATAAGTTTAGGAAGGCTGACTCTAATGACTTCAAGTAGGAGAGTTATCTGTATGTTTTAGCATAAAAACACAACAGCATCCTTTCAAGGAAAATGATGGCATAGAACAACAAAAAGCTGCAAGGGGAAGGGATGATCCAAATGTAACAGGAAGCAATACAGCACCACTCACCAGCACAATACCCAGCCAGTATTTCTAGTTCTTCTCTCACAAGTGCTACAATTGCCCAGCTACAAAAACATACCTGAATATTGAACGTTATTTTATTGTCCCCTGGCTCCAGAGTCAAGTTGTTGCACTTTAACACATGAGCCCCATCCTCCAAAGTGAGCCCTGAGGGCACATCCAGGGAGCTGCTGCTCTCCTGCCTCCGCAGCAGCATGTGTGCGTTTTTGCAGATGATTCCTGCTGTGTTCAGGGAGTTGTCTGAGGGGCTCCGCTCGTACATCTCACACAGCTCCAGAGCTGGCAGGTTGTTCCTTGACAAAGGCAAGCCTGCAATTTCATTTGGGAAGCTGATGACACCGTTGGAAGTTTTGTGCTTGGTGAGCCACTCAGCTGTTTTCCTGTAGCTGTTCTTCTCAATGCTGAAGTGAACGTGGATGGCAACCTGGTCCACCTGGACAGGGATGGGCATTTGGCTTAGCAAAGTCAACTCGATGGACAACTTTCCACCCACGTGGACAACAGCATTTGGAGGGTCAAAATGCAGAGTTTTCAGCTGGGCAAAAGAGTGCATAGGCAATAAAACCTTTTGACCTGGAAAGATAAAAGCAGGGATTATATTATTCTCCAGCGCTGCTGGAGATTAGCAACATTTTTGTCTTAAAAATTCAATCCCTAGAATTAAATGGATCAACAGTTTTTCAACAATTAATCACTTCACAACAAATCAATGCTTTCCATTTTTTTATCTTGCATGAGAGTTAAAAGATGCTGAGATGTTTTACTCACACAATTTCCATTTCCAGGCTATTAAAAACAACCGAATTAAGAGAGATTGTCCAAGCAGAAGTTGAACATTTCACCACTACAGAACACAGTAGCATTAAGTGACCAACTTCCCAGAGCTTGTACAAGCTTAAGAAACTAATAATCAAGCTGGTGCCTTGAGCCAGCAGCTCTGCTATGCAAGGGGTTTTAATTTTCTTTTCTACATTTCAAAAGCAACCCTAAGGCACTAGCTAAAATTAATTAAGAATCAAGTCTAAAATAACATATTACTTATGGTACATCTAATGATTAAGAAAAAATTTCTGCATGAAAGTAAGCAGTCTTCAGATCTACAGGAAGTATTCCATATGATTTTGAATTATAATGAATATCTGACAAGATGATATTATTGAAGCTGCATGAAGAATAAAGAGAGGAAATGGGATGGGCAAAACAATAAGCTGCAAGTGGATGGGCACAGATCTAATATCAAAATCCAGGATTCTTTTCACAGAGCTATCACTTGCATGCCAGCAGTGAGAGATAAAGATAGGTTAGGAATTGAAAAAAAACAGTACACAATAAATTATGGGTTTTTAAAGAAGAGAAATATAACTGAAGGAAAACACAGACTTTGCAGTATTCAGGAGGAAAATGTTAATTAACCTTTCATCTTTGACTATTCCTAATTAGTGTAGATTTATAGATGTTTTGGAAAACACAAATTTAGAAAATACACACAAAATAATGAGCCAAATCAGAAAAACCCTCCCCATCTACCTTTAGGGAATAACCAGATTGGAGTAGCTTAAGTTTTAAAACCCAGACTTACCTTGGTTCTCTGCTTGCTGATTGGTAAATTCTAGGATTTCTTGGCAAAATCTTTTGCGTTCCTCTTCTGTTAAGTGATTATCACCAGCTAAAAGGCTGCTCGTTTGGAGATAACTAATGAAGTTAAGGAAACATGAAGTAGAAACCTACAACTATTAGAAATTTGACTGAAAACAAGACATCCAAGTGCTTTTCTGATATTTAGAGACAAGACCTGCTGTTAGCATCATTGCACTTTCCTGCTAGAAAATAAACAATGGAAGATTTACCATCATCTGAGAGTATTGCAGAATCTCAATACTTCAGTAACAGACCAACTAAAAATATGATCCATTATTAACCAGTGCAATCTTGCCTCATCTAAAAAGATTCATGAGCACATAAAATTCATTATTTCACAAAAACCCATGCAGAATGAAAGTTAAAGACATAATGTCTTGCATCACACTGGCCAACACTGAGCATTAAATGATCTTCAGTATTCTATTTTATTTCAATTTACTTGGCTGAGAATCCCCCAGCAGTCACGGCATCACTTACCATAACTAAGTCATCAGGCAATCTTTAAAATTTTAAGTGCTGGGAATATAAATGATCACTTGAATATTTAGCTAAGAATGCAATATTACTGGAACAGATTCCTTATGAGCATTTACACTGAAGCAGAAAAATTTAAGTGTTTAAAATTGATGTGAGAATTTGCAAAGGAGGCTGACATGTATAACATGTGTCTTGTTCTAAAAGCACACAGGCCAACAGAAAATCAGCACAATAGAACAATTCCCCAAAATACACTATGGTATCAAATAGCTCAGCTCAGACTCAGCATGTCTGGCAGTCTCCACTGTTAAATAAAAGTTAGAGATATGTCAGAAAAATAATCCCAAGCATCATTTTCTCCTGTCTTGATTGTTCTGGCTCTGCCTGTTTAGAGGATACTTTTCTATCTGCCCAAGCTGCTTCTGACACTCAGCCAGCTGCTTCCTCGTGTGTGTGACCAGCAGTGCCCAGCCCTCAGCAAGGTAGGTTTTCAGTGCTCCTTGAAGATACACCTCTGCCTTCTGGGGACCTTTCTTCCTCCTTGGCAAATAAAAAAGAATGAGCACACAGCAATGCAAGAACCTTTGCAGCCATGAAAACTCTCTACATCTTTTCCCAAAGTGCTGATGGGGGAGGAACACTGCAAGTGCAGGACACACTGCAGGGAACTGTAATGATCTTTAGTTTTCTGGTAAGAGATCAACATATGGGCTTTCCTTTAGTGCAATTCACTCAAGCAAGTAGAACTGCAATTAATGTCATTTTTCCATGTCAGTGAAAGGGTCCATATGCAGATCTATCTCGAGTAAGAGCAAATGAGGTGAAGGAACCTCCCACAAATGAAACGAAAGCCACCTAAAGCTTCTGACAGATAGCTAAAAATTTGCTTACTCAAAAATTTTAAAGCAGAATACTTCAATGAAAATTTTATCACCACACAGCAGTTCCATGGCAGTCTTTAAACCTAACATTACTCCCTCTGGTGAAAACTTAAGTTAATTTAGAAGAATCTGTTGCAACGTGGAGATCAGACTGCTTAAGTGAATATCAGTGGGAAGCATGCCCCAAAATATATATCAAAAGAAACCACTTATGACTCCCAAATTCTTCTAAATAAGAAAAACAAAATGACAGAGAAATATGCAGGAGGTTTTCTCAGTGGATTTGAACAGCAGGGATAAAACAAAAAAAATGTATTTGGAAATCAGGAATAAAATCACTGTTTCACAGGAGAGGAAACAATCACTTTGCAATGATAGCTCAAATATGAAATGGATTACTCTCCAAAGACATGTTTTCTGGCCTGTTTTACATAGATGCAGTCCATATAAGTAGTTCAGATAACAACTTCATTTACCATAGCCTGCTTCCTAAGGAGGATTCTGACTTGTTTCAAAGTTTTTACAGTTATCTTTCAGACCCTTTTCTCCCCAGAAGAAGAAAGGATCAGGCTAAAGAACACAGGACAGTTAAAGGTAAGAGGACAAAATCATGAAGTGATAATTAAGGTTTGATAAAAGAGATTGCTAGTTTTGTCTTTTATATTTTTCTGAAACACAGGCTGAAATGGGTTTGTTTACACTTTAAAAAATACTTCTTAAAATTCTTGTTTAATTAAAGGGTATCTTCCTCGGGGATAATATTCAAACTTTTCAAAGGCAATGCATTTAAGACATTTTAAAGAGTCATTTACATATAAAACTCTGCCAAGTCCTTTCCCACAAGCTTAGCTGAGCGAATTCTTCCAATATTTGTGTACATGTCAATGGTGGCATGGGACAGATCCTATTTAAAAGAAAAGAAACCATTATAAGCTTTATGTATTTTTGGCAGCTGTATGGTTATTTCACACCAACTCATAGCCAGTGACTAAGTTAGTGTAACAAAATGCCCAGAATGAGTTACATTTGCCCTGAGCACAAAATACACAGCAGCTTGTATCAGTGCACCTTTACTCCTCCTGCAGCTGGTCATATCCCATACCTGTGCATGCTAAGTTATAATCAGAATAATTATTTTCACAAGAGTGCTTTAAAAGAATTTTGCTTGCATTCCCAAATTAAAGTTTATCTCTCACCTTTAAGCCTAATCTCCAATGCAGCCACAGTGTCCAAGTGTCACCTTCCCCTTGCCCACCTTCCTCCCCCTGCCCTAAGCTTTAATAACAGCAGCAAACCTAAATTAGCAGTTACAACACACACACTGTGTTCAACCACCCAGCTTCTTTCCCAAGTCCATAATAATCTCTGGCCAGATACGTAAAAATATAAAAAGTACATCATATCAGGATAAAGGATAAAGGGGAATGGCTTCAAACTGAGAAGATTTTTTTTAAATGCAAATAAATTATCTTAGGTGTGTCTGTAAGCTTTAACTAATTCTGTGTTCTTGCCCACTGAACACAAGAATTAATATGGGTATACATAAAATGCATATATTTACATGACAACATTTACATGACTTTTAGAGTATACCTGATATCTGAATTTCCACTGCATAAAAGTGCAGTCATAAATACAAAGAGAAATGGCAATTCCTCTAGCAAGCACTACAGATCCCACTTCATTTCTCAAATTTAGGAAGTTACTGCTGAGCTTAGCAGAGATCTTCAGGTGCAAGTTGGAACTGAACAGTAAGAAAAGGTGGAAACTCTGAAGATTTTAATTCTGATCCCACTAGTCCTATACATAAATGAGGAACAAAAGTGAAACCCAGTATCTTCAGAAAAAATATTTTGAGATTTTTTTTTTATAAAACTTTGTAAAATTGAGTATCACTTAAATAATATATAAAATGATATTGAGTATCACTTAAATTATACTTAAAAGTATTTCATTTTCCTTCAGGTTTTCTCCAGAAAACTTTATTGGCCATATGCAAATATAAGAAATTGTAAAGGAAAATGATTTAAGGAAAAAGAAAAATCAAAACAACCCAACAAAAACTGTCAAACCAATCCCTCAAAAAATCTTGTGACAGTCAAGTTTTCTGTTTTATTTAACAATCTTCTCTTTGAAAAACAAAGCCAGCAAAACAAAAAAATCTGAAGTCATTACAATTGTTCCTCAGTAGGGGAGATGTCAGGAAATAAAAATGCACAATATTAGGATCTTCACTGTGCATCAATCTATGCCAGGTACAACTCTGCTATCCAGAGATGTCCCAGAGTTTATAGACTAAAAAAAAAATAAAAATCAACAGTGTAATTTTAATCATGTAATACTCACTGCAAAATGCAAGCCCAAACCATTTAAAAGGAAGCTGAATTCACACATCAATATTCTTCTGGGAAAGAGTTAATTCTGAATTTGGGATAGCAGAACATGAGAGCCATGACATTCCCTTTTTTAATATCTAAGTACACATACCCACAGATAATAACCTCCAGCTCATAACTGTAAATATTACAGTTAATGCAAATGTTTGAAACTTGGGGCCCCTACAGGGTTCCAGCTGTTAAACAAATCAGCCTTGTGCTCAGTGTGCAAGAAATAACCTTTGATACCAAAATATGGAAATACAGATTTATGTTCTCAATGTATCTTCTCAGGTTTGAAAACTTTGGCCCTATTTAATCTACAATGTAAACACACAAAACTAATATAAATAAGAAAAACTCATACTTACTAAGTAGTGTTTTTCAAAAGCTTCTACAGATGATAAGGCCTCTTTGAGTTTCTTGTAAGGGCTCTGTGATGCATTGGCTTTGGAAAAAAGCAGGACAAAAGGTGTCACTTAAAAACATATGCTGAGAACATCATCCCCCCACACCCCATCCCTGCTTTTTCCAGTAGAAAGTGCAGAAAAAACTAAAAACTAATATCACTTTATAGCTCCAGGTACAGGTTATCTATTTGAATGCATTCATGATGCTCCATTTGTTTTTCCAACAATTTTATTCTAAATACTTATCTGAAAGCATTAAGAACTTAATTCAAATCCAGTGCTGTTCAAGACCATTCACCTAAATGCTGATAAGTGGAGCATCAATGGAAAAACTTATACTTGCAATAGTAAGGATATGTATCAGTAATTTGAAATACTAAAAAGATATTAAAATAACTTTAAAGAGATAAAGTTCTATCAATGTGTGCATGTATATGTAGGGATGCTTGAAAATTGTTATTGCTGATGTGCTTCTGTGCTATGCATTTCAGACAATGTCAGCTATTGGAAGCAATTCCACCATTCCTGGAAGTACCTGTTTCAGGGCGTTCTGCTCCCAGCCCTGCTAACAGATCCACAGTCCTGTTAAGGTCTTCTGAATTGGGTCCCTTCTCTGACACAAGTCCACACAGGTAACCCAGAGATTTTAACTATAAGAGAAGCCAGATGCTTGTTTTCAATAGGCTATAAAATAAATATAGAACTCCTCTTGCTCTATTACATCGTTCCATTTTCATTGATTTCATATTATGCCGCTTATAGGATCTCAAAATTAACTGTTCTTCTCACAGTGTAAAGTAATTTAATAAGGAATTAAATTGCATGTAAGTTCCTGACTCAATATTGGAACGTGCCTACACACACAGATCCTTACATGCACAACACCTAATCTGAGTAAATCCTTCTGGTTTTCAACACAAACAGCAACAAAGCTTGAGCTGTTCAGCAGTTGTGACCAAAGACTATTTGTAATAGCTGTGTCTGTATTTTTGAAAACTGCACAATCTCTGCAGTACAGAGATTAGGCAGCTTGCAAATTCACTTGAAGTATTGTATTTGGATGAAAACCTTCCTGAAAAAGAGATTAGCACAGCAAACAGTGATAATACAGTTAACTACCATAAAACCCCTTCTAGACAGCAGCTGGTGGATCAACACCCAGAATATTGTCTTAAAGAAGCTCTTTTCTATTGGCCATTTGGTTAATTCACTTAGAAAACTCAATCAACTACAGAGGTAAACCTGCAAAGGAATAAAGGTCTCAGCTTGTCACATATAAAATGGGGATGGATATTAACCTTTTTTTTTTAAATTTATTTTAAACTCCACTTAATTTTGTCACTAGTTGCTAAATTTCTTCATTCAGCCAGTTCCATCTTACTGCTACTCATTATCCTAAAATGCTTCCCTTTTACCCTTTGTGTTAGAAAAATGATGGAAGGGAAGAACATTTCCAGCTCACATTGGAACATATCTACCATCTAAGAAGCACAGGAAGAATCTAATGCACCAATTGCCATTTTAAACAATTATTTGCTTCCTTTATTCTGATCTCCAACTCCCTCTTTTTTTTTTTTTCTTAGCAGTAACTCTTCAAGGTGAAATTTCATTTCCCTGCTTTTGTAATAAAAAAGAACGTCAAAGGCTCAATTAGAGGATTATTAAGTCTACTGAAACATAAGCAAGCTATGATTAAAATAAATAGCATATATTCCACAGGCTATGCAAACAAAAGGGTGAGTCTCCAAAAGATATTGGTCTTCAAAAACATCCACAGACACCACAGCAGATTATTTCAGTAGTTTCTGGAGTTTACTTTCTTTCTAAAATGTTTTTCAACGGTGGAAAGCAGTAGCACCTCAAACATCACCTCTTTCATAGGAACAAAGTGGAACTTGAAAGTTAGGGAAGCAGTTTAACCAAACTGAAAAGTTCACTTTAGAACATTTATGGTAAAGGCTGGCAACTGACAAATTGGAAGTTGTTTGCCTTTTTCACAAGACACCAAGGGTAATGCCTTGAATGAATTAGGGGCCTAGTACTGCTGTACTTAACATGCTGGAGAAACAGTGACCTGTGTAAACAGACTGCTGTAATCTCCATTTTTAATGGTAAATGCATCCAAATCTGGGCATTTTTTCTGCTGTTTCTGAAATTCACATGCTTTCCCTCTCAGCCAATGTGGACTGAGCTCATTCTGGAGTTTAATCAAACTAGTGATTAATTATCATATTAGTGATGAGGAAAGGAGGGGATAGAAAAAGAGAAGGACAAACCCTTGTAATTCCCAGACTTCAAATGACAGAGGAAAAACTGAATATAGACATGGATGTCTCATCTAGACTAGACACAAGACAATGTACAGAATCCAGTATTACATTCCACAATAAAAAGGACAAAATCCATTCCAGGGAAACAAACATTCAAAACTCACCTTCTCTGTGGCATAGCTCCACAGGCCAACTGTGTGAGAAACATTTGCATCTATTTGAGCCCTATCACAGCAGCCTTCTATTCTCTGTAAGACTTCCAAGCAACTCAAAAACACCCAGCAATCCAAAGCTCCAGGAGGAACTGAGACCTGGAGATGAACAGATCAAATTAACTGGGAAATAAACCATTATCTGATGAAAAAATACTTCAGCCAAAGTACTTTTCTTGATACATCACAGGAAAACCTCTTGGAAGAGTTTACTCACAGAATACACAAAGCACAGCCCAACTCTTGCTGCCTCCTGAATAATTTATATATATTAGTTCACAAAACATATTAACTAGATTTGACGCATTCATCAAGATGCAAGAGAAGGAAAGGAAGACTAATAGGTCTTGGAAAAATTCCAAAAGTCTGAAAATACAGCTTAAGGAAAATAGGAAAAATTTCTGTAAATAGACTACTATTTTCCTAAGGAGACATCCGTTCTAATTGAGATTGAAATGAAAATATAAGGAAGTGTTAAAAACCTGAAAAAACTAATTAGTCTCTAAGATTCCTTCACAAAAATAAGCTTATTAATTGAAGGCTAAGACATCTGTCATGGACAATTAATTAAAAAAATGGAGATGAAAACAAAAAATACAAAAAGAGAGAGAAAGACAAGAGAGTCTGACACTAGAATATTTTCAAGAATTAAGATAAAGATGAACATAACTAAATACATGGAATATAGACACAATAATGCTGTTCATAATCCATGCAAAAATGTTCCTTTTAGAAAGTCCTAAAACCCAGAGTAAATTAGGTGACTAATGGGATAGGAAAGTACAAAGTATGAGCACAATGAACCTGAAGAAATACTACAAGGATCCTAAGAGCAGTTTATATTTCTGCTGTGCGTTCTGTGGTGTCAAGTCATGTTAAGAGGTTTGCCTGCATTAAGAAAAAGGATCACAACAGGGATAAGTACAAGCTCTGCACAATTAAGTGTCATTGTCTCACAGTCAGGACACTGCATTCAGTTTGGATCACCACAGCAAGACAGGAACAGCAGAAATAAGAGACAGTGCAGAAGAAAATCTAGAACATTGGGGGCACAGGACAGCAGCAAAAGTGGAACTGCAGGAAGTGCCTTCAGGGATCTAGAAGGTTACATTTTGGAAATTAAAAAAAAAAACACCATCACAAAATGTACACACAAATCATACTATCTGTGGGAATTACACATTAGTTTGAGTACACATGAAGGTGTCGGCAAAGCATCTGAAGAAGATTTTCAGTTTTTAAATGCAGATGAACAGATGGAACTCACTACCATGATGTCAGACAGGCAAAAGTTAGTAGCTGCTGTTATAATGGCACAGATAAAACTAACAGAGCACCCATGGGATGAGGACGTGGCTAAGCCACAAAGTGATATTCAGAAATAATCTCTTTTTTTTGTTACAGAGGATTAATCTGCATAACAGCATAATAATCACCCTGCCTTATTTCCTTCAATACAACACTGCAACAGATTTAAATTAGGGGAACTACAGTTCAACAGATTGGTTATAAATCCATGAAAAAAGTAGGCAAATGACTCCCAGTTTAGAGAATAACTTTCCAGGTGAAAACTAAAACACTTTAAATAAACAGATCTGGCTCCCAGATGTGATGTCTCCAAATTTCTTGCCAAAGACATCCTCATGATGACACAATCAACTTCAGCACAACTGCTATTACAGCATCATTTTGATAACTCCCAGCTAGTGCTCACTGAATGCTGGTCACCAACAGCTAAACTTGAAACATCTCGTTAGATCATCACTGGATGAAAGATTCACATGATGGAGTAGATGACACTGACTCACTTCCAACAGCTTGAGCTCCTGCACACAGTTGTGAAGAAGCTCCAGTGCTCTCTGGGAAACCTCCCATGGCCTCTGCAGGAAGATTAACAAGGTGCACTGCCGAGAGAACAGGTAACTGCGCAGGTCCAGCAGCGTCGCCTCTTGGTTCTGAATCAGCTCCCTCTTCTCCATGTCTATTGGCTTCCGCAGAATTAAACCATTCCAACTTCTCACTGGCTGGCAAAAAAACGTCAGCCAGTTTGCACCATCTAAATAAATAAAGTTAATATCCAAGAATCAAGCACTGCTTTCTAGGAAAGCCTCTTCGTCCTCCCTCCAGAGGCTCTGAGCTGCCTTTGTCCTTCCCAAGTTTATCACATGGATAAGTGACTTAATGTCTTAACTTCAAAAAGCAAACCAAAAAACCACCAGAACTTCCACAGCGAGGTAAGATAACTGAATTTCACATTCAATTCTCATAGGCATTTTTTCTTAGTCTTACAGGCAACCAGTCTGTAATTTATTTATTAGCAATTAAGCTTACCTCAAGTTCAAAACAAACAAGCTTTATCTGCTTAAGTATTTCTTACTAAGCCATCTTGAATGGATGTGCCCCCACTTCCAGGTATTGCATTGGGTTCAGTCAGTACAAATCTATTTCGCTGCAATTACTCCTGCACTGTATTTTCACTAGATTCATAAAACATATCTGATTAAAGCTGTTATATAACAGCATGTGCTTTAGCTCATTAAAACAGTTTAAAGCTATTTGATACTTCTTGCACAGTCATTTTTCTCAAAAATGGAGTTAAATCTTCTGTAGTGCAGATTAAGCACCTATTTCTATTAAGTTTTGCAGTGATTACCAAACATCTTGTGTAATGTGAGGCAACACTGAACGCGCTTTTCCAGGAAGCTCTTTACTGAAAAACATAGCAGTGAGCTGGAAAAACAGCAGCTGTATCTCAGCCAGATCAATACTTGTGTCATTTCACAATTCAGGGCTCTGGTTGTAACAATGATCCCATTACAGCAAAACACAGGTTTCCATTAAAAATTGGTAAGCCTCAGAGACAAGAAACAAAATTTTGGTAAGACTGTAACTGATGGACACTTGTGTTTGCACAGAGCATAAAACAAGAGCACAAACTGCCTGGTGCAGCCTCCCTGTGACTGCCCAAAGCACAGAGCTGCTCAGCACAGAGGGAATTCCTGCACACAACATCTAGTTCACATTTTCAGACACTTACCACCAGCCCCAAAGTTGACAACGTACTGAGAGAACAAGGCATCCAGCTCATCATACTGCACCAGGGCATCCTCAAACTGCTGCAGCATCTCAAAGACAAAGGCCAGCTCTTCCTTTTGGCACACAAGCAGTACAGGGAACATGTTATTGACATTATTCATGTCTGGTATTACAGCCTGTCCCCACCCATCCACAGAGCTCCAGGAACCATTTTTTTCTAATTTTCATTACACACATATAGAAAACCCTGCCAATGGAGCAGATATCTTCCCAGCCCAGGGAGGTTCACAAAAGGAAATTTCATACAGCTCTGCCAGTAAATTCTGATGTGTATCCAGATCTTGATTCACTACAAGATATTGCTCATAGATCTATTACAAGTTTGAATTAAAATAAATAAATGAATAAATGCTGAAGACTCATTTCCCATAATAGTACTGATGATTTCCTCTCATTTATACCATGAAGGCATCAATTGGAGCACATCATAAAAGGGTTTTTTGTACACAAAGCCAAACTGCTAAGTAGAAAAGGCTTCAAAATTAGATATATCCTATGCAAAAGATAGCACATACAGTCAAAGGAGACATGAGGATGTGAAGCAGAAGAGATCAGCACTGTACAGGGACCATAGAATTCCAAAGGAATCAGGACCTTTAATTTTATTAAAGAGGTTCTTGTCTTTCTCTAAACCAGCTAAAACAAAATTGTATTTATAACTACATAAAAAATAGAATTCATGGCACTCTCTCTGTGGAATACTTCAAAATAGACACTTTTCTAAACATCACCTCCATAAATACCGAGAACAATCTGAGCAAAAAACCAGCAGCATTGATATTAAATACCAATTGTGAGTTTGAGTGTGTATGCACAGTAATGGGACATTGACCCCAAATTCAAGATCAACTACTAAAACACTTTTTAGATGCAATTTGTTTGCTTCAACTGAGCTTCATAAAACTTTGACAAGCCTGAAGAGACTCTGCTTTTTTAACAGCAGGGAACTGTATTACTGCATTAACTGTACTAAAAGGTAACTCAAACCTGCTGCAAACAGGATACAAAAATGCTGCTTTTAAACCAGTCTCCATAAGGCCTGCCTCAGCCCTTAAAGAATGATCAGAACGATCAGAACATTAAATGTACCAGAAATCCAACCACAAGAAAAAAGCACCATTTTTAAAACCAGGACTCAATATTTTCTGCAATATCAAGAGACTCTCACCTGGACCATGAAGTATTCACAGAAGCTCCACCCTGGCTCAGTCCTTTTCTCTCTCAGAGTTCTCATGTCATCTTCAAACTTGCCTAAGTTTTTGGTAAAGGACATGAGAAGCAATGTCCTGAGTTTGGTCAGGAAGGCATTCCAAGATTCCTGAGAACGGGAAGAGTCTTTCAAAGGGTCAGAAAGTACCACACATCTGTAAAGAGATTGATAACATTGTATTTGAGGACAAAAACACATAATTCACGTATAAATGCCCAGCTGAATACTGTGCATTCCTGACAAACTTAGAGTGAACAATATTTAGTTTTTCTTCCACATTAATCAGAGGAAAGAAAACAAGGTTGAGGGTTATGTTTGTTTGTTTGTAGGCAGCTACGTTGGGGTTTTGGGTTGTTTGGTTTGGGGGTTTTTTTGGTAGCTTTTAAAAAACTTTTTCATGTGATATAGTTCATGAGAACAGTTAAGTGTTTTACCCAGAATGAGTAGTCTAAAGCTTTTGTTTTTAAGTGAATAATAGATACATTATTCTGATTACTTAAATATAAGTAATGCTGTAGTTATCCTAGAAAAGAAAAGTCTGCCTAGCAATACAAATCAGCAGAATAGCAAATATAGCTACTCCTGGTAAAGATTATACAAATTATAAATCAGGATCTATTAGATCCTGATTAGATATCTATATAGTCAGCCTTTCCTAACTCATTGAAATAATCATCCGTCATATATTCTTGAAATATCTCAATCTTACACATCCTGTGTGCTAAAACTTCCTCTGCTTTTCTCAGAAAATAGATTCCATTAATTCACAAATAAACTTTTTCAGAGCATCTTCCTTATTTAGTTTTTCTATCACGATTTATTAACATCCAAAAAACTAATGATATCTCTAAAGACAGGAAAATCTCTCATCCAACTAAAACACTATTTCTGGTTAGAAAATCCTATTTTGTTGGCTTCAATGAAAGCAAAAACAGTTTCATACATTCATTACTATTTCCTTAGAATAAAAACATCTGAAGAAACTGGCCTTATGTCAATTATCTCAGAGTGGAAAGGTGATTAAGTGAACAATAGAAAGTACAATGGCAAACAATCAGCCCTACTAGCCTCATATTCCTTACCCACCCCACTCCCACTACCTGTAACTCTGGTAAGATTTTTGCAGCATCTAAGCAAACAAAAAGCCCTGAAGGTCTAAAAGCTGATTATCATCACAGTGTTCCCCTTAAACCTCTCTTAGCCAGGAGGAGGTACTTGAAACCTATTTGAAACACATTTCAAAGCCACCACAAACCCAGGAAGAACGGAAAATAAAATTTCTCCCTTTATTCTTTGTTTCAGCCTCCTTCAAAGCACAGATCTTACAGAGACACCAGTCTGAATGCTGGATATAAAGGGAAGTCTTTAAGTGAGCAAGGAATGTCTTGCATATGGAGCTGGGTTTATAAATCAGCACACTGGTCAACAGATGAAAATGTCTGCAAGCCCAAGAACGCTCACCTGTCACTTTGCTTGTTACAGAAGTCATTTCTTATTTTATCTACAATAGAGGTTCGGGGAAGGATATTGGTTTTGTTCTTTTTCTTGGCATCACTCTCAACCACCACAATCAGCCAGTCCACTGAGCTGTGAGCTTTGAGAACGTTCTGCCACTTGGTGATGTCATCCTTGACTGTGGTTTTGTACACTTCCGTGTCCTGGGATGAGAAGTGGTGAATCATCAAATCAAACAGACATTCTGAACAATCTCAAAAGGCAAGTTTTGTTCCAAAAGAAGGCAAACAGAAAGACATATCAAGTGGAATTAGTGACAGTAAGTTCTCTTACTGAAAAAATCAAACGAGATAAACCAGATAAAAATAAACGAGTAAAATTCTAGTCTTTTAATTTAATTTATTTCCAGTATTTTGGTTAACAAAAAATATTGTATTTGGTACATTATCATTCTTCAGATGACTGAAATTAAGTTTTTTAAACATCACTTAATCTCTTTATTTTACACCTTCCAGAGCTTTACAATAAAAACATGTTTGAAATTACACAGCTGAACTGTTTTATTTTCACATAGTAACAGAAGTGTGATATTTACACCTTCTGCACTGCTCAAATCTCAACCTGTTCAAAAGCTTTTTCATAAAAATAATATTCTTAAAAAGCAGAAGCATTGTTTGCAATTATTTTGCTTCTGGGTTGGTGTTACACAGATAAATTCAGGTAATTCTTAAGGCTGTTCTGGATTCTTTTTGACTGGTCACAGATCAGATGTCACCTGTGTCCTTCACGTGGATAATTAATTCACAACAGAGGCAAATCAAAAAACATTGAACCGGAGAGAAAAAGGATTAAGACATTCCAAATCTTGCCCAATTAAATTGCTGACATCCACCAGTACCTGACACACATAGAAGATGGAACTAAAGAAAAAAAAAGCCCATCTTTAGATTTCAGGGCACCAACAGATCATAACTGAGCTACCCTGGCCACATTTCTGTGTTACAAGAGAGTGCCCCATGCCACTGCAGTATCACTGTAAGATCCTGGGCCTTTTTGTGACAAAGTACTGAAAACAGGTTATTCAAATGCCTGTCCTCTTAGTGTCAAGTTACATTACAAACAGATACTGCTGATGGCAAGAAGTGCTCAAGCTAAGTTTTTTTTCCAGCAATATATCAGGTATGCATGCTTATGCAACCCAGACTTAATTGTTTTGACTTTCTGCTTATGCTGCCTGTTATCTGCTTTCCATGCTTATGTGAACAATTTAATTTTTAAATTTGAGTTTTTCTGAGTACTTACACAACATTCTGTCCAATAAATATGAAGGAAGGGAAATGTCAAAAGGGCTTTATTCCCCTCTTTGGGTAGTAGCTCCTCTTTAAACTGAACAAAGTTGGATTCCAGGTGAATCATCTTCGGAGCACGGCCGTAAGACCTACAGAATTAAAAACTGAAATTAGTGGACAGAACAAAAAAATGAACATGTGTTGTGGGGAAGAGAAATAAACTGAAATACTCAGGCACTGGAAACCCACAAACTACAATCACTGCACTTTGTATAAAGTCAACTAAAATTTGGTATTGCTTGAAATAAGATAAAAGCTCCTTTGTGAAGAACAGAAACTAGAAGCCCTTCAGCATTCTATCAGGAAAAGATTTTCTGTATCACTAGGACAAGTAGAAAATACCAAATACAAGAATACCCCAAATATTTTTTCCAATCACCAAACAGTGCCATAGCAAGCTTTCTGAAGGGAAGTACATCTCACTCCATGTGAGCTCTACCTATATTCTCATTGAGAAGAAAGCATATCACTTTCAGAACACAGCTGCCAAAGTACATCAAAGCACACCAAGACAAATCCAAAACCACAAAATCAAGAACAGAAACACAGCATTACTATCATTTTTCTTTAGGCAGAGTTGAAGGGTTGAAAAGATCATCTTGTACTGCACAACATTCACTTTGATTATCCAATTTCTTCAATTTCTTCAAGTCAGTTGCTGTGTTCAACTCAATTTATGATACAAGCTCCTCAGAACACAACAAATACATATTTACCCAAGTCAAAAAAAACCCAGATGCTGAAAGAGCATCACAGAATAAAATGTAAATTTACCTCCTCCATTCCATGGGTTCTCTAGGAAGCTGCTGAGAAAGTGTAGGATACAAGGAAGTAAATAAATTCTGATCTCCAGCACCTAAAAATGAAATTCATATATTAGCATGTGCAAATTATAGAATATATATTAACATGCTATTTTACTAATGGTCTGCTGCTATTAAGAGCATTTCATTTTGTCTACTAAGTGGAAACTGGAGTCCAGCACTGAACTAGATTATTTTAAATCACTCTCAAGACCTAATACAACACTTCTAAGCAGGCACATAATACATACACTGTTACAAACTTCCTATTGTGATTTTCCACAGAGCTACATAATCCATATACCAAAGAGAGTATTGTAGAGCTGGTCTAACTCCAAAAACAAAATATGCAGCTCCTTAGCTGGAGTTATTGCTTAAAAAAAAAAAAAGAGTATATTAAAAAGTACTCCAGAATTTAGACTGCCCAAACCAGAAGATTGGGTAGAGAGTGGTTCCTATCCTTCTGCAGCTGGTCCTACCCTGAGAAAATTTGGTTTAGCACATGTTCTGTGCTTTACTGGATATGATTCCTCTCTCCTCATGATCTGAGGCTGTTTTTAATACAAAATACCTCCCTGGCTACCACACTGTTCTTGAAATCTTCAGAAATACGAGGTCTGTTAACACAGGTCCCAAACACCTACATTAAATATTAACACCACTGCAGGAGCTACTTATGCACAAGTCAGAACAAAGAGTAGTTCTACCACATGAAAAAAATATATTACTAGTAACCTTTCAACAACAATTCTTTAATTCTCTTAGGTACAAGAAGGATATGACAAGGACAGGACATTAATTAAGATTTTAACAGCCTTATAGGCAATTCTGCTATTTCATGGTGGTTTTCCCTCTCACAATCATTCTGCACCAGAACAGGAAGATCTTCTCACTATCCTGTGGAACTGGAAGCTGCAGCTGAAGAAGTACCTGAAATCCTTTTTTCTCCCTCCCATCACCCAGTCTCATATCCAGGCACAATTGCTTCCACCTTCCATTATCCTTCTTTAGTTCATCTTAGAAATCCTTTTCTAGTCCACTCTCTTTTCCCCAATTTTCTCATATATATTATTATTCTCACATAGAGTGTTTTGATTCCCAGCACTAGCAAAATTCCATCACCACACAATAAAGAATATTAAAAAATTAAAAGCTTAAGTGCAAGAAAAGCAAAAACAGCTCTTCTGATGCCTAACTGCATCAGCTATTTTCAATAATGCAATTTCATAAAATAGCTAAAAACCTAAACAAAAAACAGTTAGTACTTTATTCCCTTTTCTCCAAAAAAGTACTTTATGCTTGATCCTTCACCTTCATCCTGTCTGAATTAAGTGTACCATATCAAATGCTATTTAAGATCACAAACAAATGCCCTGAATGAATACTGAAACAAGTGTTAGTCATATAGTTAATGCTGTTTTATACCAAGTTACACCTCTGTGAGCCATGCTGAGAACAGTCTATTGATTTGCAACTCATTACTGCCCACAAAGAGTGAAACATGGCTTAGTGACTTAGCAGCAGCATGATGACCACATCAAAATGAGAGTTTGTGAGCTCAAAGTCTGCTGGAAAGAACAAGCCACATATTTTTTCTCTGGAGCATTGCAAAGTATTTTTTCTGCACCTAAAAATTCAATGTATGCCACAAAAATATTCCAGGATTCAACATTTTAAGTAAAAAGGACTACTACTGAATACAGAGAACTAAAGGATAATGTGTAAGCACCCTGCCTATGCAGACAGACACATCACATAATCAGCTTAAAACAGTATATTCATTTTAAAACCAGTCAGCCTTTCCTCCTGCATTGGTTTTGAGGACATATCAAATACACACAAGAATGTGTTTCATGATCAAGGCAACACAGCCCTCTAGGATTAGAAGTGATAACAGACCTTCAATGTGAAATACACTGGCTCTCTTTGAACACAGACCAAAGCTGCTACCACGTATTTCCAACACCCAAAGGGCTCCAACATTTCATGTTCTGCTCAACTGGACCCTGTATCTACTGCAATCAGCATGTTTGAGCTGATCAAGCCAAGAACACTGGAAGTGATCAGCAGGCAACACCAGCACAGCACTGACATGGGACCAACACTGAGACCTGCAAGTAGAGCAAGGAATTGTAAGGGCTGGCAAGATGCACAGCAAATTGTGAACTGGGTGTTACTGGGCTGCAGGGAGGGAGGGGAGCACCTCAGCAAGCACACAAGGGCACGACCTGCACAAATAAGAGAACAGAAAGTCCCAAAAGATCACTATTTCTGAAGTGGTGTTGAGCAAGATTCCTTTGACTCAAGAGACCTCAAGCATGGCAGAAGTCTTATTCTCTATATATATGATGCCCCAGTAGTTGGTGTACCTATGATCTACTTTCCAAAATATTAAAAAAAAAGAAAAGGAAAATAAAGAAGAAATAACGGAGTAAATACAAACAACAGCACTAAAGGAATTTCTGCGTGTATCTGACTGAATTCTGAGTTTAGAATGAAACATTCCAAAACCTCTGTAAGTAACCCTGGAATTCAAACTTAAAGCAAACCCAAAAAAGTCTGCAGAAAATTCTGAGAATAACTTCAAATATTTTGTTGTAGGATTTTTGGTCATTTTTTGCAAGTTGGTGAGGAGGTTGTTTTGTTTGATGTGTTTTGGAAAAAGAAAAACAAAACAAAACAAACACGAACAAAAAAACGAACAAAAAAACCCCAAAAAAATGTTAAAAAACCCAAACAAACAAACAAATAAACCCCACACAAACCTCAAAAAGAAAGATGATGACTCAGCCATATCACAGAAAATTAATTTCAGTGGATTGGTCTCAACCCTAAGACCCAACCCAAATCATTCTATGGCTGTTAATATCATTCTGTGGCTGTCAGTAATGGGGCCAGAGTGTAAATGATTATCAGACATAACTGAAAAGGACAAGGAGAATGTGCATATATAGGAAAAAAAAGTAATTCTGGAATCCTATCATAATTAAAATCAAGAAGCCTTCTAGAGAAGGGTTTTCATCTTTCAGAACCAACAGACAAATAAGACCTAAATATTCCACAGAGATTATAAGCAGGGAATAACATTACAGTCTGATAACCTCTAGGGGCACCGACCTCAGCTTTTAAACCATTTACATCTGAATTAATCTTCTCCCCATCTGGATGTCAACAGACACCCCACAAATACAGAAAGAACACAGTAATTCTTCCAGTGTTACCACACCAAGTACGACAGGGTTCTGCACATGAAGTGGTAACACACAACAACTGAAATCAGTAATGCTCAAGTGATATATTTAAAAAGAAATACCCCAGGAGAAAGAGAAGAACAAAGCACCTGCTTCCCTTCTTTCCACATGACAAAGTTCAAAGGGTAGGGCTTTGGCACCTCTCTAAACACTTCCCACATGCTGTGGGTGAAGAATAGATTGAGAGCAGCCCTGAGGAGAAGAAATTGGGGGTGTTGGTGGAAGAGAAGCTGAGCATGGCCAGGCCATGTGCCCCCACAGCCCAAAAAGCCAAAGGTGTCCTGGACTGCATCCCAAAGCACCGTGGGCAGCAGGGGAGGGGGAGATTCTGCCCCTCTGCCCTGCTCAGGTGAGACCCCACCTGCAGAGCTGCCTCCAGCCCTGGGGTCCTCAACATGAGAACATCAACCAGCTGGAGAGGGACACAGAGATGCTCCGAGTGCTGGGGCACCTCTGCTATGGAGAGAGGCTGAGAGCTGGGGGTGTTCAGCCTGGAGAAGAGACCTTAGAGCCCCTTCCAGCACCTCCAGTTGCTCCAAGAGAGCTGGAGAGGGACTTTGTACAAGGTCCTGGTGTGACACAACAAGGGGCAATGGCTTTAAGCTGAAAGAGGGTAGATTTAGACTTCAGGAAGAAATTCTTCCTTGTGAGAGTGGTGAGACCTTGGCACAGGGGACCCAGAGGAGCTGTGGCTGCCCCATCCCTGGAAGCGTCCAAGGCCAGGCTGGACAGGGCTTGGAGCAACCTGGGAGAGTGGAAGGTGTCTGCCCATGGCAGGAGGTTGGAAATGGATGATCTCTAAAGCCTTTTCCAATCCAAAGCATTCTGCGATTCTTTCCTCTTTGTCTTTCCTCCTGACATTTTGTTACATCAAACCAGTGCAGCCTTCCTCCCTTCCCTCTTTCCCTATCTAGGACACTTGTTCTACTCTAAATTTGTTCAGGAACAATGAAAACCAGAATGACCACCTAACCAGGACTTCCAAGGGGAATATGCACTCTTTGTAGAAGCTAATACCAAAGAACCATAAAATATTTACATTTTTTAGGTTAATGCCTGTCTAAAACCACCAAAATCCCCAATAATCTATATTTTTCTAACAATTTCCAAATTTCTTAGATGCTTAGAGGCTTTCTCACTATAGAATCTAAATATACCACAGTGATTTTTTTTTCCTCTAGAGGAAATTATCCTAACCCACTAACTACACAGGCAGTTTAAAACAAAAACTCCTCAGGTCAGATGACTAAAGAAGACAAATATTTTCCTTTGATACCAATGACAAGCCCAGTCAACTGAGATAAAAGGCTTTGAATACCTTTAAAAGAACACAGGGCCAAGACTACACTTCAGTGTAGTTTTGTTTAGGTTTTATCCCCAAGTATCACTCACAGCTAACCTTTCTGACCCCATTTATTTTTCCACTACTAAAAAGTTCTACTACAAATCTTTTTTATTAAATCATTATCCTGTAAGAAGTGGATCTATCTGAAGTTTTGGTGAGGTTTTTATATTTACATCTTTTAAAGGTCCTCCTCTTTCCCAACTCAAATTCATTTTCAAAAGATGTCTAAAAAACAAAACACAACACAGTTAAATTGCTATATAAAAACCATAGCTGATTCACTGGAAGAAAAGCCTTTTAGCAAAACTTTGATGCTTCTAAATCTGTAAAACAGTTTAACACTAATAAGTATATACCACTTCTCATAACACATGTAATCAAATATTTAAGCACAGAATAATGTATCAACTACACATCAGTGATGACTTCCAGTGCAGGGAGCATTTTTGGTTGAAAACAGGGAAAATGCATTTATAGGATATAATTGTTAAATGGTCTCACTAGCAGCAAATCATTCTAATCACTTGGGCTACATCCTGCTTCTTGCTGGCACATTTTTTATTACATCTATCTACTAGTAACAGGAGAACTTTTTAATCAGGCTCCCCCAGTCCCAGAACAAGATTCTTAATTGCAAGTATTTATTTTCACCACAAAAAGATGCAAAATTCCTCCCCACTCCTTACTTTTATTAACCTTTCTGTAACTGCTGTAGATAATCACAAACATTTTCTATTCTTGGGCTTACAAAGTTTTTGCTCTTGGTTTTTTTGTTGTTGTATCACAGCACATTCTGAACATGGACCAGATAAAAATGATGCATGCCATTCTCTCCAAAGATTACATATAAAAGTCCATTGTGCTAAAACAGATTATTGTCAGTGAGAGCAAACATGCCAATACACCATATAAACAGACAGCAGACAATATAAACATATACTATGAGCTGATAATGGAATATTCCACAACTGTATGAAGATAATTACGAAAAACAAGCTTGTTAGGAAAGCTCTGAAAAACTTATTAATTACTCCATTTAGTAGAATTGCCTTTAGTCTTCAGCCTTGTCTTCATATGGATAGAGTTAATAATTTAAGTGCAAATCAGCTACATAAGGATAAATTCTTTGGCTGATCAATATATCCAACAACATTATGCTGAAGTTCCAAAGACCTTCTCAAAGTTTCAAATAGGATTCCTGAGAAGGAAACATTGTTTGGGTTTCCTAGGAAAGCAATCTGTACTGGTTCAGAGATTTTGTAAAGTCAACATTGTACAGAAACCACTCAATTTCAAGACGTTCGATGCAAACACAAAACTTGCCTCTGCAAAAAAAAAAAACAACCCACCCAAAAAATTAATGATGCTAAAAATAATCTTTCTACAGCAGTGAGAAAGCTGTAAGATGACTCAAAACACTTTGTAAGCTTACCAGGTCTGGTAGCAATGCAGAAAAATTGCTACAAACTTGAGTTGAGACTTCACAAAGTATCGTGCCAGCATGAGAAGAACCACAGCTGTAAAGCGAAACTCCCCAGCAACTTTGCAATCTAGTAAGACTGACAGTGTAAAAAATATGGCTCAATGGCTCAAATTAGTTTGGAATTGAGTCATCATGGCACTCAGTCCTACCTGACAAGAGTGATTTAACACCCAGGGGTGCTGCCATACTGAGAAAAGGGAAAACACATAAAGGAACAGCAACTTTCTGTGAATATAGTACTTTTCCCACACTTGGAAAATATGGTTGTTTGTATGCCTAGAGAAAGTGTCTCCAAAGGTTTGTCGTGCCTTGCCAAATTCTATGAATGTAAAAACTCTCTGTTAAAACTACAGGTGTTTCCAGCAATGCAAACACAACAAAAACAAAGCTAATTTACCTATGCGCAGCTTCTGAGGGCAAAATAATTAAGTTACAGCACTAACATGAAAAAAGTACTGACAAAGACTGCATTTGTAACTGGTATCAGAGGTCCAAGACATGTGGAACCTGCCATTTTTTTCCATACACCAAAGGTTGTACATGGAGTGCTGAATTCAGGGTTGTGCCAATATAGCAAATAACTACAGTCACAATACATACTAACTCACAGATTTGAAAGCATAACTCTCTCCACCAAGGAAGCATTCCTTTCAGAGCACTGTCAAATTTATTTCAAGTAGGTAAAAACATTTGTTTAGGAAACAACTCTGGTATGCACAGTGTTGAAAAGAAGTTTCACTACAAACAAAACTCCTTCTTAAGAATAAACCCTAAGAGCTCTCAGGAGTTATTTCATGATGCTAAAGTTTACCTGACAGAGATTAATCTAAATCTTGCAGCAAAAAGAAATACTTATGTTCTGAAAAGCACCCTCACTTAACCTTCACTCTTGCTCCATGTAATCAGAACCCAGCCATTCCCTCCCAGGTCTGTTTTTTCCCCATGTGCACCTCTTGAGTGGGACACTTACCCCAGGCAACTCCAGCTGCCTGAAACTGGAACCACAGACAAAAGATAAACTGTATTTGTTGAGCAGTTTCTAATACCATGGCTTTTAACGTCTTTTGTAACAAACCAACACCAAGTCAATCCTTTCCCTGTAAGGCCAAGCCTCACCTCTCTGTAAATCTCTGGAATATAATGTTTAGAGGAGCTTTCCTTCAAGTAATGCATTATTGGTGAATGCCCTCATTTGAAATACTACAGTCTTTAAGTATTCCACTTTTCTGAACAGAACAAAAAGGAAACTAAAGCAGTCACAGTAAAATGCATTCCCCATTGCAATCAAATGTTTTGGTTTGAAATGTAGCAAGTCACCCTTACTTCATTCACCAGAGAGGCAATCTCTGAGCACTTTTGCTGAATTAACTCCTGAATTAGGCTGTCTCAGACCAAGCCACTCTAGTCCATACCAGTAAAGATACTGCTGTTGTGCTTGTCCAGAGCACTAGGAATGATTCCCTTGGTCCAGGAGTGAGGCATACAAATGACACATAACACTAACCTCTTATCTCATTTGTAAGCCAGCTGCTACCATGCTGGATGGGGGAAAAAAACCCAAACATTTTACAACCATAATGTATGCTCACTCATCACACAAAATTAATATTATTTTCAATATTAGACAACTGGGCTTGATTGAAATCTGGTTAAATTTTGTCTTTGGAATTTTGAAAATTTCCTTCTACAAAGAGACCAGACTTCTTTTCAGCACCTACTGGCAAAAACTCTGGGTTTTACCCTGAGGTAAAACTTTGTGTACTTCAACAGACTAAAATGTTACTTATTCAAATCATACAGGGACAGAGAAGACTGGCTTGCACCACCAAGGCCTCCTGCCACACACATAGAGACTCAATTCTGAATACACATAAAGCCAGAAAATCTAAAAAGCAAGTCCCCACAGCCTGAATAGCAACATTAACACCAGCAAACTATATCCTCCAGATGTTTCTGATGTGCACATTTTTCTCAAATGTGCATTTTTCACCCATTTCTTTAAATATGAAGTGAAATGGATTTCAAAATTCTTTAAATAGGTGAGTAGAGAAGATTCAGTACAGATCCTGTTCACTTCAGCTTATGAACTGCATTCAAAAAAAGGAAAAAAGTTTCAGACAGAAAAAAGCACATTTATAAAACAGTCTGGAAAAAAGATATACATACAGAGTTCCACAATTATACAGCTACAAGGTTACAGTTGGATACTTTCTCCAAGTAACATCTAAAACTTTAACCACCAATAAATGCTTACTCCATAATAAGAAACACAGAACTGTGAAACAAGTTTCTATTTCACAGGCACATAAAGTTTTCCCAGTGTTCTGTTGATAAAGTGCAAATATGTATTTTGTTACATCATCAGTAGAGATACTTCTGATTAAGACCAGCCACTGGCTACTTTTTGTTAAAAGAGAAAAAGCTGAATTCTCAATGCTGATCTCATTCACTTTACCTTTTTATTGACAGCATTATGGCTGTAGTTAGAATAAAAAAGACTATTCCAGTTGGAAAGAACCTACCAGGATCCTCTGGTCCAACCACATGACCACTTCAGAGCTGATCAAAAGTTACAGCATGTTAAGGGCACTGTCCAAATATCTCTTGATACACTGACAGACTTGGGACAGACTTAGACACCTCTTCTAAGGAGCCTCTTCCAGTGCTTGACCCCTCTCCTGTTAAAGAAACACTTCCTAATAATGCCCAACCTAGTCCATGTGCTTGTTTAAAGTGAACTTTGAGTGCATCCCTCTATACCTGTAAGAGCAGGCAGGGTCAGGTTGTACATCAGGACCACCTGCCTGTCTCTGATACCTGAAAGAACTAATTCATCACTGGAAGCACGATATCCCGTTTTGGTTAACTAAACTGTCTCAGGGATGGAATCAAAGCACAGCAGCTAAAGATTAAATTATAATGTCATCAGTGGGATCGCCACAGAGGATGCCTCCTCGCAACTTCTCTTAACACCAGCCATCCACACAAAGCTCGCTGGAAGGAAGTTTTGGGGCTCACGATTTATTCTCGTATTTTACCCTCTTCCCCTAAACACCTCTGAGGAGGACACTCGGCTTGTTATTCACAACAGAAACAAGCACAAGTTTGCGCACTGCCATTAGAAAGGAGGAGGAAGCAGTGAGGAGGCAAACCTCGCCATCGGATCCCCTTTGCAGGTGCCCTGTCCCCAGCGGGAGCTGCGGGAGCGCCCCAACACCAGCCACCCCCTCCTGCCTCCCCCGGGCCCGCAGGGGCACCAGCCGGACCCCCAGCCCCGACAGCGGCGGCGGCGGGGGCACTCACAGGTCACGATGGGCTTGTTCTCCATGGTGTAGATCACGGGGGGCTTCTCCCTGCCCTCCTCCTCCTCGGCGGGGTCCATGAGCGGGCGGGGTCGTCAGCCCCGGCTCCCCCGCCCGCCCGGCGC
>VWYI01044717.1:62797-163866 GCA_013399455.1 Anthoscopus minutus | reverse complement strand
ACCCGGGGCGGGGCTGGCCCTGAGGGAGGGCCCGAGGCGCCTGAGGGTCAGAGCCGCCCGGGCCGCCCTGATCGGTGACAGCCGGCGTGAACGGGGTGAATCCCGGAGTGATCGGGGTTGGAGTGACCTCTGGAGATCACCCAGTCCAACCCTGCCCAGGCAGGGTCACCCAGAGCAGTGGCGCAGGAACACATCCAGGTGGGTCTGGAACGTCTCCAGAGAGGGAGACTCCACACCCTGCCTGGGCAGCTGTTCCAGAGCTTTGCCACCCTCAATGGAAAGAAGCTCCTCCTTTTGTAGGGGTGAAACTTCTCGTGTTGTAGTTTCTTCCCTCCTTGTGCTTTCGCTGGACACCACTGAAGCGGCTGGCACCCTCCTCTTGGCACCCTCCTCGCAGATATTTACATTTATGGATGAGATCCCTTCTCAGCCTTCTCCAGACTTAACAGGCCCTGCTCCCACAGGCTCTCCTCATAAAAGAGATGCTCTTTATTAAAATGAATCTTACTGAAATTCGTTGCAGGACTTCTGTGAGGATTTGGTGGACTTCGTGGGCAGCTGCCCGCTGTATCATTCCCATGGCTGTTCCCGGCTAGTTCAGTGGGAGTAAGTACATTAGGGATCATATTTTCCACTGACTTCAAATATATAAGTGAATATGGCCCTTGAAGTTTAATGATTCATAATGAAGGGTTTTAAATGCATATTTAAATAACACCCCATTACACCCCATTATATTTTTGTTGGTCTAATTAGTGGTATTAGATCCATAAAGTTGACCCTTATTTTACTTTAGGCTGAGATGCTATTACTTTCTTTTAAATAAATATCCTGTTCCCTTTGATCATCTGCAGTTTCTTCAGAATGAAAAATCCCAAACTTAGAGGGTTAGCATTTACTGTCTCAAATAAAAGTGAGTAAGATCTAGAGGAGTATATTGAAAGTAGCCTACCTTGAGGAGTAAAAAATGGAAAATACTGCATACATGTGTAAAGCCTACATCACGTAGGACTATAAGTAATCTGTGAATTAATCATAGCTATTGCAAAGTGACATTGTGCTCAGGTGGCTCAAATATTTACAGAACTCAATTTTTTTAGAATTTTCTTTCAGTAAAACCTTAACTGTATTTTAAATATTGATTCAAAAATACTTACAGCTTCCATGTAACATGTTTCATTCCTTAATACTGCTGAATACTCCCAGTTTCATCCTTGCCATTTTACTGTGGGGATTATTTGTTGTTTCCTATTTGAATATTTTCAGCAACATTTGCACAGAAATTAGTTTTGACCTTGGTTGTAACAAAGCTTGTTTCCTTGGCACAGTCAGACTTTAAAAAACTTATATAGCACAATAAAATGTTTTACCTGATTTTCAGGTTTAGGTGAGCAGCTAGACACAAACATTTCTCAGTGCTGTCAAAACACATCATGGTACAATTTTATTTTAAAAATGTCAGCACTTAAGTACTGTTTTACAGTGTAAGTTATAAGTGTATGGCAAAAATTATTTACTGAGACAGAAAAGAAAAATCCCTCTTCAGGTTCTTATAGAAAATTAGAAATTCCTCTCAGTAAGCTCTAAAGTAACTCATTTTGTGCATCTGTCAAATGGTCCTGAACAGCACAGGTAGGGAAACACGTAAACCCAAAACAAATGTATTTAACCCTTTTTCTCAGAGATTAGACCTAAGGCAAATAAACTCATTGGGATTAACATTTTAATTGCTATAGAATTTGATAAACAATTCAATTTCCTCTCTAGTTTTTAATGTTGCAGTAAAGCTGTTTCTAACAACACTCCCAAAAAGCCAACAAAAACAAAATCGCTGTCATAGCCCTGCTTGCTGGTTTTGATAGCAAGTGAAGCAAATACATCTCCATTTGTAGTTTTTTCCTAAACCATCTTCTCCCTCCCAAAAAACAAGACAGACTCATTATTATACACAAGGAGACTAAAGGAAACAACTTTTCATTGTGTCTCAGGTGTTTAATTGCCAAAAATATTTAAAACTCAGTTTGACAGGTAAGTGAGAATAACTGGTCTCTGATGGGAAAAGTAGATCTTTTATAGCAAACTACACAGAGAAAAAAATTGAGCGTTTGGAAACTGAGACTCTGGCAGTGATGTGCTTTTACCTTGCATTTTGAAATGAATGGACAAAATTTTCCTTACAGGGAAAATGTAAAGGGAAAAAGGGACCACTTGGAGGGCAACGGGAATTTTGCTTATCCTCTTGCTTTTACACCAACTAAAATACTCTCTGTCTCTACTAGAAATCATTACATGTCTTAAGTGAATATTAATTTTGTATCCACAAGACATAATAATTACAGACAGCAGGCCACCATGATGCTACAGTTCACTCCAATTTTTCAACCTGACATGCCTGGCAAGATAAAATTCAATTCTTGCCTACTGATCAGTCTTTTTAGCCAAGCAAATTCTCTTCACCATTTCAGATTGCTAGGTATCAGGTGCCTCAAATTTTTCTGTTGCCACATTAGCAGGGCAGAATGATGCCTGCACTTTGAATGAGGAGTCAGTAAGAGAGGAGGAGCTGAATTTGAGGTATTTCATGGCCAGGCAGAGCCTGTACAAATGCTTTTACGTGTCAGTATTATCATTTCTCTTCCAGCCACAGGCTTGGTGCCCAAGTAGGTCACACCTCTGGGATGGATCTTGACTTTGAGGCACAGTATAAAGGAGCAGATTAATCTAGGAGGCCTCTGTATGACTGGATGGAAAGACTGCATGTATATTATTAAACCAAGAAAAATTTCCTGGTTTCCAGGTCTGTGCATCTCATTTTCCTGTGCATTTCAGGTCAGTGTGGACAGAAGGGCACAGCAGTCTTCCTTTTCATCCCTACTCCACAGCCTGGCTTCTGCACAGAGAAGAGATGTGCTGATGGAGCAGGGCCATAGCACACACCATCAACACTCAGGTGAGTGGTCACAGGAACAGAGCTCTAACAGGAAAAGCAACCTCAGAAAAATAGACTCTCTCCCAAAACAAGGCACATAAACTCATTGCATTTCCACACCCAGACTCTACACATCACACTTACTTGGTTTGACTGTACTTCATGAACTGTTTCATTACCAGGAGCTGGTGTCACTTCATCCAACTTCCACTTTGTGCACTCTGATTGTGCAGCCTCACCACCTCTCAGTTCACAGCTTCTCTCTGCGACAGGATTTGTAAGTTATCATACAGAATTCAAAATTTTCTCCTGTCAAAATTTTGCACAGTTGTTCTTCTCTGATGTTTCTTCTCATTGATGACTTAGAGATTGATATACCCAACTGCCACCAGGCAGTTCCATCAGTACTACCTGGCTGGGTTTGGGTTAGGCTGGCTTCATGGGAAGTTTTGTGGCTTTTGGGAACTCCCCGTCCTAGAGGAACAATGAAGACTTGAAAGGTGGGAATTGTTTGAGAGGAAGAAACTGGTTTCAGAGGTGCTCTTTGTGTATATTGTGTGGTGGTTAATGTAAAAGAAGGGTTAAATTTCTCATTGTTCTGTTCTATCATCTTTTATATGTGCAAACCCAGTGACACAGGTGTCAGGCAAACAGAGGAAGTCAGCATATCCGACACCTTTTTCTGCTCCTGAATTTCCATTTCCTTCTTTTTTCTCTTGCTCCTCTTCTCTTACTTTTACTGGTTTGTTTGTCCTGCAAGGCAGGACAAGGAATTTCTTTGTAAAACATTTGGCACTTTAACTTGGTCAAAATAAAACATAGCTGTACCCTTAGGAACAATATCACAGAGATTAATGAGCTCCATATATGCAAGAGAAGCAGCAGTGGTTTTCTGAGGAACTGAATCCCATGTCTCAGGTCTCCCAAAGAGCAAGAATTAAATCCCGGCTCTTTGTTATAACATTAAGTCTTAAAATATGATGTCAGTCTTCAGGTTCCTACTGGGACAACTCTTGGTGAATTTTTTTCAAATATTTAAGCAGCAGGAAAATGAAAGGAAAACACTTAAAGTGTGACCCTAATTGCTTTATGTTTTGATGCAATGTCCATTACAGGGGAAAACCCACATTTGAAAATGTTCCTGCTGAGTTTGAAAATTATGACAATCCTCCTATTTTGGGGAGGCAGAGAGAGAAAAGAGAAAGAATGGTGTTGGTGAAAGGAAATGATCACCAGCAGGTGAGGGTTTGATAGGAGGAAAGTAAAATTCTTATGCCAGGTTTCAGTCAGGATGAAGACAAAACCAGCAGTGTCTACAGGACAATTTGCTTCCCCCCCTCCAGTGTTCTGTGACTCTCTGTAAGATAACCAGGGCCCAGGGCTATCATTGTAGATCCTAGGATCCCTAGAGTTGCTAGAAGTAACAATCATGAATTTCTTGTATTCTCTCATTCATATAAAATCCAAGTAAAGTTTTGCCATGAAAAATATTATCTTTATATTCTTCATATCTGACCACACTCTTAACATTTCTGCTGGATCTAGTGGGTTGAGCCTGGCCAGCAGCCACACAAACACTCACTCTACCATCCCCAGCAGGACAGGGGGAGAAAAGAAGAAAAACAGAATGCACATGGGTTGAGATAAAAACAGTTTATAGGTGAAGGAAAGAGACAGAAATGAAGCAAAGGAAATCACTCACCACCTCCCAAATGCAGACCAGCCATTCTCCAAGCAGAAGCCACCTTGGAAGCCAGAAATGTCCTTTCTCTGTCCCAGTTTTTACTGGTGACCATGATTTTATGGCATTGTGTTGTATGGAAGGAAAAGCCCTTTGGGCAATTTGGGCCAGCTGGCCCAGCAAAGTCCCCTCACAATCTCTTGCCTATCCCAACCTACTTGCTGGAGGAGAGTGTCCAGTTCTGCTTGTTTTTACAATAATCTCATTTAACAGATTGGGTTGATTTCCCTGCAATGACTTAGTGTAGGATTATTCCAGAGATATTAATGAAATAATATCCAGACTTTGACATATTGTCACCACTACTTAAAACTGAGCCTGTAGATGGACAGTTCTAGGTGGAATGGTAGGAGAGAGCTCATACATGTACTTTTTTACCAAAATTTTAAATTCTGTTTGACCTGAAAAAGATTACAGAAGAGAAACTTTATGGGGAAGATGAATATTTGAATGTTCAACAGTAGCAGGGTTTGGAATGAAAACTGAAGGAATTTCTAGAGAAAACCTCCCTTTTCAGGCTGAGCATCAACTTTCACCTCTGGGGAAAGTTCAAAAAATTTTTCCAATAAAGTTAAAGGATAAATCTTTGCTTGTAGTGATTTCTTACATTTTCCTTTGATACTTCTGGTAATTAATATTTAGGGAGAAATGGATATTGAAGTCCCTGGGCATCCAGTGAGATGACCATCACTCTATACAGTGTTTGGGATTAAAAATAAAACAACATAATAACTGTAAGTAAGTTTTATAGAATTAGTGAAGGAAACTTTACCCCAAAGGAAGAATTATTCAAGGAGGCAGGAGAGAAGCAAATGCATAGTTTTATGTTTTCACTTTGATTTGTGGTAGCAGTCAGAAAACTCACCAAAAAGCACAGAAAGTTTAACTGAGTGAATTCTGGTTTTCATTAACTAATTTCTTGAAATCACAGCCACCTGCAGAAACAGAAAAAAAATACAGGATTTTTATATTTGGGGAAATAATTTTCTAATTATAAATTGTAATTATACAAATTAAAATTGTAAAAAATTGTAATTATAAATTATAAATTGTAATTATAAATTTCTAATTGTAAATTCCTTTTTTTAAAATGAGTACTTTAAAAGCCACCTTGTATTTTTTTAATTAGTGTGTCACTTACAAATCATTAGTGCTACATAATAATCAGAATTTTGGCTTTTTATTGCATATTGTTGGGAATGAATCATTGCAGAAACATATTTAGTAGCCAAAAAACCTGTGTGGGGAACCTATTTCCATAGAAGCTCTATTCAAGAGCATTTTCATTCCATCCATAGATTTCTGCAGCAGAATCTGCTGTGTTTTGTGAACTGTTCCCCATCACCAGAGTTGGAAAAATATGGGAATGCAGAGAAGGTGACAGTAACTGTGGAAGAGCTGCTGTGTGTCCCTGTTCTGAAACCCCTAAATGACCACAAGACAAACCACAGGGACACGGTTGAAATGTGGGACAAAAGAACTTTAATAAGGGTCAGGAATAGCAAACAGCCTGGAGAAGGGGAGAGAAAAAGAAATTATAGAAATCCTTATTTTGAATCCTCTTTATATCACAGAAAATATTTAAGAAAGGAGTCTACAGACATACAGGCCAGCAAACCAGGGCAGAGCAGCTGGAGCAAGGAGGAGGAGGAGATGCTCCCTGGTCTGGAAGGGAGAATCAGAACCTTGCTATTTGTCCAGCATAATCTTCACAATCTTCAACACCAGTCTGTACCTTCTGTGGCTCCAAGAAGCCTCCTTTCCTGGCTGTGCCTCTCTTCTAGCACCCCTCGAGACAGACTTTCCTCCTCCTCCAAACAGTTTTCTTTGACTAGTTCTCTAAAATCCTACTTATCCAGGGAGGATGCCACAAAAAGGCAGCAGGTTTGAGTTATCAGAGGCAGCTCTACTTTGCAGACATGAGAAAGGCATTTGGACTCAGATCAAGTGCTGAATGTGTTACAATCATGCCAACGCACCTCAGTAAACAGGAATGAGTTCAAAGTATGAGATTTTGAGTAAGAAAGCATAAACATCATTACCAGGATCTTAATGTTATTTGTCTAATGGTGCCAGCAACTGCTTTTGCTACCCCTATACCAAATGAAGCACATAAAAGAAAGAAGAAAAAGCAGATGTGACAGCCCTTACTCCAAGCTAATTCTGAAAAACAGAATAATTCAATCTGCTGCTGAGCTACCCTTTTTCTCCTTTCTTCTCCCTCTATATATCACAGTTCAGATCCATTTCCAAGCCACTCAAACATATTTAGTAACTAACTAGCAATAGTGCAGTGATCTAGGAGCCTTTCACAGCTCCCTGAAATCCAAACAAGTTTCCAACCAGCATGGGCTGAAACAAGGCCAGGTGCCAGCAGGCAGAGAAGGCCCTCAAGCCCCAGGAGTTCCTGCAGCTCTGGACTATGTTCAGGGTAGACCTGAGCTGCAAAACAGAAACATTTCAGCTGCCAGCAGGGAGGCATAGGGCTAATTAGCAGGTCTTGAACAGCAAGGTTCAAACTGAGAGCATCCAGCACTTTCCCTGGTTTTTCATGGATGCTGCTTCTCTGTGTTACCTGCTTCTGCTTCCTTAGCACCCACCTTTTCCCTACTATCCAGCCCTGCTGAGCAAGGAGCTGTAGTAGTGTCATGAGAACATCAGCTCAAACTGTGTGAAAATGGAAATCAATTCTCACCCATGAGAGAGGTTTGTGTCAGGAGTTTCATTCTCATTTATGCCACGAGTATGAGTGGCAGAGAGCCCAAGGCAGAGTCCCAGGACAGTCACACCCCAACATATGAACTTCCTCTTGAGACTGGAGACCTTAGAAAAAAAGGGTTGTTTGTCTGGAAATTTACCCTATCCTGAGAGGAGTTAGAAGCACAGAAGGATACACATTTGAACACTGGCTGTTCTTTGGAAAAGGGGGAGGTAAAGGGACAGCACCATGGCATGTTTCCATGCACAATTCAAGTGCAGGGGCTTTGGTACCACCACCAGCAAGGTGATTTCATCACCAGACACAGGAAATCTGTCATGGGCTGCCATGAGCACCTGTCAAGAGCACAATGTATCTAATCTGTGCACAGCCAGAGAGCTCCCTGCTCCCAGCTCACAAGGTAATTCACTGTTCTTTCATCAGCTGTACTCTGCAGTCTGCACCTGGACTCTCTCAGCTGGGGACTTACAAAACTTTCCTCCAGACTATATTAATTTCTATTCATTTTTACTTCCTACATAATTAGAAATGTAGATGCGTGGTCACTTAACACATTACAGGAAACATTATTAAAATACATTAGTTAGTTTACTAACTAATAATGCTTTTGCACAAACATATCATTGTAGTTCTGGATTGTTACTTCATTTATCATCCTTATTAGGAGTAGCTGCTGAAGAGAACTGAAGTAAGTAAAAATGAGACCATAAAATTTCTATTTCAGTTTTCTAGGCAATAAGGATCTATTCTAAAGAATGTTGAAGGATGATTGTTTAATCTCTGCCCATCACACCAGCCTGAGGAAGAGCTCACACATGTCCAGGGGATGTAAAACTGATGGGAATAAGGAAGGAGGGAATCTTAGAGTGAGTTACACCATTATTTAAATACTCTTCTCTGCATTCATCAAGGGAAAGCTCCATTCCAAATTAGAATGTGAAATTATTAGTTGTTAAATTAAAATGCATTATTAATTAGAAATTTGATTCCCTTGCGAGCTTATCTTGGGCAGGTCCTCCCTGGGTGGCAAAATTGAAGTACTACAAGAATAATGAAGTCTGAAGTAGAGGCCCAGAAAGCCATTCTTAATAAGCATAGAAGTAAATATTCTGATGAGAATCCTCCCCTTCAGAATAATTTTTTATTATTATTTTTGCATCCTGCCATATTTTATTTTTGGGTCCACTTCTCAGAGGGTTAAATTGATGGGGTATGTGTGATTTCATGGAGAAGGAGGAGGGCTAAACAACCAGAGACTCAGCAGTAGCATTTTTGAGATCATAAAGGCCTCCAGGCCACACAGGCTATTTCCACCACAGGTTTCTATTCCAGGCTTTGATCCTATTAGATGCTGGTGCTCTTAGTAATAAAGCTACTGAGACAGCTGTAAAACAAAATATATCATTGATGGGAGAGAAAGGACAATGAAATCTCTCAATTCTTGCTCTGACCACCACTGCCCCCAAATAATGCAGCAGCAAATATTTTAAACAGGTGATGCTGCTTAGATCCAGGTCCTGTAGCAGCACTGCAAACAAACCTTCCCTACTTTTAACATCCTGTTAGTCCTTTTCAGCTGTGCCTGAAGACAAGAAGGTACTGAGAGCCTTGTCTTTGGCACCAAACATAAGCTAAGTAAAACTAAACTTGAACCCTCCTCAGTGAGCTGTTGAGAAATGAGGCTTCCTCTTGCAAGTAGAACAACAAAATTCTGATATTTCATTTTTGTAAAGGTGCTATATAGTTATGATGGTTTTTTTTGTATCTTGAGCAGGAGTATGTTTTGTCACAGGTTGCACACCAGGTACAAGGCCCTTTACCCTTCTGATGGGTGGAATAGCAAATCTTTTGTAGAGGAGACAGAAGGGAAAATCTGGGTGTACTGATGGTTTGGATGACACTTCTGAACCTGTGCTGAAATCTCTGAGAAGCCCAAGGGAATTAAACACTGACTCCCATCAAACTGAAAAGGAAGTCATGTGCTTAATCCTATTAGTGCCTCTAAAATTCCCAGAACTAACATTAGCTCCAGAGGTTACTCCACCAAGAGATCCCTTTGAGAGCAAGCAAAAACCCCCATATTGCTTCCGTGCAATTTGTTCTCCCTAAACACGTTATCACTTTGGAGTTAACAGCAATAATTTATGTTCCATTATGTGCACTACTTAATTGAGATAGGCCAGCTGCCTTCTTGCATGGCTGCCAGCAAAACAGTGCACACACTCAGGAAATAACAAATTTGCAGGTTTCCCTTGCCTGCCTTTTTAATCTTACTGGAGTTCTGGGCCAGGGGTGATGGGAGGGATGTGGTTTCTTTGTTCCCATCTAGCAGGGAACTAACTCTGGTGTGAGCAAGTTTCCCTCCTCAAAAATACAGAGTTCCAGTGTGCAGCACAGGGTTGTATCTTGTCCACACCTCACAGCTGAAAAATATTCAAAAGCCTTTTCATAAAAGCATTTTTTAGTAGTTTGAATTCTTTTCCATCCTTTAAACTAGTCAGAAAAGAAATACAGGATTTGCCAGGTAAACTCTTTCATCGTGTTCCATTAGAGAGTCTTGCTCTGAGCCTTCCTGCTGGCAGTGAGAGGAAGCACTGCATCCTTCTGGCAGATTGTGCCATTATAATCCAAATAAATGCTTTGTACTGAAAACTTTCAAATTCTTAAACAATAAATAAAATTTTAAAAAAATTAGAATTTTGCCATAAAACTTTGTAAATAATGGGAATTACACAATTATGTGCTGGGTGGAACACCAGGAGAAGAAAGTAGTAAAACAGAAAAGAGTTTTGCTGCCCATTCAGCATTGATTGTACTTTCCCTATACCTCAGGTTTGTTCAATTGCTTAAAGTAAAGCCTTTCATAGCTGGAAGAAAGCTCAGCTGTGCCTAAAACAAGTCAGCCTTGTTTGGTCAAATAGGACACTTACAGCAGTTGTGTGAAGATTGGAGTAACCTCAGAGAGAAGGATTTTCTCCCAGGCAGCCTCAGGGGTTCAACTTAGCTCTGTGGCAGAGTGGACCCTATTTTATCACATACAAAGCAGCTTTGCTGAACAGAGGCAAAGGGCAGCAGTCTCCTACCTTTGACAAGGACCTCTGGGCTGATAGGAAGCAAACAAGAATTAGCATTTCCCTGAAAATCCTTGTGAAGTTCATATTTCATTGCAGCAAAGGTGAGAGGAGATTTGTATGTGTTCCTAAACTGATTAATTTCCCACATCTACTGATCTTCCTTTTAAATGGAGCAACCACTAGCACTTAACTACTTGCAACTTCACTGGAGAAGAGGGAAAAAAAAGAGATGTCACAACTAGGCCAGTGCTGGATTTGGCTTTTGCAAGTTTGTTTTTCATCTTGCTGATGTCAGGCAAAGGCAGTTCACACCACAAGGCACAACAAAGTAACACAACCTGCACTGCTCCCTGCATCCCATCAGTCAAGTGCTGTGTCTGCACAGAGGCAGTGACCACAGATGGCACGGGAACACCTGCTTTGGCCACTCTGCTTTCTAGCAAATATCTCAGGAAGCACCGTGCTTTGTCTTTCCAGTGAAGAGCAGAAATGCCTACTCCAGCCTTGTCAGCTCAGGTGTCACAATTCCAGCCCCAGCAGCCCCATCACAGCAGTGCCTCCCTTTGGCACAAACCTTTATCACAGCAGAATGTAACAATGTTGGCAGTAAGGGGGACTTCTATATGTGCATGTATCTCATATAATGTATTGATATCATCTGTTATTTTGGTGGGTGACACATAACCCCTAGCAGGAGAAAAGGCTCAGTGGAGATCAGTGAGGGTGATGTGCATGGAGAATGAATAATGGAATCATAGTTTTAAGAAGTTGGAATGGTCCTTAAAGATCATCTAGTTCTGATGATGAACGTTCCACTAGACCAGGCTTTTCAAGGCCTTATTCAGCCTTGATCTGAACATTGCCAGGGATGGGGCATCCACAACCTTCCAGGACAACCTGTTCCTCACCACCCTCACAGTAAAGAATGTCTCCCTACTGTTAACCTAAATTTCCCCTCTTTCAGCTTGTACCCATCAGTCCTTGTCCTGTCACTACAGTTCTTCCTGGCAGAGTCCTTCTCCAGCTTCCCTGTAGCCTCTTCAGACTCTGGAAGGTGCTCTGAGGTCTCCACACAACCTTCTCTTCTCCAGCTGAACAACAGCCACAGCTTTCCCAGCCTGTCTTTGTGGAGGTGCTCCAGCACTCAGCAACTTTGTGTCCCTTCTCTGGACTTGCCCCAACAATTCCACGTCCTTCTTGTGTTGGGGACAGGAGAACTGGACAAAGCACTGCAGGTGGGGTGTCACCAGAGCAAAGCAGAGGTGGAGGATCTCCTCCTTGGACCTGCCAGCCATGTTCCTTTCAGTGGAGGCCAGGACAGGGTTGGTTTCTGGGCTGTGAGTGCTCACTGCCAGTTCATGTTGAGTTTTTTATCAGCTGTCACCTCCAAGTCTTTCTCCACAAGGCTGCTCTCAATCCCTTCCCCACCCAACCCCTGGGTGTGTCTGGGATTGCTCCAGCACAGATGCAGGACCTTGTACTTTGTGGAACTTCATGACCTTCCCACCAGCCCCACCTCTCAGGCCTGCAAGGTCCCTTGCTGTGGGGTGTGACAGACCACAGCTGTGGCACAGCAAGCTGACTTCAGCTCTGCACAATGGGGACCAGGGGGGGCCTTTGGTTCAGATCAACAGCTGCCAACAGCTGAGTGGATCAACTGGTGGTCTAAATACCTCTCCTTTTACACAAGCAGAGGGCAAATTAAATACTATCTCCTTCATGTGTGGGATGGCTAAAAGAACCTGGGCAGAGAGCACTGGACTATGACATATAATATAGGATGTGATGAAATCCATGAGAGCATTTCATTAACCCATACCACAACTATTAACCTTGTATCTACCTACAAAATCCTGTTACACAAAGTTTTGTTTCACAGAGGCACTCCATCAAGCCTGTCAGGAAGAGATTCCATTTTAGAAGCATGTAAAAAGTGCATCAGCCTGTTCCTCACCCCAAAAGCCCTTTGCCCAACATAGCAGCACTCAGGAGGGTGGCACATCTGAACCATGAACTTGCTCCCTGTGCAGCAGCTGATTGTATGTGGTGTTGAGAACACAGCATTGCTTTTATGGAATTCCAGGCTGGTTTCCCAAATACATTAAGGTAGTATTGGGAGAAAAAGAGTGGAATTAGTAAGATGAAAGTACATACAAAAAATGCCACCGCCACAAGCAGCCTCCAACAGTGTTTGCAACTTAAAGAGAGGGTGTATAAGAAGCTGCCACAGCCTAAAGGTCACTGTGATGTGAACTGCTTAGCACAGAAACAAACCACCTAACAACATTCCCTGTGCCTTCATCTGTGGAGCAAACGTGTTCTTCCATTTCCACAGCTCCCTTACACAGTGCTGGCTGTCAAAAAATGCAGTGACACACTGGCCCATTGACCTCCCCTTGCCCATAGACCCCACTGTTGGCTGCTTCTTACAGGTGTAGTTGTGATGTCTGACACTGGTTGGTTCCAGATCAAAATCATCATCCTCTAGGAATGAATTATGGATCCAAGGAGATACAATAGAGGCACTGAGATAAGGAAAGCTGTATTTATGAGAACTCAAATGTAACACAAAAAAGTTTCTGCTTGCATACTCTTAGAATGAAAGCCCATCCTCTCCACAAAAAATAGGTCCTCCCACACAGTGACATGTGACACCACTCATCTGTCAATTTAAGGCAACTCAGCCCAACCTAGACCATTCAAAGGGGAACAGATCAGAGAAGAGAACGCCTACAGAAAAAACCAAGAACCCAGTGCATGCAGGGTAGCAAAAAATGACCCAGGAATGTGATATGACACAAATGTCATTTGGTAAAGGATCACATAGGCTAAAGAAGAGCTGATAGCCCAGGAAACAGAGCTCAGGAGACATAAAGGTACAGTGTATGATGCTGTTGTACACAGGAGGAAGTGCTTTATCTTCTAGTGAAAAAAAAACTTAAAGGATGTTGAATTCAACAAATTGGTTTAATGTACAGTATTTCTGTGTACAGCCACTCTACCCTGCTGCAGTCTCAACTTCTTAGGTTACACATCTTTGGGATTTCTTTGGAGGACTCTTCAGGAAAGGAATATACTTCCCTCCCCTTCTGATCTTTTGGAGGAGCCATGCAAAACTTTATATACTGCTGCTGTAAGTGCCTCAGTAGTGAACCATCCCTCTGCAGTTCTCAAGGACTGGCTTTGTGCAGGGAATGCCCATAGGGTTCATCTTGTTCTTGCCTCCCATCCCCACAAAACAATCCATCCAGGTTATTGCTGCAGATGTGTTGCACTCACATGGGTCAGTTTGCAGGACTGAGACCAAAAAGCATAAATGGAAATGAAACCAACCAAAGCAAAAAGAAAGTAGCCCTTAGTGCACGTTTAGTTACAAACACCAGAGTGGCAAGCAGAAGGATACAGATCTGCCACTTACATTGTGGACTGCTCAATAAACACTGGAAAAAAACCCTGATGCAGGACAGTCACCCTTTTTCATTCAAGCACAATTAAACTCCCTCTATTCCATCACAGTATGTACAAAATCACATACAGTTAAATAAGCAACTGAAAGCATCAATGAGATTCTAATATATAGTACTCTCACACAGCCAAAGCTATTTTATTTTACAAGACAAGGCTTTTGCGTTCATCTTTTTTTCTGAAAGCCCAGTAAAAACATAAACTACTTAAACAAAATTTAAGAGACAACTTACAAAGTAAAATTTGCATAGCACTGTAAATCTGCGTTATTTGTTTGGGCACAGTTCTCCATAAAAACTACAGTAGGTGACAGGGTTGGGTTTTCATAATAGCTTCTTGTTTTTCACCAGATTCAGACACACTTCTTCTGAACATCATAAAATCAAGTGTAGGAAATAACTGTAAAAATGTACAAAAATATATACACATGCACAGTAAATGCATACCCTGTATACAGTTTTATTACTCGTTAGATTTGGCTAATAATGATCGTCTGGTGACTTACACTGCCCTCCGAATGCCAGGTTTGCAATGCATCAATCAGCTTAAGGAGGGCGAGTTTCCTCGGAGAGAAGGTTTTGATTAAAGCTACAGTACTTGCTGGTGATCTGAGGAGTGAGCGAGGCACTGCCGGCAGCGGCCGCCAGGCGTTCAGGCGAGTTCAGCGTTCAGATGTCACAACGGACAGCCCGGACACAGCTGAAGCAAAGGGACACAAAGGGACACAGCTTAGCTCACTGCACAGATGCACATGCACGGGATAAAGGAGGTACACAGAACCCACTCATGCCTTCGGGAGTAAAATTTAATTCCTGATTAGGATCTGCTACCCTTCCTTTCCTTCCTTCCTTTCCTTTCCTTCCCTTCCTTCCATTTTAGTAATTCGTAAGTCATTGTGTTTTTTAAGAATGCACGCTGGCCAAAATGAAGAAAGTTGTGTGAGACTGAAAATTGGTAGTGGTAGCCCCCACACTAATATTTAATCTAATTTAAATATTAAAAGTATCGTCATTACATTTTGATTGCTGCTGAGGTGTCTAATTTTAAAATACATTTTTCTCCTAAAAAGATAAAATGCTGCTTCTGCTAGTGCTTTTTAGAAATAGGCTATCTGTGCTCAAATGGTCTCAGCAGTGAAAGTGCACAAATAATCTTTCTTCTTTACAGTTTCAAAAACTGAATAGTGGCTGACAACTACAGGTATAACATTTTAAGAAATACAGGCAGCTTTCTAAAAGCCTAGAGAGGCTAAAGATCAGAGAAGCATATTTGTCTTAGATGCCAATCCCATGTCTTCCCAATTCTGAAGTATGAAGTATTTTTATTTCTTTTTCTGGTGGCTAACACACATGGCACAGACCCTGCAATGCAGACTTCCAGAATGTTCTCACTCCAAACCACAGCAGGTAAAAAACACACAACCAACAGCCTGCAAGCATCTTGCTGCAGAGACAGTCAGATAAACCAGTCTTAAAGATAAACAGGGAAGAATGAGAGTCTCCATCTGAAACAAGCACTTAGGAGGAATTCTGACCCAAATCATGTGAACATGGCAAGGGTTATTTTTTAAGTTGTCACAGGGAGGTCTCACATCCACATTAGTCAGAGCTTGCCTCTCATATGGTTGTCTCTGCTTTGAAAAGCTCCTGGTGATCACTCAGTTTTCTCAGAGCCAAGAATTTGGTTGGACCTGTCAGTGTTCCTGCTCCTCCCAGCAATGCACCTTGTGGTGTTCCTTCTCCCTCACAGCTCCCAGCATGGCTGGCACCTGCTTCAAGTCCCAGCTTCACTCAGCACCAGCAGCCCTGGAGCTCTGCCTGTCATGATCAGAATGTTCACGCAACTGTGACATACTGGGTGGGAGTACAAATTCAGCATTCTCATCACAGGGATGAGCTTCTTTGTGCAGGCATACCATAGAACTTGCAGCAATTGTCTGCTGGGAATCAGAACCTTCGCACCAAGGCACAGAAGCACATGCCATCCAGGAAATGCTGTGAGCTATCCTGCTGCATCCCATCTTCAAAGGAGATCAGGGAATGGGTTCTTCACTTTGCATAAAGCGTTTGGGCAAGGTCTGCCCAAGCCTGGCTTTAGACTTCTTAGCAAATGCTTCTCCAAGATGCCAAAATACATCAGATTGTCTTCAATCTGAAACACTCTGTTGTAGCATGAAGTTGGCATTATCAAAAGCCTCCAACCCCACATTTCTTCAAAAGGTACATGAAGCAAAACCAGGTTTTTTGGGGTAGTCCCAAGATAGAAGCAGTACTTTCAGCAAATATCCAATCAACAGTGATTCCCTTGCTTTCTCATTATTCCAATTCTTAGTAAAAACCTTGCCCCAACTCCCTTTCACCAGAGGGACCTGTTGCCAGGTAGGGAGGGCCTGTGTGAACAGGCCTGGGAAGATTTTCTCTTCCCTGCTAAAAGTTTTGCTTTGAAGCAGCAAAGTTGCATTATTACATAGCACAAACACAACCCTGTCACTTCAGACCTAGAGTTGTCAACCAGCACCAAAATTTAGGAAGACAAAACCCCAGCCATGTGAGACAACTGCTGTAGGACTGGTTGAACTGGAAAGCTCCGAGTTCCTGCTAAGAGGTTGTAACCAAACCATCTGCAGAAGATACAGGTGAGCAAATATACAGACATTAGTGATGGAGACAAGAGGTACCACGTGGAAGTGAGCAGACACACTCACTTTTCCTGTGAATACCAGGCAATTAGGACACAGGCAGCAGTCAGATTCATTGGTCAGCAATTAAGTGTAGAGCCCTTCGAGATAAGTTAAAGCAGAACAAAGGAACATTGCCCATGCTCTTTGTGCCAGAGACAGATAACTTTGCTCAGTGATGCAAAGTCAATTACAAGAGCACATTCAGCCCACAATGAGCAAGAGAGAACTGTAATCCTACTGAGCCAAGACCTCTGGATACCACATCCTTCTTTAGCATCAGCTCTTTGTGCCTTCCTAACTCAGAGATTCCACATGGCCAGCAGTCCCCGAGCTCTCACACCAGGTTGTCAGATGTAGGTCAACGTGATGCTAACCGTGGAACTGCAAATCCCACTTGGAGAGCAGCATCATTGCTGTTGGTGACAATGACAAGTGCTGCCAAAGGCCAAGAGCTTACATCTATCATTTGTCCATGTTAGTCTGAGAACCATTCCTCTTCGGAGTCGATGCTGAACTCCATGGCAGTCAGCTTCCAAGTCCATACTGGAAAACTCTATTTACTCCAAACAAATAAGCAATAAATGAAAATTCTGACAGGGAGAGGGAAAAAACACTCCCATAGCTGTAAGTTTATTAAACCTAGCATGGTTGAAAATCAAAAGACAAAAAACATGATATATTTCTGTTTATTATTGCTCTTAAAGGGCTTGGTAGTCAAATATACAAGCTATGCTCTATTAAACCAGAAGAAAATAAGATATAAAATCTATGCTCACTTTTCCAATCCAATCCACCTGCTAATCTTCATTAGTGACATTAACTTCAGCTATTTCCAGTCATTTTAATTTATACATACTCTGTGTACGTGTGCGCGTGTGTGTATAAAAACCCCTATTGGAGAGATAAAATTCAAAATGAAGAGATTTGTGTTGGTTTTGTACTGTTTTGTGCACTGCTGTAGGTTTCAGTTTTTCAAGTGGTTACTGATATGTCTGTTTAGAAGAGCAAAATTTAAGTATCTGATGATGTATTTATTATATTTTCAAAAAGAAAGCATGACCAATAAGTTACGATAAGAAAATATGAAATGTTGATTATTCTCCCCTTGATGTACATGCACCAATCCCATGATCCTGAATAGGGAGTTACATGCACTAAGAGGAGAAAAGGATCCTGTAAAGAGAAAGGCTATTAATTCCTTTCTTCTCTAAGCAGCTCCCCTCTTCTCAGCATTAAGAAGGGATTTATTTTGTGAAATTCTTGTCATGCCCACTAATATACTGCTCAAAATGTAAGTATAAAACATAGTCAATGGTCAGCCTGCTTTGCAAGCCTCTTCTGCTAAGCCAGTACAACTTATATATACTCAATATCATCTTCAGGAAGCAAGTATACAGCATTTGTAACATCTTTCTAGGAAGCAAGAATTATACCCATTACTGAATTACTTAAGAAAAAAAAAACCAAAATGGAAAAAAAGAAAGAACCCCCCACTGTTCTCAATACTCTGGTTAAAAACAGGGAAAACCCAGATTTAACTTTATCAGTATTTGGATGTCTGACTGTATTTGAAGACAAAGTACAAAAACACCCAGCAAGGAAAACAGAGTTATGGCTAGGCTCTGCTCTCCTCAGTTGCCAAAGCATATTTCAAATTCCACTAACATTTGCAACAGCTTTGCAGGCCCTCTCTTAGGGAAGATTTATTGAGGGGACAAAGATGACATACTAACTTTGAGGGTCTGGGTACAAGGATTCAGCGAGGTGGAATCTAACAGGAGACAGACAGAACTCAGGTAATCCTTCAAATGCTCTTGTTGAAAAGACCACAAATAAAAATTAAGTGCATGACAGAACAAGTGATTAATGACCCCAAGTAAAATATTTTTCTAAGTTACAAAATTGCTCTTCCAGTGTTTGAAAACAGAAAAACCTGTGGGAGAAGAGGTTACATTCCAACAGTTAAGAGCAAATTCGGAAAGAAGGTAAATTATTACTCTCTTATCTTGGTTACTGGAGCAAAGATGAAAACAACAACCGGTGCTTTGATAAAATCTGCTCTTTACAAAAGTGAGATAAATATTCTAGTGGCAGCTGGGTTACAGACCCTGAGGGTTAGCTTCTGCCCTCAGCTGTAGATCTGCAACTCATTTCACCCACTTCTGCAAGCAGCCAAACGCAGATTGTGACCTTCAGACTTGAACATACAGGTATAGTTACCATCTGTTTGCAAATAATTCTGCAGCTAGGCATACAGCAGCAACCTACAGAAATCTCTGAATGTGCGTTTGTAAAAACAGGAAAGAAAAGGAAGAAAAAGAACGGAAAAAAAGGAGACAGGTACAGACATGATTCTGAGCTCTAATTTTCAGTGAAGAAGACCAAAATGTCAACAAGCAAAACTAAAGATACTTAAAATCCCTGAAGAGACCTTATACTCTTTCTAATGCTTTAACAGCACAGCTCACCTTGTAAAAACTTCACATGAACATCTAAAGCATGACCAAGTCAAAAGAGCAGCACACCCTGTCCTGACACACACAGGCTAAGGTCCTGGCCCCATCTGGATCCATGTTGAAACTCTCATTAGAAGTTCAAGAGATGCCAGCATTCAAAATCTGACTGCTACAGACCTCCTTTTTCACATTTTTTTGCAAAAGAAGACATTTTGAAAACTATTGTGCTGATTTCTAGTGCTGCATCCCAGTTTACTGAGAGAGGTTGGCTGAACTGGACTTTGGTAATGAGAGATGCAAACGGAAATAAAAGGAGAATTGAAAAAATTTCCTTCTTCGCACAAGTCTAAATCCCACAGTCAACCACTAATTAAAAAACCCCAAACAGATCCAAAATTATGGAACATGTTTGATGTGAAACAGGGCAAACAGCACTCAAGACTGAAGTAATGTTTTGAAATTAAACAGCCTTGAGCAGTTAGCAGAAGATAGGATGAGAATTTTATCCTGCTGGATGCGTTCTATGGGATGTGCTGATGGATAACATGCTGATTCCAAACTCCACTATTCGTTCTCCTGCATTACAGAAGTCTTAAGATGTTGCCTGCAAATAAAAAGTGTCAGTATAACATACAAAAAGGATTTCATCTGTAGCCATGACAACACAGCCAAACACACTCTAACCCAATGAACACCTGTCAATTCATTTAAGGAGGGTGTTTTTTCCTGGCTCATTAGTAAGAGAAGTTGGAAATCAATAAATGTTACGTTGGCTTTAGCAAGAGGAAACATTCAATGGCTCCTGTTGTAAAAGTGAGTGTAGTGCTCTTGACAGAAACCAGTGCTTTCAGTCATCTGAAGATACATGTGGCCATGGCCAATGCCCTCTTTTCTCCCCCATCCCAAGTCCCCCAACAAAGCAAGAAAAATTAGTTTCTTCTTCCACCCCACCCTAGATTTTCTCCCACAGCTTGACTACAGGAATCCTTGAACAGGCAGAAGATTGATGCATTCTCTTCAGCCGATGCCTCCAACTTCTTCATTCTTGGCTCAAGTTTTATTCATTAATATTAGTCATCAGTTATTAAGAAAAAGATAGTTTCTAAGTGTTTGTTGTTGGTTTTTTTAACTGAAGTTAATTGGATACCACAGTCTGGTTACATGTGCTGAACTGCAGCTGTCAGTTAGTCCTTTTTCTTGAATTCCTGGTTGCCATAGCTGGAGCCTTTTTCTATTTCAGTTACTCCTATCAGTCTACGAACTCCAAAGGAAGCTTTAAAATACAACAGAAAAATGAGAGGCACATTACAACCAGTCCAATCATCTAGGAAGTTACATGTAAAAATACAAGCAGAACCCATGTGAGTCAACCCAGTCCCCAAGTCAGCAGTGACCAACAGTGCTCTGTTGGAGGCTGCACAGGGATCACAGGTCAAATGACACTCAGAGGGACAACCCTGATTTAAAAATGTAATTACTGCTTCTCCTGGTTAACAGGACATGCAGCATGATCACTGAAGTATATCCTCTCCCTCTACTTCCCCTTCTTTTATTGTTAGGGTTTTCTTGTTGTGGGGATGGGAACTTTGGTGGTATTTTTATATTTTTTGTTTGTGGTGGTGGTTTTGTTTCTTTTTTAATTCACAAACAAATCGTTCCAGTACAAGTATTTTTTCCTTCAGTCACCATAATAATCAAGGCTCACCTGATACTACTACAGTTTTTGCTGAAGATATGAAGGCAAATTTGACCAGATTAAAGCTTTTGAAACAATAAAAATATGGTACAATAGAAAGACTAATGAGTGAGTTCCAAAATTTTTCCTGCAAACCTCATTCTTATTAATTCATACACAGAACTTATTGGAGGTAAAGGATCCTGTTATGTGTCACACTGGACTTAGCATCTTCTTTGCTTTTATTACCTGCTCCTACAAGTCCCAGGAATGCAAGGATAAGGAGAGGTGATCCACTTGCAAAAACTCCAAAGCCAAATGTGAAGAGAGGAGAGAGGAGAACTGTGGCCCAAAAAAGAAAGTTTAGGAGAGTCCATGGTCTCCTAGGAGGTTTAAACTGCTTGCCAGGAAATACTCCTTCCTGATTATACATCTCTTGCAAAGCATCCTGAGGAAAAGAGAAAACAGGTTCATAATGCTTGCACCTAACAGCCCAAGATTAGTCAGCTCCAGGACAACATCAAGGACAGTATGTGTGGTACAAACTCATCAAGGGTGCATAGCATCCAATTCCATCTCCTGTCACCTATTTGGGCATTTCTGTTGACCATCCAAGTAATCTTTAAGCCTTTTGAAGGCAATTTTGGCACCATCAAAAACTGAAATCTTATCACCCCCTCCACTACCAAATACCTTCACATTGCCTGTTAATTGCTTAGGAATTTAGGGCAGCTTCAGGCCAGAGACCAGTTCAGACACTAGCAGCCCTCTTAGCTGGGTGCTTTTTCTTCCTGCTTTTACTTCCAGAAAGGTCAGCATGATTCAGCAAAGCACAGCAGAGAAGTGCTGTGTGGAGAGCCAGGAGGGGAGGGCAAGGCATGAGCTGAGAGCAGAGACAGCACCACACCAGCCCTAATCCCAGCACTGCAACTGAGCCTGCAGAGGTGCAATCCTGGAACACATCAAAGGAACAAGGTGCCCACCACCTTCACTCAGTCTGTAAGATTGTTTTTTAAGGTTTCCAAGCCATTACCAAGGATGGGTCAAGTCTGGCTATTTCTTGTTTTTATTTGTTCTTTTTTTTTAATTTCCTTTACAAAGAGCTGAGAAGTGCAAGGTATTCCTTGCCAATAACAGCCTTTTGAGGACATTCTTTGTGCAGGAAGAGGATTCCAGTTACAAAGTCACTGCAATAAATGGAATGAGAGAATTCTAGTTCCAAAGTATTGCTAACACTGTTTAATCAATATGTTATAATACTCATGTCCATAAGCAATACCTCCCTGTCAACATCCCACAATGAAGTTGAACAGAGGTACAGCCAACATCAGGAGGGATGAGAGGAAATGGTGACACATTGCATCAAGGGAGGGTTAGATTGGACATTAGGAAAAAAAAAACCTTTCATGCAAAGGGTTGTAAAACAGTAAGACTGTCCAGGGAACTGGTGGAGTTATCATCCCTGGAAGTGTTCAGAAAACATATGGATTTGGAACTTGAGGACATGGTTTAGTGGTGAACATGGTGCTGGGTTGGCAGTTGGACTCCCTGTTCTTAGAAGCCTTTTGCAACCTCAAAGACTCTTTGGTTCCATAGACCTGCTAAGGGGAGGGGGAGGAGATGATGAGCTGCTGCTCTTTGTAAGATAATCTCTCTCCTTAACTGAATCAGAGTGCAGATAGTCAAATAAATTAGGTTGAAATAAATATAGTGAAACTCAGAACAATTTGCTGCCTACCTAGAGACTGAGCATAAGCCTGGCAATGCTGCAGCACCGGTCATCATAGCTGTGGAAAGCCCAGGATACTTAAACTTTCTGTGCTCTGCTGTCTTCTTACAAAGATAAGCAACACAGAAATCAAGATATACTTTTCAAGTTCAATAATCCACTACTTAGGGCTGGACAACAATTACAGCTCTCTGCTACTCCCCACAGAAGTGTTAAATCTGTGCTCAAGAAAACAACCATCTAAGGTTAGAAAAAGAAATGACACAAGAAAATGCTCTGAGCCATCTGAAGGCATGCTGGGCATGTGTTTTATCAGTCCCTGGCAGCAGATCCCAGGGACTGTCTGTCCCATGTCACACACCACTGCAGAAGTATTACCAGGAGGCAGAAGGAAAGTGACAGTGGAAGAAAAATGAAAGCAAAGAACAATTGCAGCTGAAAGCTGGGACCAGCTGTCCCTGACAGACAGTTATCAATCTTCTCAAGTGCCTAAAACACCCACAGGGAAAATGGAGCTTTTAGAAATCATGACAGAGATCCAAGCACTGAAAAATGTAAAAAGACAGTGGATTGCTATTAGTCTTCCACAGCTCAGGCATATCTCTGAATTCCATCGTGCTTCCCAGCAATTTGAGACCTTGCTACCCAGCCCTCTGCTGCCAAGGGGCTCCTTCCAGCATTTTGAGAGATGGCTGCCTAGTTATAAATAATATCCTCTCCATCTAGTGCAAGAGTGTATATTACTCACTGCCTTAATACACTCCCCTGTGCAAGTCACAAAAGACAGAAAAGAAAGCAAAGATATTTACCTTTTCCTGGTAAAGCTTATGAAGCCAATTTGCAGCTTCCTTTTCATCTTGAGGGATATCTTCCAGAGGAAATCTCCTAGTTTAGTAAAGAGATTAAAAAATGGAAAGAAGAAAAACAAAAAAAAAGAATTAAGGGAAAATCAAGGTATTTGATTTTATCCCTCTGCTAGGGAAGACTTCCACTCACTAAAGGGTATAAATCACAGGCAACACTGTCACTGATGGCAGAGGTCTTAAACACAGAGAACTGGGACTTAAGAATCTGAGGATTTAGGCTGGGGATTGGGTGCTGTTTAAGACAAAAGAAACTGTACAAGGTCCTGGCAGTTTCAGAGCACATCAGTAAAATAAGCATTTCCCATTGTTTCCCACTGTTCCTCCTTCACCAGATCCACCACTGGCTGATTCCCAGTGAGCTCAGACTGAGGCACTCGGAGCTGGGAAAAGACGAGCAAGTGGAAAACCCAAGGATAATTGTTTGTTACATTTTGGTAGTGAAAACCCTATTGTTGAAGTAACAAACATTCACTTTATACCATCTCTAAGGAAAACATCTGCAGTGACTGCACTTGTCCCTCTTTGCAACCCCACATACTGAGGCACACAGCTCTGGGGGTGTGACAATTGTGCCCAGTGCCAGCAGTGACCTGACCTCACTGAGAACAGGTGCCTTGTCAGAACCTCTCTGTAGTGGTGAAGAGCCAAACATTTCCCTGCATTCTTCTATTTTATGAACCTTTCCAACCCAAACCCCTCTATGATTCTGTGAATGTGTTCTAACACGTTTCCAACGATTTTGGAATCAAAACCAATCCCATCCCATAAGCCAAATGAACACCAGACCTGGCAGATTTACTTACATGAGCTCTGACAAGAGAAACTGCTCAATTCATATAAATAATACTCAGTGAAAAGTCATTTGCTGAAAGCTTTCTGGTGCAGTTGCCATGGTGCTGCTGTCACCACTAGAGGGGACTCGCAGCAATAACATTTGGTGATTTCCTGATTATTTCCTCTGGAGGCAGTCAGGATAAAGACTGGATCCACTGCAGAGCTAAGCTGCTTACCTCTACACAGGTAACTACATCTTCACATACCAAGAACAAGAGCTTATGTGCTTCCCTTCCCTGAGCTACAATAAGTCTGTTGGCACAATAAGGACCTGTTCATTTTCAGCAAAAAAATCTGTAAAAATAATCTCTTTACTGTCATAGCTTCTTTCCCAAAACAGAGAAAAAGTGTAGAAAATCACCTTGAGAATATTAATTCCATCTACAAACATATTTTGAATCAAGATTATCTAAACACAGCCATTTTTAGGGTACAATTAGTAATTTTACCTGGCAACATCCTCCTCAACAGAATTTTACAAACCCAAACCTCTTCTAACGCTATTGAAAACTACATTTCTCTTCTTTCCTCCCATTACCCCTCCAAGAAATGAAATAAAATTGCACCTCCATTAGCAAAAGAGGATATTTAACGAAAGGCTGACACAGTTCACTGTTTAATGAATAATTATACAGGTGTGCATCCATGCATGTGTGCCTCAGATCCAGCTAGATATCCTATGTGCATCTGCCATCAGTGTGGAATTACAGGTGGAACTGCCTGACCAGCTATTTTGCAGGCTGGCAAATTGTCTGCTCACTTTCCCCATCAGGAATGTTTGGCAAGTGTAAATAGAGAAGATGAAACCCCTTCCACATGAGCAGCTCCACCTCTCCATGGACAGCTCCACAGTAATCTTTTCAGCTGACAGACTAAAATGTTGTAGATGTTGCAGCAACACACAGACCCAAGGCTAGAGGGGAAAGGTGTTGGGGGGAAGGAAAAAGGCTCTTTTTTTCTTTTTCTTTAACTTTGAAAAACCAAGCATCAACCTCTTCACCAGAATACAGCAATGTTTTCCAAAAGGTGGGTGAAGCCCCCAGAGAAGCAGAAGCAAACTGTCCAAAGAACTGTGGAAAGAATAACCAGGTCACATCTCAGGTCCAAACATGAAAGGGAAAAGAAGAAATTCAACAGGATTGATAGTTTTTATGATCACAAGGAAGCCTTTGAAGCAGAAGGCAGCAAGGAGAAAGCAAGAAAGAGAAGGGGCGGGTGTGCATGCAAATGTGTACGTGCTGCATGGAGTTAGGTGTTAGCAGCCTCTCTGAGGAAAAGGAACAGTGAGGAATGGGAGCAATGTCCCACCTCATTCATACAATGTCTGAATTTCAGCATTTTAAAATTTTTAGTCTGCTGATCAAACCATGTGAGTGAGGGAGAGAAACTGGCGTGTAAAGGAGCTTTAGACTATTTACTACAAGGGACCACTGAAGCTGAAGGACAAGGAGAGGTGAACTACAAGAAAGGAAATCACCCTGTAAAATCTGAGTACACTTTGATGTGCCAAAGCATGCATCTTATGGCTCACCTCCATCAGTATATGCTCACCTTACACACATATCTGCTTCATATTTCTTTCCATAAAGAATTCCTAATAAAGATGGGTTCTTGTTTCCTCTGAAATTTAGTGTTACATCATACACTGCTGAAACTGTTAAAAAAAATAAAAATAAAACAAGACTGTTACAACAGCAGTTCTAGCAAGCACCTTCTGGTATCTTTGCTTGAGACAGTAACAGAGCCTTGTGCAAGTCTTGCATTAATGATGTCAGAGTCCTTCACTACTTTGTGTTTACACATCACATTTATCTGCACCAGTCGCCTAACACTTGCAGCCTTTCCTAACTCCAGATGACTTGATGAACATAAGCAACTGAGCAACATAAAAAAGTTTTTAGTATTTTTTAAGACTGTGATCTGGCAGTTCTGTGGCAATTTACAAATTGGCAGCTGACATGCTGGATCCTCATTACTGCGAGCTCACTAACAGTAATGAACAGCAGAGCAGACTATGCTGTGCTGCACGGAGTGTGCTCAATAACACATTGCAAGTGCTGCAAAGCTTGACAGTACCTGTTCCCCTGAGACACTGGACAGCAGTGGTGAAACCTTTGGTTCTGGGCAACAGGTGGTATTTCAGTTTAGGCAACCCCTTGGATTCAGCTACTTCCATACTGATGCGGTGCTTGGTCTCTGTGAAACGAGTTCCTTCACAGTACAGCAGAAACTGTGCAAGACAGAAGCAAAAAAAAGCCCCCAAGGATATCTTGAGATATCAAAAGAAATCCAGCTGAAATAGCTGAAATATACTAAAAATTTTTCCAAGATAAACACACAGTTCCATTGTGTCACCTCTTCACCAGGTATTAGGCATAAGCAACAACTCCCAACTCATTTACCATTACCTTTACATTTAACAACACTCATCCCAAATTTAAAGTGACAAAAAGACAGCCCTAATTGTGGCATTTAGAATGCACAGAAATTAGGAAATTGATTCGCTCAAGTCAATTTTAATCATGATTTCAATTACAAAGCAGGAAGCCTTGGTTTAAATAATCAATGCTAACTACATTTTGCACTTATATTTTCTAGTTGTTTTCCCTAGAGACCAGTCCTTGGTTCTCAGTTGTATAATCATTAAAATGTATAGATCTGAAGCTCAAGTTCAGTCTTAAGATTTTCTAATTGGTAGGTTTTTTGTGTGTTTTCTTTTTTTCCCTACACTAATCAGGAAGATATATTCAATACAATTCATATCCATATATTCATCAATTAAGTAGCTTAAAATACATTCTCCAGATTCTTACTTTTTCTGTCTTTGTAACGGTAGAAAATTACAATGCATTCACAATGTTCTGATTAAGGCTTAATGTTTCACTATTCATTTTAACAAGCTGTACTAGATAATACTGAAAACTCACTTAAATTGCATTAAAAGCCTCTTAATGTTGTATAAGCCGAATAACTGTACGTTGCATGTGCTGCTATAAAAGCAAAACTGAGACTTTCTGAACACCTTTGCATTCAAGGCTCTAAGAAGGCTAATGGGTTGATTACACCACTGTGCTGCTGCAGTGCCTTCTAACAGCATTGCATACAATGAAACAGAGATGTTTTACCCTTAATTTTAAATAATGTCAAGATAAAAAGGAAAAAATGTAACTGCAGAAACAGATATAAGCTTGCCATTTGTTCTCAGACTTTCTGTGAAACCTGTAATTTCACGGATCAATGAACACACTAACAGAAACTTTCTATCAAAATCCACGGTCTGTGCAGTCAAATTCACTCACTTGTCCAAAAAAGATTTTTTGTTGATGTCTTTTCAGCCTACCTCATAAAATGTTATACAGATGTAGTAATCAAATGTTATTTTTTTCATATGTGTAAAAATAAGTTTTGACAGAATCCATTGTATCACAAAAGCCTGATTTATAAATGATTCTCAAGCTTCTGAACCATTTCCCAAATGACTTCCCTCACCAACGCGCAAACAGCAGCTTTCTACCAGAATATCCCCAAAGACCCTCTGAAACAGAGCATGGCTCTTCCCTGACAGCTCTTGGAAGGGAGCACACCTCCTGACACATAAAGCCACAGGCACCAGTCTGTCACCATTCCAGTTCTAGCAGCCAGTACCAGAGGAGGGACTCAAGACTTACCCACATATATTCAGGATAATCAGACAAACGTTTCAATCCCTCGATAACTGTATCTCTGTCCTCTTCCCATTTCCTTTTGCAGAAAACAATCTCGAGGAAGTACCACGTCCAGCCAATTAGGGGCACATATAGCAGCTCTCTCTTAGCAAGAACTTTGGAACTCTTGGAGAAAAAACAAGTGACAATCCAGGAATGTCATTCGCTGATTTGTGCAATGAGGCCAAAGACATTAAAGCTAAGATGATGGAGTTGTATCTGGTATCTTAAATGCAAAGAAACTGTTGATGGATGGGTTTTAAACAGACCTATCACCCAGCAGAGGAAGGGGAAGCTCATGGCTCACATACCCCCAGCACTCCAAAGCGCTCCGTCATCGTCCAGCCGCACAGGAAGTCGATCTCAAAGTTGTGGTTCAGGATGATGATGACATGTTCCTTCCCAAAGGTGTTCACCGTGGCCTCGTCTGAGAACAGGGTGCACTCTGTGCCTGACCACCATTCCAGCAGCATTACCAACTCTAGCAAACATGATGAAGGTGGAGAGAGGAGTTAGGGGTACCCCTTGCAGGAAGCATTTAGAGTTTCATCCTCAGCCCCATTCAGTGCCCAGCCTCTCCTGACTCCCAACTCTGTCACCTTCCCAATCCTACCCAGCAGAAACGAAACAAAAGCTTAGAAGGGTACAGACCAAACCACATCACCATCTCGAAGCAGTATTTAAGGCACCAGACATATGCATCATGGATAATTCAGCAACTTTTTAACAGTGACAAGTTTGGGCTTTGCACTACAAATGCAAAATTTCACGACCACTGGAAAAAAAGCCCAAAGACTTTTATGCCTGAAAAAAATACAGTGGAGTTGTTGATTGCTCCACTAAATGAGCACAGTTCCTCCCAGGTGGAATAAAAATTATGCATAGATGCAGCCTAATGTTTTTACTCCACATGAAACAAGCCTTATGGAGGTAAACAGACCAATAAAGGTCTTTTAAAGGGATGCAGTGGCATAGATCTTCCATGATAGCTTTTAATATTACAACACAGGGCTCTAATTGTTCTGCATTATGATCATCAACACAGAGTCAAAAACAGCAGAGAATTGAGCTAATTTATCAAACTACCTGGGCAAAGACAAGAAATATAAATTGTGTCTTTCTTTTACCACAAAAGATTGAGCCCTTTTCCCTCCATTTACTCCAACTTTAAAGTATCACAGCCACTCTTATTCCATCCTGAACATTTGTTACCCTTTCTTATTTTCCACTTCCCCTTTTTTCATCATAAAACCCCCCTTCCACTTAAATTCAGCATGCACTGACTGTAGTTGCTATGGTTAGCTTATTTCCCTCATTTCAGTACATTGAGGCAGATGGAAGGCATTGCTTGCATCATGGGACAACTATAAAAAGTATGAGAATAGTTCATCCTCCTAGTAGGAAGATTTGCTTCCCTGCAAACCGTAGTCATTGGTATTTTCTCATTTCAATGAGATATGGATGAACTAAAAATGTGGTTGCACAAATATGGCAGTTAAAAGGAGTCCAACCCTTCCCACATGACTACACCTGCAGAGTTGCCCCTCTGTTCCCTCTATCAGGCTCTGCCAGGAAGTTTTTCAGGTTCCCATTGGGAGATTCTGGCTTTGCCAAACAGGGCAGCACCTTCCTGCACAAGGATTTCTGATCAGTGGGATCAGGCAAGGTGTCTACCCATGCTAAACAAGAGTTTGGAATCCATTCTTGCACCACACCAGAGAGAAGGCAAACACTGTATTTAGGTGAATAATGGGGAAAACCAGTCCTGGTTTGCTGAGGGTACAGAGCTCACCTAGCACTGTTTTTTTCACTCATGACCACTTACTCACCCATCAGGTTATTCCCCTGTATCACTTTCAGCACTTGCTCATTTGGAGGCACAACAAATTTATGCACCTTGCTGGCCAAGAGAGCTTAGCCTCAGTCAATTGGAAATACGGCAGAGGAAAGACAGAGTTGTCTTGTTCCTTTTCACCAGGTACAGGTTTCTATCAGTGCTTCCCAGCTTTGCATGCTTTGTGATCACTTACCTTCCTTTCTCTGGTTACCTGGCTCAGTAAAAGGGGAAAGAGGACAGCAAGAGTGTCCTCAGAGCACCTTCCAAGCAGGTGGTCAGGAGAATGGTGCACTGGTACCAAACACATCATGGTACTCTGAGTAATTTTCCCTTTCCATTCCTGATTGTGTACCAAGGAGGAACAGCTCCGGTACCTGCTACATTTTCTTATAAAAATTATAATCACCTGGGTATGTTTCTTCTTCAAAATCAGGAAAAAAGAAATCTGCAGAGGCCAGTGTGAATGACTTTCTGCAAAACATTTCTTTCACCTTTCTCCCTAAAACAGTGGAGGATTTGCCAGAGTTCATACTGAGAGAAGAGGGTTGATGAGCCAAAGGATTAACACAAGGAAACAGATTGTCCTTTACAAGTGTGCTGACAAATGATGTAATTATAACCAGGAGTGGGCTCATTTCCTTTTTTTGCTGTGTGAGTTACAGCTCCTTTGCGTGGCACTGATCCTGCCAATGCTCCAGCAAGAACATTCTTCTGAATAAAGGAATGGGAACCCTTGCACTGCCTAGGAGAGTTCCTATAGGGAATAAGCAACAGGCTGGGCTTCCCACACACCAAAGCAGGTGCACTTACAGCCTCACAAGCCCCCAAGAAATAAAGCAAACAAGGGGCACAGCACATCCCTCAGCTGAAAGTACCAACATTTGAGAGGTGTTTTTTCAGCTGGACTAACCCAAACATGCTGCACTCTCCAAGGGTCTGATTCATCTGAAAGGAGCTGATGTGGGAGAGCTGCAAGTACAGACTACCTTCCATGAATTTATGGGTTTATGTTGGGGCCAGAGCCTGAGAGACTTCCTTCCCCAAATGTCTTTCAGGAACATTGGATAGTCTCTCTCCCTCCCCTTTGGAAGCCAGGCTTTATGTATTTGAGAGGAGATACAGTAAGAACAGAGCCTGGTTTTCAGCACAGAGTCACATGCAAGATTACCTGTGTATCCCTCCCTGCACACTGATCCTCTGCCAGCTGGGCAGACGAGCTTCTCTTACAGACTCTCAGCCTAAAAGCACAAACAGCTTGGAGAAAGTGAGCAAAATGTAGCATCCAGAGCAGAACACCAACCTACAGGTTCCTTGCCAAAAGGCTTCTCCATACTGAAATATATTTCATTATGAATGGCAACACTGGAGCATCTGCATTTACACAGCTTACCTAAATTGCTATAAATCACAATTGAAGAGCATATTCTGTCAGCTCTTCCATTACAGGCCATCAGCTCTTTGCAATCCCACATAATATTTACATTAATTTTCATAGTTTAATTTCCCAATGTGTTAATTTATAACAGGCTATACACTGGGGGTTATCCTATGTACAACCCAATTATCTACTCAGTGTCTCTTTGAACAATGGTGTGGGTTATTTCCAGTATTTAGAGGATATAAGACAGCAGCATTTAAAGTGTGATTTTTTCATGCACAATGCAACTAGGGGCCGAGCCTAAAGCTCTACAGGAGCAAGCAGCTCATGTCTTCAGAAAAGCCTAACTATAAATGCAGTAATAATTTTCAGCATGAGATCAGATTCTAGATTATTAAAAGCACAAAGAAATTCTTATAAGCAAGTTAAAAGTAAAAACTCCTATATGTCCCCACTCTCACCCAACCAAGCTAATTCTGAAGTTTCTACTAAGCTCTTCTATTACAATACCTTTTTTTCTGACAATTTCCCTGCTAGTCTATTTAATTTCCTCTCTCCTGTGCTTCTCAGTAGGCAGGACAAAAAGCACAGTAAAGGTAGAGACAACAAGCTTAAAAAGAGATTGAACCAGACACCTCAGAGAGTTTTTGTTGGTGATACTTCACATCAGTGATTTACAGAATGTGGGTGCCTGTCAGTGGACTGCTGAACTGTAATTTCAGTGTTAATTCTGGTGACTCATTTACCTAAAGTGGGAGTTGGATGCTGAGCTGAGCACTAAGGTAAGTGGCCGTGCATACTGGGAGGGGAGAGAGAATAGAGAACGATTAGATGATTCACTGCTGAAACAGGAGGTGACATTTGGGCTAAGGAGCCTTCTAAACACTCGAAACATTTTCAGAAATCCAGCCCTCTGTTAAGCTCTGTGAGGAGAAGAAGAAGGCATTCTAACAAGGAGGAAGTTTTGCAAAGGTCTGAAAGAGGAGAACAAAGAAGCTGCACTCAGTGCAGAGCTGACCCATGGACAGAAGAAAGCACTGACAAATTGCTCAAAGAGGAGAGCCTGGCTTCAGAGACAGGCACTGAAGGGTGTAAGGGGATTCTGAAGTTTGTCACACAGCTTAGCTGCAGAGACTACATGAGATACTTTAAGACAGACCTCTCCCTCTGCAGCCCACACAAGAATCTCGGGCTCCTACATGATCAATATTGCTCGTAAGCTCAGTACCTGAGCCAGTCTCAAAATGTACCTTAGCACAGGTGCTGATACTGGATGAAGATGGCATTGAGACAGAATATCAGTCCAGAGATAAGGTTGGAGGTGCAGAGGAGCTTTACTTCCCACTTTTTTGAATGACAGAATGACAACACACATCAGATCCTCAACTTCTGTACAATTTCCTGCTACTCCAGAAAAAAAATAAAAGCTGTTTTCACCCGCTCTGAAAGAATCTACATCTAACTTACCACTTCTCTCATCTCTGTGTGCAAACAGATACATGTGCATATATATATTTTTTTTTTTTGGTTAACAAAAGCAAAACCAAGAAAAACCCCTCCCCAGCCCCTCCCATCCCATCCCATCCCAGCATACTCACGGCTCCAAAGGGAATAGGCAAGGCGACAGTTTACTCGGCGATAAAGCTGCTTGTTGATGGGCCAGAGGACCAGTGTGCATAGTTGAATGAAGTTAATGATCAGTCCACTGACAACAAACACGAACCCAATGAGGAGGTGAACTATGAACTGGGTCTTCAGGAAGGCAATGAAGCCCATGATAACCACTCAGAAGCGTGAGCAAGGGCCGTCACTCAGAATAACTGTCCTGAAAGAGGAAGGGGGGAAAAAAACCAAAACAAACAATGAAGAAAAGAGTCAGATGGAGAGTGGATTTACAAGCTCTGAGGAAGAACAAAGCAAAAGCCCTGGAATAAGCCAGGCTTATTCATCAAGAGGAGCCCAACCCAATAAACACTGTGCTCTCCAAGCTTGCCTCATGCAGGTCTTCACACAATAAACTGGTGACGGTTCAAATCCCCGCCCAAAATAGGAAGAAATCATTATTTACAATTTACAGCCCACCACGAAGATTATTGTTTGCTGAAGAGATTAATCTCACACCTCTCTTCAAACAAATGCCACATAATTGGGAGTTAATACTGGGAGGAAGAGCCTGGCACTCACAGTGAGCAGCAGAGCCCTGATGGGCAAACAGGGCCTGTATCTTTAGGGGTGCTGTCCTGAACTGGAACAGGAGCCTCATCCTGCAAACAGGGCTGGTCACACAGAGCATCAGTCTGCCAAACACTAAGGCATGGAAATGGAAATCAGGTATTCCTACATTCAAAACCCATGCTAGAGCAGGTTTAATAACTTCTCGCTTTGCCAATACACAGTTCTGTGATCAAATATACCAGTTAGTGTGGGGGGAAAAAAGTAAAATGATGAAAAAGCCCTAGGCTATGTAACAGTACAAACTTGATCTGGAAAGGGCATTGGTGTAGAATTAGCCAGAGCACTTAGCTCTGAGTGTGTGCTGTGTTTATACCAGGTGCAGAAAGACTGGCAATGTCTGAACCAGCAGAATGCCACAGGAGCTTAGACAAACCTGATCCACTACAAATCCTTTCAACACAAAGTTAACCCAGCAAACTGTGTTTACCAAGCCACCAAACTGAGTTTATTGCAAACCCCACATTATCCAGCACTGGCCTGTTTGACCTGTTGGGTACTGGAAACCCTGCAAGGCCAGCCAGGCTGTCACACCACAGCCTCGAGGTCTCACCCAAAAAATAAAAGCTTGACCCAGATTCTCTGCCACAGCCACAGCTTGCTGATGGTTTTCATGCTCAGCTTTGGCAAGTGTGGCAAATGATCAAGCAGTAGATGGTAACAAATACTTTTGACAAATCAGGTGTCCCAAGGTGATGTAGGCCCATTGTCTGAAAATAAAGTCCCTGCCAGCTGTGAAGAACCAAATAATTTTCACTCACCACCTGCTTACAGTGTGTTGCTATTTATAAAACTCTACAGCAATTTTATTGTGAAAGCTTGTTTTCTATCCTGTCTTCTACCAATCAGGTACATCCTTTCAAGGCACAGAGTCTCTAGTTTTTGCACAATTAACATCCATTTGCATCATTAGTAACCTACCCACTTCAGAAGCACATTAGAGAGACAAAAAAAAAAGAAGCCTGGTTAGACACAGCCAGTACTGTGCCTACCACAGAAAGCAAAGCAAAGCAAGATGAATAGTATTGGAGCTCATGATAAATAATCTAAATTCTCCCAGTGTTTTCCTGTAAGGATGAAAGAAACATTTCTTCCACTAATACTTTAAGAACAGCTGTTGGGAAAGCAGAGACTTCTGTTTGAAAAGGAACTAGTGGAGCCCTCCTTCCTCTTCCCAAAAGGCTGCAGCTGTCTCACACAGCCAAAACACCACAGCAGTGTTCACACATTGCCGTGTGGGAGGCAGCTGTGGCATCCAGGGACTCTCTAGCACTGGGCTTGTTTGTCTTTTCCACTGGCACATTCTAATAAATACTGCCAAACATTAAACACCAAGTTCTTCCCTTCCAAGACCAGAGTTAGTCTCTTCATCTGGCATATCTCAAAAGCCAGCTCAAACAAACAAGTAAAGAATAATTCCCTCCACCGCTGCGAGCTGTTTCTTGAGTTCTTGCTCGCCCTCTGCAGAGACATGTGCAAGCACAGCTTGGCTGATGAATGTCCCGTGTCAAACCATTCAAAGGCTGGGCTTGAGGATCTTGGAAGCTCTTCCAACATGATTCTATCTGTGACAGTCATTAGAGCAGCACTTACAGCCTTTTGCTACACAGCTTGGCCCCTCTCAGACAGGGGCACAAAGCACACAGGCACAAATGGCACAAGGAGAAATAGGAATATCAGGTATTATCTGTCCTCAAATAAAATGGTTTGGCTCCACTTCCACAGCCTCTTGGCTCTGAGCAGAGTCTGTGGCCCTCTGGAATTTGTCTCTTACATTAAGGACATTGCTGTTTCACAGACCCCAAAGAACATATCCCTCCTTACATTGCAGCAAGATGGTTTCTCCTGCTTCGTTAGACATGGAAAACAGGATTTAGCACTCTTGCACCATCCTGCCCCATATGCTGGGCACCAGAGTATTATGGTTGGAAAAGCCCTCCAAGATCATTGAGTCCAGTCTTTGACCAATTACAACCTCAACAACTAAACCACAGCCCTAAATCTCACATCCAGTCACTTCTTGAACACCTCCAGGGATGGTAACTCCACCATTTCCCCAGGCAGTTTCAATGCTTAAAAACACCTTCCATGAATAATTTCCTCCTGATGTCCAATCTGATCCTGATGTCTTCCTGGCACAGCTTGAGATCACTTTCCTCTCCTCCTGTTGCTTTCTGATCCTTCCAGTTTCTCTGCTGGATACAGAGCCTGCCGGTCTCTGTTTTGACAATCCCTGACTTAAATATTTTTGACTTTTAAGATAATTAGAAATTAATCTTAATCCAGGAATTCTTTAGCTTTCTGCATCCCTGCCCATGTAGGACAGCCAGGGAATTTAGGGACAGGGCAACAGGCAAAAGGTGGTCAGCAGCTGTTCTGTTGTATCCCATGGTCAGGGGAGGGGGAGGACGGGGAAATCAGTATTTGCTGAAACTAGGGAAAGAACCACTTCTGCATTTGACACATGTATTAACCTCAGTTTAGTGAAGTATCTAGGAAGTAAATATCAGTCCTAGTCTAAGACACCAAGTCTTAACACTGTTAATTTTTTTCTTTTTTTTTAAAAGCCTACCCATATCATCTGCATTTTTAAAGATCTGTTGGTAAAGTCTTATTTTTGCCCTTGTTTTCCTAAAAAACTGTAACTTCCCAGCACTGACCTTTCACCACAAAATCTTCATTTCCTCCTGTACAGGCACACTGAGAACTGTGGGGAATTTTAGTATTCTCCCTGCTTTCACAGGATCAGAGAATGGTTTGGGTTGAAGAAGCATTAAATATCACCTACATCCAACCCCAACACCATGGACAGGGACACCTCCTTCCAGACCAGGTTGCTCAGATCCCCATCCAGCCTGGTCTTGATCTGCTCTGATGAAAAAGTTTTTAAATGCTTTGCATCCTTCAGAACTCTCTCCCTTATTTCTATGCCTTTCAAGAAAAGGGCAAGGAAACTTGGTGTGGTGGGCTGACCCTGGCTGGAGGACTGGTGACCACCAAGGCCACTCTATCACTCCCCTCCTCACCTGGACAGGGAAAACACAACAAAAGGGCTGTGGGTGAAGGTAAGGACAGGGAGAGATCACTCACCAATTACTGTCATGGGCAGAACAGACTCAACATGGGGAGATCAGCTCAATTTATTACCAATCAAAGCAGAGTGTGGTAATGAGGAATAAAACCAGATCTTAAAATTTCTCCCAACCCCTTCCTTTTTTGCTGGGCTCAGCTTCCTGATTTTCTGCATTTCCTCCCTCCCAGCAGTGCATGGGTACAGGGAAGGGGGCTGTGCTCAGTCCATTATGCATCTCTGCTCCTTCCTCCTCAGGAGAGAACTTCTCACACTCTTCCCCTGTTCCAGTCCAGAGCAGAATCCCTCCCACAGGAGACAATCCTCCAAGAATTCTCCAATATGAGTTTTTCACCAGCTGTTCCAGGCTGGTTCCTTCCCATGGGGTGAAATCCTCGAGGAATAGGCTGCTCCAGAGTGGCTCCCTTCCAGGGTCACAAGTCCTGCCAGCAAACCTGCTCCAGCCTGGGCTCCCCAGAGGGTCACAGCCTTCTTCAGGCTCTCCTGTGGGCTCCTCCAGGGGCTGCAGATGGATCTCTGCATCCCCATGCATCTCCATGGGCTGCAGGGGCACAGCTGCCTAGACAGGGTCTGTAGGAGAATCTCCACTCCAGTGCCAGGAGCACCTCCTGCCCCTCTCTACACTGACTTTGGAATCTCCTGGGCTTCTCCCACACATTCACACTCCTCTCTCTGGCTATAATTGCTGCTGTGGAGTTCTTTCCCACCTTCCTTCTTCAGTGCACTGTCCCAGAGGTGGTACCAGCATCTCTGATGGGCTCAGCCTTGGCCACTGGGCCTGTCCTGGACTTGAGGACAGAATTGTGTCTTGAAGCCCCTTGTTCACATGGATTCTCTGGTTTCCAAAAGATACCACGTGGCTCTCAGTGTAAGTCAGAACACAACTGTTCTCCTTTACCCAGCTTTCTACAGCCATGGAAGTCCTAATGATTAAACTTCCTGGAGACTACTACCAAAGCCAAATGTCACTGGAATGTGCCACCAAGTTCAAAGCCATTAGAAGGGAGAATGACAGAGAAGTGTGTCCGCATCAGCCCCATTTCGTTAAGAAATCAGGTTTAAAACACCCCAAATGCACAACATGCACGTTACAGCATTTCATGACATGTAGCTATTTATGAACTCAAAATTAAAAATTAAGCCACTAATCATTCTATGAAACAGTATATTCAGTTTGAACTCCAGATTTGAATTAATTTCTTGCTGCCTTGTGTGTGCAATCCCTCAGAAGTTCATGATGTTTGCATGAATATAAGCATGAAATCCTAATATTCCAACCCAGTGAGAATTAATGTGCTTGACAACAACAAAAACTGTGGCAGGCAGTATGTACATCTCTAGACCTTTGCCTCCAGTTTTTCTGAAAAAGTTTTGCCATCTCTGTGGTGCCATATTTTCCTCCACCCATGAAACCAATTACAGACATCTTCTGCCCTGAACATCTTGCCCCTACCCTGAAATCTGGTATTTTACCTACTTTTGCTATTTGAGAAATGAGTTAAACTTTTAGATCACTGAATTTTACCTTTTACCACCACATTTTAAAAGAATGTATTTTTCAGATGAAGCTTTCTAAGCCTCCTTGATGTCTGAATAAACTTGGCAAACCCTGCCTGTGAGGAAGGGTGAATGATGTTGCAAGCCATAAAAGACATTTTGTTGCCCATCAAGAGTTTCCTGGCGATTTTTCAGAATTCTACAAACACTGCTTATCAAAAACACACAAGGAAAATCAAACCTACTTTTTGTTCAAAGGGAGATCTACCTGTTGCATGAGCTGCTTCATGAGTATGGGGACAGATAAAAGCAGAAAGGAGGAGCTCAAGAAAATGGCTTTTTCTCAGTATACTTTTTATCCTTCCAATCTTTCTGATGGCCCAACTCAGGCTACTTCTCTTTCAAAAGCATAAAAATCACCAGCCTAAGTGCCTGTTCCTTCTCCTCTCCTTCTGAGATCAGAAAACCCAAGAATACTCAGCAGCTATCCAAGAGTCAGGGCAGAGATATGAAGGAAGGCTTCCAGTAGCCCTGCCTATACTTTGTCAGATAAATAAAAGTACAGATCCCAGTCTGGTTATTTTAGAATCCTTCAGAAATGCCACATTGGCACAGGGGTAGCAGGTTGTTTTCTTGGAGGTTTCTGGGACATTCCACACAAAAATATGTTGATCATCTTATAATCAATGCTTAGAAGTATTCAATTACTGCTAAGAAATAATTTTTCCTTGCAGAATACACTCTTCTAGCTGAAAAACAAAAGTGCAGTGGCTATCCAGCTTTTAAAAGTGAAATACTCATAGCAAACCACCCTGATAACAGGAAAATATTCAGGAAGACAGCAGGTTGTTGGACTCCCACTTCCTGCACTGCACCACATCTCTTTCTGAGGAATTTCTGACCCCATGATGCAGAAGCCACACAAAACCAATTGAGAGAGAATTTACCCAGGGCTTTGCCCCAGACTTTGAAAAAGCATCCCAAGACTCCTGCCCACTCTGCCAATGGCACCACTAAAAGCAATCTCCACTCAGGTCTCATTTATTCATATGCCAGAGGCACCACTGGCAACCACAGGTGTCTAAGTAGGCTGGAAAACAGAGCAGTGAGTCAGAGAATAAGCAAATAAGCAAATAAGGTATAACAACAGCTCTGGTACCCATTTGAACAGTCTGTACCAGGGATTCTCCAGATAAGCTGTAAAAATAGACAGCTACTCAGTTGCATCCCACACAGCATTACAAACTGTCTACTACAGACCGAGCCTTTTAAACCTCAGCATGACAGAAAGATTATCTTAGTTTCTCACACAATAAAGGTCTAATTTCCCTGAACACGCCTCAGTGAGATGCAAGGCTGATTTCGAGTTCATTAAAAATACTGCTTGTCATGAATTTTTAAAATTGAAGGGTATGGAAAAGAACCTTAAGCTAAATCGAGGTCACAGAGATGTGAGTTTGTTTTTGAGTTGTAAGAACTAGGAATAAGATCTCAAAAAGAAAGAAAGGTACCATCATGAAATCAGATGAAAACTCATTCCTTGAAATGTTGTCCATCTTGGCCTTGAAACAGCATCACAGCCAATTTCCAGAAAAGGTCAAGAGTGAAAGGTTATCACCACTCTCTGTCTGAAATATATCCCTTACTTTGGGCTTCATCTAAAGGCATTCAAGCCACAGAAACTTACACCCATGTCCATAGGTTTGGCTCAGTATCTGTAGAGATTTTTGATAAGACTACTTCTATCAAATAAAAAAGCTTTTGGTTTGACTCATCATCCTAATGAGATGCCAATACTTTGAGGCTAAAAAATAAATAAAGAAAAAAAGCTGTGCACATGGCTCTGATATTCACAGGCATATAGAATTAGACTTCCTGAGAAGTTTTTACATTTACCTCTTATCTTCAGGATACAGGTTGCTCTAAGAAAAAAATACCAAGATAACCAGTTGTTCAACTTGCATTTGGTAGTGAGAAGATGACAGAATATAATAACAAAGCAATGAAAAGCCTTCAAACAACTCAGTGCAACCAGAAGGGAAAGAAAACCCCAATATTACACATCACTGCACCTGAGGGGCAGAATTCCCTCTTCCCTGCCCTAAATGCAATGTCACTGGTGTGAATGAGCCTCCTCAACAGCTGCAAAGAGCACTGTGCTTATACCACCACTAGGGATGAAATTACATTTTCTCTAACTTGTTGCTACAATATTACAGCTGAAAACACCAGCAATATTAAAATGGCTGTTTTCCAATTTAATTTCAACCATTTCCTTGTATTGCACTTGGCACAAAAAAAGTGAGAGCAAGCGTGCACAAATTCAATTTCTCCTCAGCATACACCCTCAGTTAACATTGCCCCTATTTGAACAAATGGATTGGATAACCAAAATGAACCCTGACTTGCGTAGAAATCTGCTGGCTGCAAGACAACCCCCACAAGGAAGCAGAACTCCTTGTCTTTATTGACAAAGAAAATATTGGTATTTTCATAGGGATTTTCTGTTCACAACAGGGAAACTAGAGAGAATCTGTCACGAGTTCCCTGAGTAAAACCAGCTCAGACAACTTTGATGTCATGGCTGAGTCTCACCAAACCAGGCTGACATCACTTTTCCCACAAAACAGACTCCCATACTCACAAGACCTCACAGGGTTCTGCATTGAGCTTTCCAGGGAAGGCACCCCACAACTTCAACACTTGCTTGTGCACCCAGCTTGTTTTTATTTCAGGAAGACAATCACTGCCTTGTTTTAATAAACTTACAGTAGCTTCTGTCAGAGTATGTCACTTACAACTGCTTGTAGGTGTTTGTGTGCTGCTTCTCCCCTGCAGACACACATTTGTCATTCCTCAGTCTGCAGTCTCATGCTTTTGTTTCAGTATGACCAAGGCAAAATTAATTTTTCTTAGAACTATAATTACAAAACCTTAATTACTTATTAAATTTAGAGTAGATAGCAATTGTGAATTTGGAAAGTTTGCCTCATTTCTCACAGGTTCAGATGGGTTTTGTGGGTATATGCACATTTAAAGATTCTTGTGAGAGCTCTTGTAGAACTCAGCCTTAACAAACCTTGTCCCAAACTTGAATATTACTTATCACCAAGGTTTACCCAACAGCAAGCATTTGAGCTTGAGTCTCCTTGTATCTGCCTGCTGTCAGGAAGAAAAATAAGCACCCTGCAACTTCTGTTGCACTACAAAGCATACAGTCACATAATTAGCCTGATTTTTGAAAACCAAAACCAGGTAGACACAGATTACTCCTGGTTTCATCTCTAGTGGAAGGCACAGAGTTGTGAGCCACTGACCCTGAGCAAGGGGACCCACACTCCCACCAGCACAGCAAGACACTGCAGGTTGGAGCAGCAGAAGATAAGCAGGACTGCAATTCCAAAGAAAAAAAGGATTAAAACCAGGGGAAAATACCAGCCCATTGCAACACATTTACACTGAAATGCACGAGCTAGAGCACTGTCATATTCTGTATATTTTAAGAAATAAATAGGAACAATTATTCAGTTTTGCAAATTCCTCCTGGCTCCAGACAGACAGCTAAGAGTGACTCACTCAGAAATGGTTGTCAAACACCTTCTGCCAGTCTTGTTCCTTTTCTTAGGAACTTTTAAACTTCTCCCTGGCCTTTTTTGTTTGCTTGGTGGCAGCTACTGTCCCCACTTTGTCACTCTGGACAAAACACTCCCACGGGAGAAGCAGGATGCTAATCCTTGCTAGCTCCTCCGTTCCCTATTCCTTCCCTCGTGTCATACTCTCCTCTTTCTTTTACACACACCAACAGCTTCCCTGGCCTGGGCAAGAGCCCTGCTTTGTGCCACAGTGGACTTAAGCCCATTCCACCACTGTGCACAGCATTGCAGGTGCTGCCTGCCCTCCTGGTGTTCAGTTTGTGTCTCAAGCCCAAGTTCTGAAAATCATCAAGTTTCCAGCTTGCTCTGAGAGCAAAATCAGGCTGGGAGAAGCCCTTGGAGAACTCAGCACACTCCAGCAGGTCCTTCAGCTCTTTAAAGGAGAGGTAAATATTTTCAGTGCTGGTAACAGCTCCCTGTAATCCCACCCTGAGTGCAATGGCAGGGTGTCCTGTCTGAGGTAAAACTGGGGAGATTATGGGCAGTACTGGGATGTAGTATCTGCCAAGCAGCACTGGGATGCTCCTGCATCCCTTTCTTACCCCAGCCAGAACATTCCCTTTCTTTCCCCAGCCAGGTTCACTCACCAAAAATAAATGTGAAAGGATATCACAGAATCACAGGATGTGAGTAGTGAGGACGGTTTGGGTTGGGAAGGACTTTGAAGCTGATCTCATTTCACCTCCTACCATGGGCAGGGACATCCTCCACTCTCCCAGGTTGCTCAGAGCCCTGTCCAACCTGGCCTTGGGCATTTCCTAGGATGGGGCAGCCACAGCTGCTCTGGACACCCTGTGCCAGGGCCTCACCACTCTCACAGGGAAGAATTTCTTCCTAACATCTAATCTAACCTTGCTGTCTTCCAGTTTCAAGTGATTCTCTCATGTTTTGTCACCCCAGTTCCACTCTGGCTTCTGTATAGCCTGTTCAGATCCTGGAAGCCTTTCTGAAGTCTCCACACAACTTTCTCTTCTCTAAGTTGAACAGCCCCAATTCTCTCCTCCTGTCTCCATAAGGGAGGTGCTCCAGTCCTTCTATGAACTTTGTGGCCTCCTCTGGACTCACCCCAACAGCTCCATATCCTCCTTATGCTGGGGGCACAAGACACAGTATTCCAGCTGAAAATCTTGGCTGGAGAAGCAAGCAGAGCACCTTTGGCAAAACACAATGCACCCCTTTAACCCTGACCATGAAGGGAGGGATATTTGTGAGAGCCAGGAGCCAGCTGGAGCTCCCTGCACAGCCCAGCAGCAGCTCACACATCACTTAATGCTGCACTTGCAGTGAACAGCACCACCAAACATTTAAGCAGTTTTAAGTGCTCATCGTGAAAAACAAGCCAACAAATCTCCAATAACAACAGAGTTTTGCATGCTTCCTACTCCTAAAGTCATACCCAAGGGATGGGAAATCCTCTCCTTAATGACACCACTCCTTTAGGATGTTGCAGATGTAAAACACATCCCCAGAGGGACCTGCTGATTGTCCCCTTGCTCGTGTTGATACCCACAGATGCAAAAACATGCTGAGGTCCAGCAGTTTCCAGGATAGGAACTGTAGGCCTGAAGGAAGTTCATTTTAACCCAGTAGTTATGCAGGTTTTGGGTAAAAAATGATCTGTAGAAAATCAGCATTGTAATGAGAGAAAGAGTGGGAATTGGAAACCAGGAGAACATGGATCTCATGATTGAAGAGTAATGAAACAAGGCTGGGCTGGCCATAATCAATGCTCCTCTCCAATCAGCTCATTATTTATTCCATCCTGCTGCAGTCTGAACACCTAGGTAAGTGCTACACTCTATCAGCAATCCCACAAATCTGTGATAAAGTCTGCATTTGGACAGAAGCACTAATGTTTCTTTTTTACAGGCAATGTGGCCAAGAACATCAGATCTCTTTCCTCCCCACAAAAGTGATTGCTGCCAGTTGAATTTCTTCCTGTTAAGTGAATGCATAGACTAACCAATTCATAGCAGTAAGAAAGTTAAGATGAATATTTTAGGCATACTCTTGCAAAAAGGACAGAGAAAAGGAAGCAATTCTTCCCAGTTCTCAACTGGAACAGACTCCTGCCCTGAGATTAACTTATATAATGCTAAAAATGTGACACATATTTGGTTTCTCCACTTCTGTTCCCCATGCAGGTCCCTGTTATTTCCACACAAACACCTTGAATATTGTGAAACCCTTACCAGGCTGGGTGCTGGCACAATTCCCATGGCTGTGAGCTACAACCTCCTCCTCCACTTGACATGAAGGTGGGCAAAACCAACAATAAAATACATACTGTGAGTCAAAAATACAACCCAGGATATTAGTTTGATTAAAAAACAAAACAACACAACACACCAGACACTAAAAAAGAAAAATAAAATCTATCAGCTTCAAATTATGAAAGAGGAATGAGACCAAAACTTACAAACATGCTATTTCACAGAAATAGTTGGAGCTGTAAGTTACCTCTGCAAGTTCTTCTCATAGAGCTGGAAAATGGGCACTTTTTTATTTTAAAGAACTCAGGACTTTTGCACCACCTGACTGGAAATCATGCCAAGATTTAACCACCAGGAAATCACATTCTGCATCTAGCAGCTCTATTATTTTCAGCCTTTCCCGTGGAGCGAATGCTGATACTGACATTTTCCCCCTCAAATGTAAGCATTTTCCACTTCTCTTGCAAAGAAAGACTTTTTGCCTTAATTATTTCTGCTTTTGATAGAGCTAGCAGGCATAGTGAGTATTTTCTTCATTTCAACTAGTTCATTCAAAGCTGAAAACTCAACTGGGAGTTGAAAAAGAAAAGAGCCTCTTGCAATCTCTGAATAAAAAGCAGGTGGGAGAAAATGAGGTCTCTGAATTTTAAAGCAGCCAGGCTTTCCTTGGCACTTAGGTCTTGTTTTCTCCCTGACACTCCGGCTGTGGCTGCTCTTTAGTGAGAAGAATACTATCCAGAGTGGATTTTCACAGTAATTCAATATTTTTCCAAAGCCTTTAATTCTTTCTGAAGTCATGAAGATGGATAGTTTGACTGCATGGCTGAAAATGCATTTTTATGAATTGAAAAACCTGAAGCTACCACGATTGCAACTGGCACCATAAAACAGCATTTAGTCAGATTTATGTCTAGACTCTGATAGTGACACTTTTTAAGCATTAATTGAACACTGTGGGGGAAATACTAAGAAACTGTTCAAGAGTAACATGCTTAGGTAATAAGTCATCCTCTCGACTCCTAATTTCTAAGTTGACATCTGCCTTGTATCTGGTAATTAAACCTCTCATTAGGTTCCAAATTCTGAAGTTTAATCAGGTTAAAAAAAAAGTTTTCTTTATTAAAAAAGACAAACTCAAAAAAGGACAAACCAACCAAACCAGGCTGAAATACAACTATTTCAGGGAGAAACTTTAGCAAAATTTCTGTATTTCTATGGAGGGATTTTCAGCTGGACAGTAGATCTGCTGAAGTGCCCTTTCCTGAGTCACCTGCTGTGCTTTGTACAACTCCCAGGATGCAAAAAATTTCTGTTTCTCCACCCTTGCTGAAGGCAGAGTTTCACTGACAGCAAATGGAGAGCAGGGCTTTGGAGCAACCAGATGAACTGGAATGTAATAAATTAATTAGACACAGTAAATGATACTGGATTTTTTTTTCCAGGTTGCCCCAATAAACTTTGTAACACAACAAAGCCAATATAATGGTTTTAAAGAAGTTAAATATTGTATAGAAATGCATCTTTTAGAAAATGCTGCCTGTTTCTAGATGAGTGCATGGTTTCCCCCAAAGACCAGAGTGCACAGCTCCAGGTGTGCCCTGCACTCACTCCCCTGGATGGAGGAACAATTTCCAAAGTGAGCCTCACAACTGCTGAACAGAAAACCTGACCTGTGGGGCTGCCACTTCCAACACCAACAGTAAATGAAATCCAAGGAGTGCACAGGGACAGCCAAACCTCCTGCAAAAGAGCAGCTTCCCCACACCCCTGTGGAGCAAGGGGCCCAAACCTGATTCACAATTGCTCAGCTAGAAGAGAAAGGGGAAGATAAATGAACATAGCTTAAGAGCTGAGAAACTGAGGAGGAGTACAGACCATGCTCTTCCCAAATCCACAACATGAATAATCCATCACTCCACCTTCCATCCATCACTCTCCACCTCCATGCCAGAATATTTAGCATGCTATTTCCCTCCCTTCACCAAATGCAACTACAGGAGTTATTTATACATCAGAAGAAACCCTCCTGACTTTATTTTTTTCCCTGCTTGCTGAATCCACAGAGTAAAATGACAATCTGGTGTCCTGACATCAATCTGATGCTAGCTACTATCACACCACAGAGACATGGTATTATATTAATAACCAGAACCACGGTAACCCTTGGATTTTGTCAGACAAGATGAGCTTACTGATTGCCAGAAAAAAACCCTCTGAACTGGGCTAGTTGTTTTCCAATCCACTGAGCACAGAAGGAAGCTGCATCCCTCCACACACACCTCACCCTGGTGCAGGTCTGCCCTGTCCATCAGCTTTCTTCCATCAGATCTGCTCCCACTGGAGGAGCAAAGCAATCACCAGTTAATCCAAAAATCTCCCAGACGTATCAAAAGGGTAGCAAACCTAAAATATCCCTGCTTCATCTCCTTCTCCATGTAAGCATCTATTTTCAGAATTGTAGCTTCTATTATTGATCTCTCGAGAACAAATGATTTGTTTTTAATTCTCCCCTCACCATGGCAAGTAGAAAGATGGTCTATTTAGTAAAGTGCATTTGATGCTATTTCTGAACTCGAGAAACAAAACAGTATCCTAATGGTTTGAAAGTTTTATTTCCACAGTAATTTCACAAGAGCTCAAGTACCCATTAATTTTTCCGATATTACAAGCCAAACCTCTCCATTCACACTTTCTGCTAAAGAAGTTTTGAACAAGGCTATTCTATTTCAAGAATAATTTTATTTTCCTGACATTTCATACCATCATTTCTAGTTAGTTTGCTCTGCAAAGTTTCTCTCTCTCCTCTGTGTTAATGTACTCATTTTGTCATCCTTAGTTCCATACACAGTTGGTCTCCTCAATCCTTCCCTGGATGGCAGCTCCTATGAGCACTTTATGATCTTTGCTACACATATCAAAGTTTTGCTTTCACCTCCAGGTTTTATAAATGTACTGGACTGTGTAAAAGCAAAAAGAATATGTGTATGACAGGGATTTGAGGGAAAGCATCTTCAAACAATTACAGATTGATATGTACTTCAAACTATAGGATAAACAAGAGAAAGAAAGTGACTCCAGCTGTTGATAGCAGCTGTTTCCCTGGCACACTCCTAATGCAGGATGAGAAATCAGCATTTCACACAGATGAGGCCAAATTATGGACACCTGCATCAGTTTGAGTCTCTCCACGCAAAAAAGGGCCACCAAAAAATAAAACCCACAGGCTTCTTCCAGGTTTACTTCAGTTTCAAAGTCTACCAAACTTCAGATGTTTGCATTTTCAAATGGTCTGTCCCAAGCAGCCACCTCTTGAAAAAGTGACTCATCACTCACTTTTGGACACAGACCAATAAGATTCTCTTTAAAGCTGACACCAATTTCTATTAGTGCCAGCTGTGTTAACAGCACAGGAACAGTGGTTCAGCACTGCAACAAGCTGAGTGCAATGAGGCCAAGGAAACGCCATCCTTGGACATTTTCAAAACCCAGCTGGACAAAGCCCTGAGCAAACCAACCTGTTTCTGAAATAAGCTTGGCTGAAAGCTGCCTCATACTCAAATCACACCCACCCAACTATATTGTTGGGGTTTTTTTTGAATGACAAGACCGCAATGACAATCTCCATAGTAAAAAAGATGCCAAGATCTCCCATTTGATCATGTGAAGCCATCCTGAGACCTCTCTCCTTGAGATGTCATCAATGAGCTGTGGACATGATTTTCAGAGCCTGAGAGAGTTTTCAGCCTGTCAGTGGCTGATCTGTTCCCAAGGGAACTTTTGGGAAATTTTCAAGGACTGTGTTTTGTAAATAGGTTTTGGTTCTCAAAACAATGTCACACAACTGTTCTGAATGGGTTTTTCTCTTGTTCCATCAATGACACCAGAGAGGTGGTTCCTCTGGCCAGTCATGCTGACCTGTATGGGAACACCTTATAAAAAGGGTTGCAAACCCCAAATAAAGGCTTTTTCTGCCTCACTGGGATCAAACCTTGCTGTTGTCATTTGAGCTCACTCTTCTATTTTGTGTCCTCTAGTGACAATGGGCTGTACAGGAAGGCAGGGATTGCACATGGAGCAATAATAAAGTCCAAACTTTCTGAGTTTTCACTCTACTTCCCAGGTGTTTTTTGCAACCTGCAATGAGTTGTCATGGCTACTCTTACAAGCAGTTCACCCCTCCTTTAAAACTAACCACATCCCAGCTGCAGTACCAACACACCCTACCAGGTAACTCAGCCACAGATTTAATTTTTAACTCTACCAGCTAAATCCAAGATGTGATTTGAAACACAGTAATCCTTCTTAAGGCACACCTAAGTTTAAGTATTACTTACAACATTTGTTTCACTCCTCTGAATCTCTTTGTTAGCATTGAAATTAAGTCAAATCGCAGCGTCTTCCAGGTCTCACAGTACTAAATCACATCTTTCACATCACAGTCTGACATCATTTGTTGGCAAAGGGCACCCAAATCAGCCATGAGGGACCAAGTGCCTGGGGAACTGTGCTGCACATCCTCAGTGGACTGGGAACTCCGGACCAGAGGTCTGTGGCACAGCAACCTGCACAGAGCAGGATCAGCCAAGTCCCTGAGGTCAACTTGGCTTGTGTTCAAAAGGAAAAAAGCAGCCTGTGCAATGTCAACAGCTGCTCTTCCAGCCTTTCCTCCAGCCTTTAATATCTCATGTTTTATCTTACCACCAACTCAGATCCATATGTAGGAATCTCTGTTTAGTTCCTGGATAACAATTGCTCTGGTTGCAGAGAAGAGCTTAAGTAGCTTAGAGAGCTGCCTGCCAGAGAATGGAATTTAGCATGTAGTTCCAAAAGCCTGGTTCCTTGTGAACTTGGATTTTAGTGTTGACAGTGCTCACATCCATGTAGACACATGGGTAGCAAAGAACATCCAACTTTGTCATAACAGGTTCTTAGCATTCCCTTTCTCCTCTCCCTATTTCCATGAAACTTGTAGAATTCCAGTTATTTTGGAGACACCCTCATAGTCACTTGCCAGCCAGCCAAGTGTGAAAATCCCTCCATGAGTTAAAATCATATCACTGAAGAGAGAGAGAGAGACAGATAAATGTATTGAACAGGAAAACACTAAGTTTTATTTCCATAGCAAAGCAGACTGAAAAATCTGCCAAGCTCAACCTCTTCAGCTCATCACATTTAAAGACACAGCAATGCTATGGTAGCTCAGATAAATTCATTATTTAGGCACATGGGCATGGCCACAAAATTCTTTGGGTAACAAGCTCTTACCTAGCTGAGTTTCCATATTTTCCACGAGCACAGAAACAACCCCCCTGAAACCCACATTGGGAATGCTGCTCAAAGCTCCAACTTCTCTGCAAACTCCTGATTTAGATGAACACTCAATGCTCCTCAGATTGCGTGGTTTGGTGCTACGGGTGTGCTGGGAAGACACAGGCTGTTTAATCTCCAGGCACTTGTCTCAGAGACAACTGCTCAGTCAATGTAGGACATCTATCATCTCAGTGCTTCACTTTAAGCTGCCTAAATAAAGCAGCAGGGCACACAGTGGCTTTTACACAAACATGGTGAGACATCAGTTTTGAAAAACTAAGGATTTTTTTAGGCAAATTAAAGACTATAGTTGCTGGAGTGAGTAAACAATTAACAGAAGACAATCTTAGATAAGCTATCTCAGACCCAATAACTCGCTTGTCAATTTTGTGTCTATGTAAGCTGTGCTTGAAAATGAAAAACAAAATGTGGTAAATATCCCAAGGACACAAGATAACTGCAGACATCCTCTCTATTGAGGCACAAAAAACCAGAAGTTTTCAAAAAATCCGTTTCTCACACATGCACTGAAAAGGTGAAAAGGTCAGAATGAGGAAGAGCCATTTTACATCCTCATTTCTAGTGACCCCACCTCAAAGTAGACCCCAAACTCATTTTAAAGAACAAAATATGCATGCTTAATAGCCTTTCTGCCAATTAGCATACAAAGAGGAGGAGAAGGTGACAGGGATATGAATATGCTTTTGTACTTTGTATATTCAACACATGTGTGAATAAAAGGCTTTGTACTTACCTGTGAACCTTACAGTGCATATTAGGAAATTATCCCATGGACTGTCTGGTCATAATAAGGGGTCACTTTCTAACTTCAACTGTTAGAGAGTCTTTTGTCCATCCCAGTTGAATATCGATATTAGATCAATATTCATATTTTAATAAATCAACGGTGATATCTCAAGCACAGGCTGCAAGATTATGGGCACATTACCCAAACAAACCCAGCCCTAATGTGACAGGAACAGGGCTCAGTGCTCACATTTCACCACTTTAGTGCTTAAACTGCATTTCCCAGAGCACCAAACCATTCCCATGGCCAGGGGTTTCCCATGGAAACAACCTGTCCCCATTGTCTGTGAATCACACCCCCAGCTCACAGAAATTAGGAACCTCCAGGTTATCGTGGCTGAAATAACAGATAATACATTCAGTCCAAAAACACCATTATGGGGATTGCTAATAAAATGCAAGTGAAGATAGACATTGTTGGAGATCATGTGCTAAACTGCTGTTTCAAACACAAGAAACAGAGAGAGCAAAGCACCACTACAGTCAGTAAGAAAAAAAAAAATACATGGAGCAGTGAAATGATATAGTTCATTAAAACTATAAATCTAGCATAGGTCTCTCTTCTCAAAAAACATTAATCTATTGCAGCTCAAAATACAACAAACGTTGTGCTCTGAATTATTTTGCTCTTAAGGTGCATTAATAAAATCAAAGCACCCATGGCAATTTCAGGCATTTGGGCACATCACTCAAGCAACAAGGTAGCTCTAGGAATGAGGTAAAATCACTGTGTTAAATTACCTTCACTTCTAATACAAGGTACACCAATTAATCACACTAAATACATGTTAGTATTCCAGGTTCCTTTGGTGGCCAGAAGCTGAAACAGAAGGCAGATTTGACAGTAGGGGAAAAAGAAACAAAAAACATTTATTTAAACTATTTTGTAGCTTGGAAATGGTCAATTAAAACACATACATAAAAAGTACAGATGATCCTTATGAGTTTATCCTATATATTAAGTGATGACAAGCCTACACAGAGTGAAAAATCCATTCTTTATGGACTAAGAGATCTCTTGATTGGTGAAAAAGGACAACTCTTTTAGGGGCTCATGTTGTGGTGAGGGTTTAACCAAACACACTCTCTGAAGCAACAACTGAGCAAAGAAGAAAATGTGATGTCCAATGCTTTTGTAATTTCAGTGTATTTTGGTTCTGCACTAATGGATGGCTGAGTGTATCCTGTGAGGATTCACACCTGGTATCAGAATGAGCCTGCATGAGGAAGTGTGGCTGGGGAATGGGGGAACCCTCTGGATTATTCCCTGTACAGCTGCCTGTAGCTCTGAGATTGTGGTGGTCCCTCACCCTTTCACCAGTGCCTGAGCACCAGCCTTCACATATCCAAGAAATACATATTTATCTTTCTGTTTTGTTTTGTTTTGTTTTTTTCTTGGGGGGAAGTAGAAGGGACATGCTGATTTTCAAGGCTTGGGGTGACATTGCATCAGAAATGCAGCGAGGGAGCCCCAGGCCTGGAGGGAGCCAAAAGTCCCAGAGGAACATGGAATCTTCCCTTCCTTAGGTGAATTCCTTAAAGAGGACAAACTAAATTTAACCCAGAAATTGACCAAAAAACATCTGGTCCAGCAAGTTAATAAGGGTGCTCCAGCCTAGGAGAAGCAAAAGATCAGATGGAATTACAGGAAAAAAAAAAACCAATCCCGAGTTAATCTCTCAATATGCAAAGTTGATTCCCTGCTGAACTGGTGATCTCTGATCTTAATCACCCCAGCTCTGTCTGAGGATATTCTAAGGGAATTGCAGCAGCCAAACTAACATATTTAAGAAGAAAAAGGAAATAATTAGTCTTTCTAGTTACTTCCTACAGGGCAGACTTCTGTTAAAAATTAATGAAATAAAATATTTATCAAAGCCAGCTTTCTTTAGGCAACAACAAACTAAAGAGTTAAAAATACCCAGACCAACACAGGCAAAAAAATGCTCTGAGATACTCACATTAGGTCTCATCTATATCTAAGAGGTTTGAATGAGCTCTCTTTTCACAAGCAAGCAGGTGATGTAATTAATTTTCTCCTGAATCCTGAGGTTGTCAAAGAAGAGGATCTGACCTAATACCAGCTAATTCCTGCTGAGTGCAGAATTGTAATCTCTCCTGCAAACCAGATTTGACCTGGATTCAAGTCAAGAATGTTAAGAGGGAACAAAATAAGGGGAAAAAAGGAATTATAAGAGATGCATGCATGTTATGCTGTATGCATGATGCACACAAATTTGTATTTGCAGCAGTACAAAATCTACCTGCTATCAGATGCACACATCACACCCCAACATTGAGTTAAGACATGAAGAATTAATTAAACACTACACTGGGTTCATATACTTACTTCCCACACAGACTTTTTTTTGTTAAAAATAACATTTAGCAGGACAACTGTAGATGTCCTTAAGCTCTACAAATCCTGATTTTAACATTAAAACTGTAAAGTCACTTACATGTGCCTGTTTTCTTGCACATTTTGAGGACTACAGAGACTAGTAATCACATACATTTTAATCTGAGCTGCCACACTTTATAGCTGAGAGTTTACATATTTGCAGAGAATCACTGTAAAGCTTAAATGTAAATAAACTCATTAATATTACATGTGTGTGCATACACACACAGAGGATCGTAGGCTTGTAAACAGCACAGGCATAACTGCCTGGAGGAAATACTTGGCAAAAGAAAATCAAGATGATCCTATATAGATTTTAATTTCTTTTGTTTTTCAAATACCTTATAAAACAAACAAAGAAGCAAACTCATATGTCATGCTGGAAACTTGTTCTCAGCAATAGTCACATCCCTTGGAACGTTCTCCAGGCACAGACACATGAATTCCAACTCCAGCAAGCTTTTCCTTTTACAGCTGATGTGTATTTTTTCACCAAAGCCAGCCAACAGATTGAGTTTCTAAAAGTTGCTGTTTGCTCCAGATAAGCTTCTAAAAAGTTTCAAGATTTCTTTTGGCTGAAAAGTCTTGGACACATGTGGACATACAGAGAAACAAGCCCAGAAATGTAGGGCAGCCCTGCCCTGCTCCTACTCTTCCCAGACCCAGTCTAAACACCCAGGCACATGTGGGCTCCTGGCTCTGCTGATCCCATCCTCTCAAGGAGTAGAATCTTAATTTTCACCTGGCTGAAGCATCTCTTTTCCATGCTGAAGGCATGCATGTCTCACAAACACCCTAATACACGGTGAGCCTGTCAGCCTAATTTCTGTGTTACGTGCTAAGAGACAGCTGCGAGAACACCAAGGGCACAAAATAGGAGTGAAAGAACTCTTTAAGGGCTTGCAGAAAAAAATGGGAATACACAGTCACCATCTTGCCCAAGTGGCATCCTTAGCCACTCTGCTCTCAGCTGAATAAAGCCACAAAACTCAAACAGCAACAAAATCGAGTCCCATAACAAATAACAAGGGCACCAGAGCAAATCAGGGAAGGTAACTACCCCAGCCATGCATTAGTAAGTGCACTTCAGCCTTCCAGAGCATTCCAGAAAGGACCACCACTCTCCAGCTCACCCCAAGGAAGCATTTTAAAGGACAAGCCACCAGCAGCACAGTCCCAGTACAAAAATCCAACTTACCAATACAAGTAATAGGCTAAAGCCAGGACAATCAGCGTAGCGCAGACTCCAGCTAATAGGCAAAAACCTGACTGGTTTACCAACATCTTCCCAATTTGTTATTGATTAATAAACAGACAAGCAAACAAAAAATAAAAAAAGAGGAGAAGAAAATGGAATGGCAAAAACGCACGATGCGAGTCTTGGCTAGGAAGGCGAATCAGTCTTGACATGGAGGAGGGATTATGGTGACAAAAGCACATCGAGGTAAATCTGGAAGTGCTTCAGCTACTAAAACTGTCCAGCTCAGCAGCCCAAAAAACCAGGTAGGCATCCTCTCTACCACGTGGCTTTGTGAGCCACTGAACTAAAAAAGCCCCTCTTACCTCAAGAATGAAGGCATGAATGGGGCAGAAGTGGACTAATATTTAAAACAGGTAATACTGCTCAATAAATATCATGGTCAGGTGGTGTTGCTGACAAACCAAGCCTTTGCTCTAATCCACTAAGCTCCTTACAGGAAATTACCAGGCTGCAAGCAACCGTGGTCTGGCGGGCGCTCAGCACGGCCACTTGACACTCTTTGTTTCTGCAGCACCTGACAAAAGATTTTGACAAAATCCAGATTCAGCACAAAGGAGCCTCCCAGCACAAGACCCAACAGATGACAATGGCATTTCCTCTCTCTTCTCCCTGCTCCAAAATGAGGGCTTTTGGAAGGCCTGAGTGAGCACAGTTTGGTTGACAAAAAGGAGACACTGGAGCCTGGAAAGAGAAGAAATGAGGTGGAAAGGGAAGAAATGAGGTAGCAGCAGCTACAGCCTGTGTAGGAGCAAGGTGCTGATGGGGTGGTAAAGCTCAGGGCCCCATCCAGATGCTCTGCACCATCATGTGTGCAGTCCAGTTAATCTGTACAAGAGTTGGACTGAAGAGTGATTCCCATTTAACGACACAGCCCTCTATGAAGATGCAGCATAACTCACCTGGTCACTGTTAGGCCTCCAAAGAAAGAAAATCCAAACAAAATCAAGCTTAAATACCAAAAATATTACCAAAATGTAAGTGGTAGTCACAGGCCCCTGACACTCCCATTTTTTGACTAAACTTTAGCAACAGCCCTAAAGAGAGCAAAGCCATGCTGTAAGCCCTCTTAAAACCCTGGCTGCCCTGGAGGTAGAGTCACATTAGAAGACTTCAAAAAAGTTGTGAGCAACAGAAAACCACTTAAGATGCAACAAACAGAAGGTTTTTACATTCAAAGAAACAGACAAGGTCAAAAAGGGGGTGGGAAAGGAGGTTGTGAATTTAAAAGTTACAGACAAATAGGAACATTTATCTGATTTAGCAGAGCTGGGTGGAATAAGAATGTAAAAGCTGCCTCTGAGTGTAAAAGCACACACAGATTAAATACAACCTACTCCAGAAAGTGCAGTAAGGGTCCAGTGGAAAGCCAGCACAGAAGCACCACAGCATTCATAAAATAAAGGAAAATTGCAGGTACTCTCCATGCAGCAAGTCAATACATCCTACTGCCCTCTTATACTCTGCACAAAGTCCAGGTCTGTTGTAAAACCTTTTGCAACCTCACCTAAAGCTCAACCACGTTTCTCAAGCGACTCCTTTAAAGGTAAAAGTCTTTCTACTATCTACATCTTTGTCAATGAAAGAGATAGCTTACAACTAAATTCCTTGCTTAGGAACAATCAGTTTCTGTGGACTCCAAAGGAATTTTTACTGATTGTGCTCCCGAACCTCAATTTGAAACTGCTCACACTGCTTCTGTTCTCAGCTGCAGAAATAAGGTTATATTAAATAATATCAAAATAAACCCTAAAGCCCAAGACACAAACACACACAGAGTTCAAAGATGACAGGAGGGTTTCAGACATGCAGAGTCACTAAACTGGCACTTGCAATGTTTTCATAGGTGAAGCTCAGTCACCAGTTTCCAGGACTGCTGATCGATACTTTTCCAATGCACAACACTCATTACAGAAAATGCACATAATGGATTATGACTGGGCACAGGACAGCATTGTGATTTTTTAAAATGAAAACAAAACCCAAAGTAGCAATTATCAAGAGGCCTCATTTGGGAAAAAAATGTTACAATATTGGAATAACTGCCTATATTTGGAACAAGGCTTACTTGGTATTTCTATTATAAAAGCTATTCTAAAATTATAGTGCTGGTATTCAAACAGCAATTCTATAATACCAGCCCTTACATAACAAACAGAAAAGGAGTTATCTAACAGAAGCCCTATTAGTACAAAATTATTTCAGTAATAGGCCTCTTGCAATGTATAAAATAGATCAATGTTATATAATTACAAAATGCTGCCAATCTTAGTCTCTGATTATTAAGGAAAAAACTCAGTAATGTCTGCTCATCTCTAAGACTACATGAAATGCTCCTTTTCACTCTAAGTGGTTGAATTTTCAAGACAAATGGGAATTAATCCTTTGTATTCAGATAAAAATAAACTACAAAAGAAACTTCAGGAGTGTTAAATGCATTTACACACCAAGCTGTGAAACCTAGGGAGCCACCTGCTAGACAGACTGGGTGAATCTGGAAAATGCTTGTGGCACAGCCCCATCACTTGTTAAAACAGGGATTCAAAATAAAGGATAAACAAAAGAGTCTCACCTGTGAGATGTTATAGGGAGAATGAAAGGCTTTGCTTTCTGGATGGAAAACTATGCAGGAAAAAAATAAAAAATTAAGCCTCAAACACATGACAGAGAGACAGAGCCAGCCAGGAGACATCTGTCTGCATGCAAATGTGCTGTGGCTGAACAAGGAGAAGTCCCTGACTGCTGCTACAGAGCCTCAGCCCCATGTTCATGCCTGCAAGCCCCTGCCCAGGCTCAAAGCTTTCCTTTGAAGTACTCAGCACTAATTGGGAAGAAATGGAAACTCTGTCTTCCAAGAAGTGCTGAGCTGCTTTAAATTTCAGGTATAAAACACTACCTTCTGCAGCAGAGAAGCAGTGTGATTTGCTCTCTGATCCATAGTAATGCAGGATTCCTGATGCAAGGGAATGGGCAGGGGCAGGAAAGCTCCTGGGGCAGTCTGGTGGCCAAGCCACCACCTCCTGAGCCAGGGTGTCCAGAGGCAAAGCCACCACCTCCAGACTCATCTCAGAGGCAGATGCAGGGCTCAGCACATCCCCTTTGTTCATTTATGCCTTGTGCCTCTGCTCCAGAGTTTGCTACCATGAGCTGCACTGCCAGGATGGAAAAGATTAAATGGGATTGTTTATTATTTTTTATGATTACTAAATAAGTAAGATGAACAGGGTAAGGCAAAGGCCTCGAGTGACACCAGAGTTACCCACATGTTGTGGGAATCACAGCTGCAAGACCAAAGAGAGACAGAAGGAAAGTTCTCCCCTGCCAGTGCCCTGCCATGCTAAAGCTAAAAAGCCCCCAGAAGAGCATTTGTATGATCTCACCTACACATGTACCTCCAAAGCAGGAACTGCTCACAGCTTACAGAAATGAAGAAAGGCAGCTCTAAAACTGAGAAGCAGAATACATGCCATGCAATTTTGATTTAACAGCCCCCAGTCTTCCTCACAGATTTGTGACAGGTCATAAAGATCAACCAGCCTCCTGTCACCAGGCTGACATTTGTCACATGGACAAAGACACCTTGTCTATACATTTTTATACAGGAGGATTATGCCTTCATAATGAAATTTTCCATGGTTTGAGCCTGGAAGGTGACAGAGGCCACATGGAGAATGAGGGAAGACAAAAGTCACCATTCTCCCAAATCCAGATGTTTCAGATCTTCATCAGAAGGGAGACAGAGAAGCAAGAACACTAACACCAAAAGTAGGCTTTCTGCTGAGTGACTGTCACCGAGGCAGCTTCAGATAAAACCCACTGTTCTGCAGTCAAGAACAAATAATAGGTGAGAAATAGGACCTGGAAATGCAGTAGGTACACAAGCAGGCAGTTTCTCAGTAAGTTCAGTGAGCTGATTTGGCAGCCTGCATTACAGTGGGTGGGAGCTGGATGCTGCTCAGTGCATTCACACTGCTCATACAGAGCTGTGCTTCTGCTATTCACAGCCCAAAGGGGGGAAAAGGAAGAAAGGAAGAGCTGCACAGCAAGGCAGGAGCCCACATTATCCCCTTCCTGCTTTTATGGGATCCAACTTCTGCTCTCTTGGATGTCACCCTGATTGCCATCAGCAGTGTGTTCATTCCTGAATAAGACATCTATTCTTCTTTTGGATTATTTCACTGACAAATATTGCACAAGGCTGTTATCAGCCTGAATCCATCATTACCCCCATGGTCAGATCTCTTTTTGCATATACACAAAAGCAGGTTATCTTCCTAAAAAGATAGGCCAGACTTATCAAGCAGACTGATAGCAAAACAAATATATGCTGAACAAAGTTTTATTGTTCTGTGTTTTCTGTCAAGAGCACACCAGCCTCTTCTGGTCTCTATACCAATACTGGCAGCAGCCACACACCACACAGCCTTTACACTGACTGACCTCCTCACCCAACAATAAAAAACCCTCAAATTCCCAAACAAGCCACCATAAAAAGAAAAAACCCTTCTCCTGTGAAAATTTGAAGATCACAGTTTGAACACAAAGCTGAACTGCACACACATAAATGTGCACTTCTGCACACGGTGAAATCTTTATAAATTACAATCAGAATCTTTTTACAAATGCAGTAGCCCACAATTCAAAAACATTAACTTGTAAATGGGAAGGCTTACAGATTGTGAAAATTCAGGCTTTTGTTGGCCACTCAGCTGGGAAAGTGAACAGCAACCACTCTGTAAACATTTCACCTGTCTTTAAAATCCACATCAGACAAAAACCTGAAAAGAAACATCTACAGCTCTCACCTTTTCTTAAGATCTGCCATCTCCTGGGTGGCTTTGGCATTCTATTGTTAAATAGGCCAGCATATTTAGTTAATTTAGGCCATTCTGCAGAACAGGGGACCCTTCTGTGGTAACACACAGAGTCTTTGAAAGATGCTGCCAACAAAGATCACAAATCCAGGACTGGTCAGCCCTGTCACGATTCAGTTTCCCTTGTTCGGCTTCTTCTGAACAGAGGCCTTTTAACACAATGTTTGAGAGAGACATGACCTAAATACCATTTTACTGAAGGCTGTAGGAATCCCAGGAATGACTGGCCCATCAGAAATCCATGCTTGCCTTCCACCAGCAATGTTCAGACAGCAACATTGCACAAGGGCTGTTCCACAGCTGCTGTTGAAACTTTGGGCGTTTTCACAGATGCTCTCTTTATCATGGTCTCATGTAAACTGGCTCTTATTCAAATATTCTGCCACTGTGAGTACTTTTTCAGTCCTACAAGTGCCACAAATGCTGATACTAATCTGACCACAGATCTCTCAGTGATCACAACCTCAGCTGCCTGAGTGGAAAATTCTACATCACCATACATTCTTCTGTATTGCTTCCACTTCTGTCAGAGACACAAAAAACCACTGAAGCAGAGGGTGTTTCCTACTGTAACAGTTAAGAAGTCCTGGAAGAAATGCAGAATGTGAAATTACTGGTGTAAAAGTGAGCACCCACTTCTTGGAGCTGGCAGCATTTCAGAAGAGTTTGATTGCCAAGTCAAAAACTGCTCCCCATCACTTGAAAAACTGGAAGCTAATTAGTAAAGGGAGGTGTTCACCGTACCAAAGCTTCATATTCAAAAAACCCTATGTGCCAAACTGGAATTATGGATGTCACCACTGCTAGCTTGGCACCACTTTCAAAAGCTCCTCAGTCAGGCTGAGTAGCAGTTTGAGAAGCAGCATTTATGCTCTTATGATTGAATTTTATCTGCCAGAATAACCCTCAGCTCATCTGCAATTATATGCAAAAAAATCAGATATTCAAGAGTATTACAAACTGCCTCCAGTTCAATGCAATGTGTTAATACAGGACACATTTATAGACCATGAGCCTAGCAAACCAGACTAGCTTCATTTAAAATAAACAAACAAGCAGCCTGGTTAATCACCAGAACTAATCTAAAAGAATCAATATTTCTCCAATCAAGATGTTTAACAAGAACCTTCATGCTATATTCTCAGCAATGTATAATTGCTTCTTGAATCTGCAGATTTTGTTCACTTTTAAGCCCATTAAACACTAACTACTTTTTATCAGTTCTATTTAAATTCTTTTTACCCTTACTGTAATAAACTAGATTTTGAAATAACTAGAATAATTGAAACTTCACTGCATTAATCAGAAGCACTTCACTGTTAAGTAAGTTCATTACTTCCAGGCAACTAGGAGCTTTTTCTATGCCTGGTTTGACTGACTGCTCACAAGCCTCTCCTCCCAGGTACTACTACAGGCTAGCTCTAAAGTCAGGCTTAAGGTTTGCTTGTATAACTGTTTTTACAGTTACTACTCATCCCACATCTGTACCAACAAGATGTATCTTAAGCTAAACTTTTGGGCTTGGGATTTTTTTATTTAGATTTGGGTTGGGTTTTGAGGGTTTTTTTGTTTTGTCCAATTTTATAAAGTAGATCATTTCAGTAGACATTAGGGAACAGTTAACCCAGGGCACATAGGACAGTGTGACACAAGGATTCACTCTTGTGCACCACTTTTCCCATTAAACCTGAGCACCACAACCAAGGAGGAAAGGGAGGCTCTCTCCAGAGGGAGACGCAGGTGTGGATATTGGCCAAATGAAACCTTGAATCAAAAGTGGCCTTGCTGCTAAGGCACAGTAATATTGTCCTGAAACACATCCTGTGACAGCATTTGTATTTAAATCTGTGCCTCCTGCTGTTCTGGAAAGTACTGCCAAAGGTCCTGAATGTGTGGCCTTCACACCTTACACAAGTGAAAACAATTGCTCCCACGGCAATGTTGACATTTTCAAAACAATTATGAAAGAGTAAATACCATTATGGCTTCAAAGAAAGCACTTTCAGTTTTGATTACTTTTTTTCTTCTCAAAATAAACATCCCCAGGAGATCAAGTTTGGCCCTTGAGTATCCACCAGCAGATAGCCCCAGCTAAAGTGGATCCTGTGCTGGCCCAGAGCAGTGACCACCCTGGCAGGGCTGAACAGAGCTGGGTTCCAGCCATGAATGTATCCAGCATTGTTCAGCAAGGTTGCTCTTTCCCTAAGAAAGAGGCACAAAGTTTAATGGGGTGCAGTTTTTGAAGAGCAGGAGAACTGAGTGCTACAGAAGAAAAAACCACTGTCGTGCTTCCTTCCTGCAAATATGAGGTGCAACAAACTCAGTGCCCTGTTAAAAACAGATAGGAGAGAACTTTACTTCTTCAAGTTTTGCTCAACTGACTCTGCCTAAAAACCAGACCACACCAGACTAACAGCAGGGGCCACACCTCTGGGAGCAGCTTTTCAGAACATCACTCTGAAACTTTTCAGAACTCCACTCTGGCCAGTGGAGAGGCCTCTGTCTTACAGGTTTGAAACCTAACCACAGCTTCCTCTCTGTGAATTAAATATGGAAACAGGGGCTGTAACTGGTCTTCCAAGATGCTTTACATTTTGCCTTGCTATAACTGCAGAAACTCTTGAAACTGTGACAGACATGACTGTTTCTGTGAGCTGCTTTCAGGTCTAGCCTGATGAATCCAAAGGTTATTTTGTTTTCCTCTTTGTGGTCTCAACTAAGCTTTTGATGGAAATTGACTTTTCCAGCAATTTCTACAAATTATAACATTGACAGGTCTGAGGGACAAATCCCTCCAGTAAGACACACAATTAGGACAAGAGCAGATGACACATCACAGGATCACAGGATGCTTTGGGCTGGAAGTGGCCTTAAAGATCATCCCTGCCATGGCCAGGGACACCTGCCTCTATCCCAAGCTGCTCAGAGCCACACCCAGCCTGGCCTTAAACACTTCCAGGGATGGGGCATTCACAACTTCTCTGGGCAACCTGTGCCAGGGCTTCACCACCCTCACAGGGAAGAATTTCTTCCCAATACCTGATCTAAGCCTACTCCCTTTTAGTATGAAGCCATTCCCCCTTGTCCTATCACTCCAGGCCCTTGTAAATAGTCTCCCCCTCCATCTTTCTTGCAGGCTGTTTTTAGGCACTGTAAGGCCACAATAAGGTCACCTTCTCTTTTCCAGACTGAACAATCCCAATTCTCTCAACCTTTCCTCACAGTGGAGGTGTTCCAGCCTTGTCATCATCTGGGTGGCCTCCACTGGACCATCGAGAATGTGAAGGCTGAAGGAATTATTCAGGGGGTTAATTAAACCCATGCAGCTTCCAGCATGGCCATTCACTTCACTCAGAACATTTAATTTCCAGATTATTCCTCGCTGCAGGTTCTAGTGACCCAAATCAAGACACCCAGGCAGCACCACCCAAGGGCACAGGTAATAGACCTGCAGGGCTGGGTATGAGAAACTCAGATTTTCTCTTCTCTGAACAGAAGCACAGCTTGAGAATTCAAGAGCTGTCACAATTCAAAATCTTGCTCTCCCCTGCCCCAGCATGTTTTAGCTTCTCAGTAACTCATCAATGGCCTTTTCAAGCCTTACACACAAAAAAGAAAAGCAAAAATTGCGGCTGTGTGAGTTAAAGAGTATCCTACAAAACAGCAAATGCATAAAAAAAGGTTTTCTTGTGTTTTTGGGGCATTTCTCCACACCAGTGTCAACGAGTGCAGGCAAAAACATTTTACACAAGCAGCTTTGAAAGTAGCTGGTCACCATGACACTGGGACAAGGCTATTTTAATAAATCAACCTGCTGGGTGTCCCTCCACACACCAAAGCTGCAGGCAGTCAGCCAGGTACAGCTGCAATAGCTAATTTTTGGGGGTAAAATTTTTGACCCAAGAATATTTTGGGCTTGCAGGAAGTGTCTGCCCACCTAATGAGCTGGGATCCATGCTTTCACTTCCTGTACAGCAGGAAAATGTACATCTGAAAGGGGTTTAACTTTGCACAGGGTCAATACCTGCCCTGAGCACAGATTGTGGCTGATCCAGTATGTGCTGCTTTATGAATCACAGCTTTTGAGAAATATCTCACAGAAACCAACATTTTTAGGCAGACTACTTGTCCTACAATAGGGCTTGAAAGGTGATAGAATACCAAAGCAATAATTCAGGCCTTTGTAAAATCACCAAGATTAAATTATTTTCTTTTCAAAAACATCTCTTAATAGCCCCTGAAGGGACAAGGTGTCAAGAGATCATCATTAAAATGTCCACATCTGACAGTAACCACAGGTTTTAAGATCCTGTCCTGAAAAAAACTGCTCTACTGCTGTGTCAGCAGGGTCTCAGCAGCTTTCCACTTTCCCTGTCAACTGTTTGTAGGAGAGACTACTAAAAAAGGCCAAAAGTAGGAAGCTTGCTGATATACTTACAGATTTTCATACCCAGTTATTAGATAAAATTTAAAGATGCTCAGATTAAAAGCAGCCAAAGATGACCCCAGTCAGCATTGATGAGATTTCTATGAACCCCATAAAGGAGATCCTTCAAGCACTGCAGGGGCACAGTTGCCCTTCTACATTTAAGGAAGGGGGAGACAGATTAGCACTTCTAGAGTGCCACAGAGCTTTATTTGTGCTTCAGTCTCTGCTACTATGATTACCAGCAGATAGAGCATACATGAGACAGCAGAAGCAACAACCTCAAGTGCTGATTTCATTCCTGAACTAAAATTCTCCGAGTGGGAGAATTCTGACTCCTCTCCCAGGAGTTCATGCAGCTCTATGAAAAGAACAGGATTAGCACACCCATTTCTTGGGGCTTTTCTCACCAAAAGCACATTGCTACAGACAAAATGCAAATACAGAAACATGGGGGAAGATTTCTTTCTTACCACCACCTCTGGGGGCCACTTCTGGCACCTGGCAACACTCAGAGCAACAGGAGAATCCCCATCTCCTCCCTCCAGGGAAGTACCACTGCTTATGTCTCAAGAGATTTGCTTTCTCATTTGCCTATAAGCAAAAAAGACATTCCCCAGTGAATGAAGGTACAAATATTTTGTTTAGTAGCAAAATGCAATGCAAACAAGCAGCTGACAACCCAGGTAATGAATAACTCAAACACTTCTTACTAAAATTATGAGTCTTTTTCCTTTCTCTGGAGAAAAAACCCCTACTTGATCCTTCTTCACATATATATTACTACACTCAGCTCCACAGGTACCAACTACTATTGCTTTTACAGGGACTAACTGGCACATATCTATGAAATTAAAAGCAAGTGTTCCAAATTTGCCACTAATAGTGAAATTGCAGCTTCTATTCAGACAGGAGCAAGGGCTTGCATAAACAAGAACTAGCCTACTTTTCCTGCCTTTACTAATCAGCATAACAAAAGGTTCTTTTATTTCTCTTACCTCCAAACCCAGTCTTGTGAGAAGTTACTGAAAATGAAGCAGAAGCAATTATCTGCTCTCAGAACACACACTTAATCCCTATATTTTATTAAGAGTGTTTTTTATGATCCTGAAGCAATTAAGCTAATCATTATTTAATTTTAGATTACTGAACTGGAGATTTACTTCAGACACAAGCTCACTTTCCACATAATTTAGTCTCAGTAATTAGAGATGTACTTTACCCAGATGTGGCTTGTTTAAAGCATGTTATCTAATTTCACAAGCCTCACACCATGAAAATTTCATGCAGAAATCTACAACCCAAACTTCAAAAATGAGAAAAGCCCCAAAGACACTCAGATTCACCAGACTGCAGACCTGTTTTTCCTTAAAAAAAAAAATATATATTCTCCAAATATGTGCCCAGCAAGTTAATGTATCACAAAAGCTAACACAAAGAATTTCTATAACCCACCATTCCTTTAGCAAGTTGTTAGAACAAGGAGTGCTCCTCTCACACGGATCACTTCATTTATAACTTATTTTAACCAGGATGCAAAGTCAGCAGACAAATACAAATGTTTGATTAGGACACCCAGCAGGTACCTGCCACAGGATGTAATCAGTGATGAAACATTCAGACCATTAAAGAATTCTGTGACAGTGTTATCAGAGGAACAGAAATAGGGACCAGGCAGGAAGGTTCATAGTGTACAGGCTGACCCTGGACATGATGCCATTGGAAAAGTGCTCAATTCCAGGCTACTTCAGATAAAGCTGTGCTGTAGAAACCAAACTGTACTAGGAAACACCAGGTATCCTGGATGTGCCTACCCATCCAGCCCAGCTTTAGCTCTGCAGAGAGTTTATACCAGGCCATCCAGGCTGGGACACTGTCCAAGGCCAATTCTATGTCAAAACACATTTCCTGGCTTTTGGAACAAAGGGCATCATCTTCCACCACTGCCACTAAAAAGAATGAAAACATGACCAGGCAAACATTTGAAAAACACACACTGCTTTTTGCAACTTTTAGCCTTCTAAATTCTCCAACAAAACCAACACGTGCATCTGCTCAATGCTCAGTTAAAATAAACTGTACTCCAACCTCTAAAAATGCAGAAGATGCAGATTCACTTGAAGACTTTAGTGCCAGTATTTTCATGAGACAGTTTGACTTATAAGAAAGGCTACAGCACTTATTAACAGCACGTGAGATTTCAGCAGACTGACAAAGAAGAATCAGAACATGAAGCTATAAAGAGATCATAACAAGACAGGTTTGTTATTTGGGAGTGTGTTCAAAATAAATGTAGGTCTCAGGTATCTGGATATTCAACAAACATACTTTTCCATGTGGCACCACATTAAAAGTGTAAACTTGGAGACAGAGGAATTGTGACAGCAGTAAAGATTCTGCCCAAAAGAGATGGTGCCTGACAGCACAGAAAGAAAAATCTGCAGGCTTCTTGGAAGTAACTGATGAAAAGACAAACCCCAACAATCAGTCTTCTTGTTAATTTTTAACAGATTAATTGCTTGCAGACTAAAAAAGAGTAATTATGGCAGCTGGTGACAAAGCTGGGAAGCAATCTGAAGGTGCATAGAAGTGTTAACACCACAGCACCATGGCCATGAAGACTGGAGCCACAGGACTGGGATGAAATTGCTCCTCATAAGACAGTAAAGACAACCACTAGGAAGGGAAATAAAACACTTCAGGCAAAAAAAGGCTGCTGACACCAGCTGGTCAAGAGTAAGTTCAGGCTTGAACCTTTGAGAACAGCAAAGTTCTGGGAGAAGTTTTTGGTGGCAATAACCCTACATGCTTAAGGAAGCCCTATTATGACATATGACCAGCTTTCTTTAGCTCCAACTATTTTTGTAGCTGTTCCATCTAAATATTCATCAAAGGGTCTATGAAAGGATCACCAAAAGCAGGTGGTTCAGTTATCAGTGCTGGTGGGGGAAGGTGACACTGTGAATTACAGAGCTGGGGGGAAGCTGGCTTATAGGCTAAGGTATAAAAAATAACCATAACATTCCTGCATCCCTATACAATAAATAAATAAACACTGTTAAATTTCAAATAACAACATTAGCCATTTTGTTTTCATTAAAATCCACACATGTGACTATGGCAATAAAAAGTGTTCATTAAAAAAGCTCAGCAAGTCACGAGCAGAATCTCATCCTGCTTCCCAATATCCCACAACAAAGGGATCCTTAAAACCAATGCAACATGAGTTGAGATGCTCCTTGGAACAAGCACATTCTCTGGTCTTGAAGCAATTCTTGAAAACTCGCTCCATGGGATATCAAAAGGATCTTTGCCTTTTTCACTGCCTGTGTACAGCAACTCTCATGCAGACATTTCACTAATACTGGTAGAACTGAGGTCAAAGTTCCAAGAATGAAAGAGTGAAACTGGTAAGAGAATAATTTCTGGTTCAAGACTGAAGCAGAGCAGTGTTATGCAAGGGAACAAGATCTGAAAGCAAGCTTTCATCTGGCACTGTTTATTGCACTGGTGCCTGCTAAGAGGTACCTGAGCCCCAAAGAATGAGAGAGAAGCCCTTTCCATTTGAGATCTTCATCTTTCTCACTTGGCAAAAAAATGTATTGATATATATAGAGAGAGAGAGAGAAAGAGGTATATAACACCATGTACTGGGCACTGGCAGCTGTATCAAATTGCTTTTCTGATGTCTTCTAAAATGGAACAAACAGATTTAGGCAGTACATTGAGGATGAGAGACACATTTAAGCATACATGCACAAGTATTTTTCCATTTCAAAACAGTCCTGCAATTAATTATAAATGTGCATGCACTCAAACACACAGTTTCTTTCTTGCACAGTACCTTGCACTGAATTCAATATAACCTTTAAACCCATGTTTCCATTAGCTACTTTGTGATACCACAGCTTTGAAAATAGTCTCAGTGCTCCAACATTCAAGTTGTACAAGACTCAAAAGTGGCCACTCACAACTCTATCTTCAGCATCATCTCACAAAGAGAACATTTAAGTCCTTTTTATTTCCTCCACACCTTCTTTCCTGTTTCTTAAATAATTTATTAAAACTACTGAAAGTATTTTCTGGTCAGATTTCTTCCTCACTATAGGAAGCATCAATATCTTTGATTCCTTGGTTCCCCTGGTTCCACAGCTTGGTTCCCTCTCTAAAGGCCATCTTCTATATAATAACCTGAGATTGATGGACTAATGTCAGGGGAAAAAGCAGGGAAAATTATAATGTATTTTTAATCACAAGTTGAATTTCTCCCAAGATAGCAAAGCTGATTTCATGGCATGGCACTGACAGAATGAATTCAAGAAATTCTTTCCTGCTACCATCCTACAACTGTGACCATCACCTCTCAGAAAGAGAGCCTCTAAAGACAAAAGCTACCCTAAAGATAACAGGAAATGATTGATTTGAAGGCACTTTCAGCAAGGTAAGTCTCCACTCTCAGCAGGAAAACCAGAGAGGATGTCAGTAAGTAATGATGGGCGTACAACAAACAATCAGAAGTGGTTTCCCCCCTCATAACCCACAGCTGAGGTGGTTTAGAGTGAAAAGAGAACTGGAATCCTGAATGACACAGAAATGACAGAGCAAATACCAGTTACTGTGTTGACTCCAAATCCTTTAGCAGGGAAATCCATTATAAGCCAGACTACTGACCTAGATGGACCAAGGACAGACAAATTCTCTCCTTGCCAAGATGGAAATTAGACTTCTTCAACAAACAAAGCTACTCATTTTCCATTGCAACTTACAGCCAAACCCTTCAGTTTTGAACTTCTAAGACAAGACAAGAATGAAGTGGGTGAATGTATCTGCAGCCTCATAATTCCACAAAGTTCTGTGTTCACTCATCAGGAGAGCTTGAGCACCAGCAGCCCATCAGCTTCATCTAACTCTGCTCCTAACCATGTAGAGCCAGGGTTCTGATGGATAAATATCCTGGAGCAGGTTCAGCTGTGGCAGCCTAAAACATTACTGCCCTCTCTTGTCCATCCCAGCCTTCTGCCAGCATCCACCTCAGCTGCTCCAATCCACAGCACAGAGTGCCACTTTAACCCCATGATGAAGGAGGGTTCTTATCATGACTCTTATTTATTTTTTATAGGCAAACTGCACTGTAATTTTCCAGCTGTGGGCTTCTGGGGCTGAAGCAGCTGCACATGGTCCTTTCTGCAGGGCTTGGCAACACCTGGAGGAGGAGGTGGTGATGTCTCAGGTCATTGCAGCAGGTTTGATACAACTCTGGTCCAAGATGAAGAGGTTGAATTATTCTTGGTGAAAGAGGCTGCAATTCTGCTGTTGCCAGAGCCCAGAACCAAGGTAAGTTCTCAGCAAGTTAACTCAGTGCTCTCAGTAGAGCACTACAGTGCTAAAAAACTTTCATCTCACTCTGAGTTTCAAACGGGACAGAATTTCAAATACAGGGCAGGAAACCATGGCCATGTCAAAATGAAGCTGGGAAACAACTACCCTAAGCAACCAGGGCAGAACATCTTTGAACCAAGTGAAGTGTGCCCTGTCCTGGGAAATCTAATCCCAGTTACAGTCCAGACAGGTTTACTCCCAAGAGTAAATTCTTATAGCCTTGCAATTTCTTATAGCCTGGTTACCTCTGAGGTTTTCCCATGACTTATCCCTGATTAAAAGCCTACATGAAAAACAGCATAAGAGAGTAAGTGTAGGAGAGGAATTTGAGCAGGCTTGGCCAAGGTTTCTGCATTTCCTTGTGTTTGGGAATGCTTGAGGGTTTAGATGGGTTTATTAATGAAATTTAAATTGTGAATAAATCTTGAATGTTGATGCAAGCTCCATATTTTATAAAAGTGTTGCCTGAATTGACTTCTGGGAAGATGTAGGCTCTGAAAAAGGATCTAAATTATTTTTTTAAATGACCATTAAGTGTACTTTTTTTCTTATTGCAATATATAATGTAAGTCTGTCACGTTCAGAGTAATTCTAAGAACTGGTTTTTTTTTCATTTAAACACTGGAATACTCTTTTGCTTAGAAGAATCCCAATATAGAAATTGTTTGTTGCAATAGCAGAACACAGAGCTATGTAAAGCACAGCCTTCCTCAGAAACAAGGAGAGGTGCTGTAATCAGCATTGAAACCCTACAGAGAGAGACCTGAGTGTGGGACACGTGCACAGGAATGGTCTGCAGAGTAAGGGATAAGCTTAACTTACTAATTTCTCCTCCTCTTTCACTTTTTCTTAAATAACAAACAAATCAGTTGTAAACATCCCTCCTCTGGCTTCCATCCTTCCTCATCATTTCCTCTGGCTGACCTCTGTAACAGCACATCCCTTTCACAGCGCTCCTCTGCCACCTTCATTTTGTGCCCTGCCTCAAACCCTGGGGCTGAGGGTCCCTGAACTGACCCCAGGTGCTGCATCAGCTTTTCTCCTATTGCTGTGATGTTTTCTTTGGTCTGCAACAGATTTACAGGTAGATTTTAGAGCTGTAGATCTTTCTGTGCACTTCAGTCAGGAAAAAAAAAATCCTAAACACAATTCTTCAGAATTACCCAGTAACAAGAGGCAATTGATCATTAACTTTCATGCTCTGATCTTCCACAAGCAGATTTTCCAGCTACTCCAAATGAATCATTTCCTTAGGAACTCTCAGGCAGAGGTAACAGGAAGGAGCTGTCTCATGGGATTTGAGAATTGCAGCAAGTCTTTGGGAGAAATACCTTTCCTTTACCAGCTTTGAATCCAAAAGGTTCCAAAATGAAAACCTGTAGGTGAGGTGTCAGTGACACCAGGATTAAAACTCTCAGCCACCTGGGTGTCCTAGCACACCAGACTCACATCACCTTGAGCTCACCCACACCCTTTCCCAGCCTACTTTAAGCCCCCTTTAGCAAGAGATTGTCACCAGGGTCACAAGCCAAGCAGGCTGGGCTAAAAATATTCCCTGACACGGTCCCTGGTCTGCCTCACTGTCATCCATCTCACCCTGGACATCATCCAAGAGACAGTCATGTCCCAGCACTGGGCACAAACCTGATTGTAGCTCAGGGATCCTCCAGGAGTTATTTTACTCCTCCTGGTTAGATTAAACTAACTACCAAGATTTCTGTTTATTCACTATCCGTAATTCAAATTTGAGTGAAATTAAAAGGCTCTAGAATGGCACTGTAGTAAAGAAATTTAATGAAGAGCACTTTAGAAATAAAATCTATTATAAAGCACTTAAACTAATGAAGGTTGCTCCCCGTCCAAAATCCTTAGCATTCTGCACTAAGAAGGTAAAAGTCTTTTAAAGAAACCTTTAAAATTCTGAACTGCTGCTGGTTAGATCTGAAGAGACAACAGTGAAACAAGCTGCATTTGATATCATATCTCATTCCAGGACAAAACAAGGAAAAAACAGTTTGATACACCTCTATCATGAAAAAAATAATGTTATTCTTTGTAATGGGTGAAGCCATTTCATTAATGAGATGATAATTTTGAATGCATCAACTCTTCAGGCTCTCAGAAAAATTATACATCTGCATATTCATACTATAGATATTCATACTCATACCAGGGAACACTGTCTAACAATAAAATAATGATAAAAAAATTAAAAATACAATCTCCAATAGAGCTAACAGTGGAGGTAGAGAAGGCTTAGCTCATGTTCTGTAGGAGGACCTGTACACTGGAGTTTTGAACTGTCTTTTTCCCCTTGCTTACACAAGGAGTTTTTTGAGACCATCTTAATAGCATTTTTAATTAACCAAAAATATACATAAATAATAGATTTCCAGAAGCCTGATGGGGCTTGCAATCTAAAATAACAATGTAATTAATTCCTACAAGGAAGCATTATCTTTTCACTGTCCTACCTTGGTCAAACACCATGAGAGAGTAAATTTGGTTAAAAGCAGAGGGTGGGGGGGGGAAAGAAACCAAGTCAAACAGAAGAGCATGTGGCTGAGGAGACAAAAATACTTGTGATCAAAGGCTGGCACAGGATGGGTGTTTTATTAATCTTGCAGAGCCCAGGAAGCAGCCCTGCCATGGGTCTGCCCATGCTCCTCCCCATGGCCACACCTGTGGCTGGCAGAGAAAACCCTGCCAGGCCACTCTCCTGGCCAGCCTGGGCTGGCCCCAGCTCACCCCAGCCCAGCATGACTGAAGCAGGTGCCAGCTATTTTTATGTCTAAACTGCAGTTTACATCTGACCTGTTCTCAAGTTCAAAGAGAGAAACAGCCACAGCAACCCCTCTGGGAAGGCATCTGGGATGTGCTCCCAGCTAATCCAGGGAGGAAGGGTGGCTGTGGATGAGCAGGTCCATCTGGAGTGGTCTGCAGGAATGGGCTGCTGCAGCCATCAGCAACCAGCATCTGTCTGATGCTGCACAACCTGTGAGATGCCCAAAAGGCCTGAGCCCTCATCCCCTAGGTGTTGGAGAAACTAAAATAGAGAAATATAATATTTCAGCAAAAGATTCTGAGAATATGAAACCTCTGGTCAAAATAGAAATGAAAGTCAGTTTTGAGATATAAGTCACGGATGTTGATTGGCAAAAGCCTGGCCAGACAAGGAAGAATCTGAGGAATGTGAATTCAGGTATGATAATAGAGTCACTCTTATAGGCTGTATGTAAAACCCCTTGGATTTCGTGTTATGTGTTGGTTAGTTAGTGTAAACTAAAATGTTCATTATAGAAAGAGATACAATGTATTGTAAGAACCTCACTCTCTTTTTGCTGGCCCTCTCTGGCCTTCTCCTATCTCCCTTCTCCCTCCTATCACCCCTGTCCCCCTCCCTCATGGCCTCTTCACTCTTTCTCTCTCTGTCTCTGAGCACATTTTAGTCTGAGGCTGGTAGCCTTAAAGGGAGCTCTATCCCCCTCAACAATAAACTGTCTATCCCCTGAGCAGCTTGGTGTGGTTGGAGACCCTGCAGAATTCCTGGTTGGAACCCTGCAGAATCCCTGCTAGGACACCCAGGCACCACACCACCCACCCTGACAGCAGCAGGCCATGGGGGTGAGCTTGGGCTGATCTCTGGGTCTGGATACTGAAATGTCTGCACAGTTTTTAAATAAAAGGAGCACAGCATTAAATTCATACATGTTGAAGGGCATTGAAGTAATAATCTAATCTTAAACTGATTTAGAAGTGTTAACTGATTCACCAGTTCACACTCACACTGCAGATCTCAAAGGACTATTTGGAACAGAATCAAGTGGCCAAGCATGTGCAAGGAATCGTGTCCACAGCAGCTCATCTGCAAATTGAGAATTACTTAAAAATCCACTTCAAGTAAGTCATTCTCCTGCTACGAAAATCTCAGCTTCTAGGATTAGAAACCTTTTGGAAGATTATTCATTCCCTCATCTCACAGTTAAAAGGATGCCAGGATTACTATATCCTGGACTGTGAGGCCATTCAGTGAAAGCAGCTTTCCTATCAAGGGACCACCTTTTCAGTGAGATCCATTACATATCTCAAGGTTTGATTGAAGTATTTAGTATTTTTTTCTCCCCCATAAACACAAGAACTGAGCAGTCTTCTAATCTTCAGGATCATCAATGCCCAGCTTCTACAGCTGCAGTAATTAAACCAACTTCTCATTCCATTACCCACATGTAGTCTCTTCCTCGGCATCTGCTCTATTCCCACACTGCACTCTTCAATCAAACCAAGATAAGCTATTTTCTAAGATCAGCTGATTTGTCTGTCCCTCAAGACATCACCAGAGCCAAAAGGATTCTGAGCAGATATGATGCATCTTGCTAAATATCCAAAAGGTCTCTTAAAGGAAAAAAAAAAAAGAGTAGACGTCAATGCAAGTGGTTATTTTTAGCATCTGAGTTGTTCTATATTTATTCCTTTATGTCTTTCTAAAAAAAGCACAATCTCTGATGAAGCATTGCCATAAAATACACTCTACTGGGAAGTCTGCTTTATGACTCCTGGCTACTGAGCATTGCAACGAGTAGATCACACCCCCCATTCAACCACACAAGTTTTAGGGTGCACACAGAACAATGCTTCCTCAGCTCCAAAGAAATGCAAAAACCAACCCAACCCAAAAACCAATCCACACACAAAGCAAACCCCTCAGTATTCTCTGTCATTCTGACTAGATGCCACTCCTCAGACTCAAGCTTAAAAACTGCCACCTTTAAGTATTTCTAATTGTCTAACCCCCAACAAAAACCCTCAAGATGCCTTGTGAGTTACCTGTTAAAAACAACACAAACCAAACTCCAGGGCACACCATACTGCAACAAACCCTTAAGTTAGCAGGAACAGCAGCAGCTCAGCTCATGCAAATACTCAGACTATAAAAGACTACTTAATTACTTCCCTTATAGCTTTTACCTTCTTGCCCTGAAGACTCCTGGCCCTCTACCTTCAATACATTTACCACAGTAACTTTGTGCCTCTGATCTTATGCAAATTAGCTGAAGATTTATTTTCAAGGACAAAATAGAGTTAATTAAAAGTGTGGTGTGGCTTATTTATGTTGGAAGAGATATGTCAAATGAACAGGAAAAGTAGAACTGTGTCAAGGAAGCTTCTGCTAGCTGCAGTAAACTTTCATAAAAAAAGAAAATAGTTTAAGGTGGGGTTTTACATTAAGAAAACTGGGAAGAAAACTTGCATTTTGAAGCCAGCAGTATTTTAATTTGCTGCTCTAGAAAGATAGCTGTTATCTAGCCCCAGTGATTTTAGATTTTTGCGTTATGCTAGATCTATCACCATAGCCATTGCAACAGCAGGATGGGGTGGGGAAAGACAATGCATTTATTGTCTCTGTGTATTAACTTGAAACCTCTCCCTCCTCTGACCTTGAAGAACTCTCTTCCTTCCAGGTATTCCCTACCTACAAGACAGACATGTCCCATCACTCAGCTGTGCCCTTCAAGTATTTTACCAACTGGCCTTACCTGCACATTGACAGCTCTCTGATCCCAGGGTAAACAACAGCTGGTTGAGGGACTCCAGAGCATGAAACCATGCTCAGCACACACACTGGTACCAGATGCATAGGTTTGGTCAGTGACAGGTTATTTCTACCTTCATGCAGTGCAAATCAGCCAAGTCAGAGATTTTCCACAAGGTAAAATTATGGATCTTCAAAAAATTATACACTTTCAAAGTGAAAAGCATACATGCCCTAATTACCTCTGTCTCAGACTGACCTTTGTACATTTGTCTACAAAGACCTTGCCCTACATAACTGTTGCCCTATGGAAGCCAGAATGACTCCAGGTTAATTTTAAAACAAGCTGTTCTGAAAGCTTTCAAATGAGCAAACCCACCTAACTCTCCTACCTTGTGATGAAATATTTTTTCCCTACTTATTACAATGTTTCGCATGCAGCTGTGATTTCACTTTAATCTTCTGCAGAAAACTGAAGACAAGTAAATATCTAGTTTGAATTCAAGGATTCTCTTCTCATAGCAACATAAAATTCACCAAAAAAGGCAATTCTCTCACTGTTGTTCCTCCTCTACTAACAAAAAAATAGTTTCTTTATCACTGTAAAGTACCCCAAAGCAAGACAGCAGAAGGATGCAAAACCTTAGTAAGAAATCAGATGCTTTTTATCTTCTCTGATAATTAAAAACAAACAACAAAACACATACACTAACAAAATTAGTCAGATTAGAAGCTAGTTTTGCTTAATAGAAGTTCATCTGTGGCAGAAGGAGCACATCTGATTTATTCTTTTTTCTTAGATGAAAAGCTATTTAGTTCACATGAAAATTCTGAGGCAGATTGTCTCTTCTGTGAACTGGATAACCCTTTTTTCAAAATGGATTGAATTCCAGAATAAGCACGTCAAGAGAAGTTTGCTCAGAAGCCTGCACTGTGAATGAAATGGGGTTTGCCTCTTGGCAATTTTCACTTTTCTTCTATTACCTAATGCCCAAACTTAGCTGTTTTATGGATTTTGCTAATATTTGGGTGTCAAACTGACCAATACAACCTGTGCACTGAAAGGCCAACACACACCCATTTGTAATTACAGCTGCTCACATGTCCTGCTCAGCTCCCTGATGTGCTCCTCTGAGCAGACACCTGAGACCTCCTCAACACAGACCACAAACACAAAGCTCCCAAGGACACAAAAAACCAAGGGGGTCACAGCCTGGACCAGTCCTGCTGTAATCAAGAGTACACAAGGGACAAAAATAGCTTTCTTTCAGAGGAATTAAGACTGCAACATGACCTCTGGCACCCGCCCCTGCTATGAGAAGGTGGAAAAAGCAACAAGGGAAGTCCAGCCAGGACAAATCCAAGTGCCAGCCACAGCCAGCATCAAAGCTAGGAGCTAAACAGAGGGCCAAGTGGCTCCCTTTGCACTTTTATAAGTGATGCACTTTTGTATTTGATGTTAACCAGGGTTTCTGCAGCTCTCAATCCTTTGTGATCTGCTTTGTCTTCTGCTGAGGCCTCTCCAGCCTCTTGTGCCACTCTTCTTTCCTCAATGTTTGCCCTGCCTTCTGTCATCTTCCTCATCATTGCTGAACATCACCAGTATTTGCAGCTTTATTTTGTATCATTCTGCTTCCAAGTGTCCTTTCCCCAGACAAATCCCCTTTATGAGCACAGAAGCACAGTCTATTGGTTTATACTGCCTTCCAAATAAGCCTGGCCTAAATCCCCCACAGGCACACATGGGACATGGGACACCTGGGTGGCTTGTAATATTCACTGGTTATCCTCACCCTAAAAACTCTAAGCACCCCTGCCTTCCCTCAGCAACTTCTTTCCTTGAGGCAGCAACAGCTAACACAGGTTTTGCTAAACTTGCCTTCACTTCCCCAGCCCAGCAAAGCAGAGACCCCTCTCCAAGTGCAGGGTCTCAATGTCCTGAAGCCCACTCCCCTTGAGGTCTCCTCAAGGAAGGTGACAGGAGCCAGAGCCACAAAGCTGGAAATGAGGACGATCCAAAGGATTGGAGACCCAGCAAAAATGCTATACAGGGTCATCAAAAGGGAAAAAAGGTTGGTTGATTTGAGTGCACACACAGGTGTGAAAACATAGGGAGGGCAGGCCAAGCAGATTCAGGATCCATCTCTTGCTTTTTATTCATCAGTGCTCAGGCACTGAGAAGTCATGGCACAAAGTTTTGTTTGGTTTTCATCTGTGACAAGGGTCTTAGACCCACGCTGGGTACTCCAACTTTTTGAAGCAGACGTGTGAGGCTGGAATTACATCCTCAGCGTCCACAGCAGCACCTGTGACTCCCAGGACCCTGCAGATATCTGCATCCAGCCTTTTGTGCAGGCAGCACACGCCACCTCCAGCAGGCAGGACACGAGGTGCAGGCCTGCAAATACCTTTAATAGCTTTCCATGGCCTGCAGTCAGCAGGACTGTCGCTGCTGCAGGAAGAACTGACCCCACTGTTTATTTAACAGCAGTCCTGCTCTTAAAGGAAGGCTGGAATCAACACTGCCCATGCTGTCTGGGGATCCACAGAGGGCAAAGGCCCAGGTTACTTTGTTGGTAACTCCCTTTACATGGAGGTAAAAGATCTGGAAGACATCCTTGGAAACCTTGACCATAACTCCACCCAGACCAGACTTGCTCAGCCCACATCAGCTTACAGCTTCTGTAGGGACAGAGGTTAATGAGACCTTACAGGTGACAGTCACTCTAAGGCCTGAGCTGCCAAAATTCCATGCAAGGACAGCAGAGATGCTGTACCACAGGGTGGAAGAAAGCTTTGCTTTGACTGTGCCTCTTCTCATAGCAAAACTCTGTGCCTACTCCTTGTCATTTCACATATTGAGAGGAATGGCATCCAACTGTATCAAGCTTCTTCACAGGGCCAGATGAAAAGAAGCTGCAAAACTTGAGAGAAAGCTCCTTTTCTGTCTTCCCCAAACAACAAGATGTGCACAAATGTGAGACCCTGTTGTTTTGGGTGTGCTTCTGATGCTGACAAACACTCCCTGACAGCACCCTCATCTCAGAATCAAGTAGGACTCAGGCAGCAGGTTCCACAGGTCACTCAAGTGAGCAGGAAGAGGAATAAAGTTTGTTCCCACAAGAGGCTTACACAGACACCAGTGTCAGGGAAATGACACCCTAACATCATCCCTAGGAAACAGGGAAAAGGATAATTTGACACTTCCTAGAGCAAGAGTTCAAGGAGCAGAGATCCAGGGGACAGGTTTCCTCTAGAGAGCTCTGCAGCACATGCACAGGAAGGATGGTCACTTGAGGGAGGAGGATACCTCAGATGTAAAGAACATGAAGAGGAAAAAGCAAGTAAAACTGAAATCTGCTCTCCTGGCCTGCTCCTACTGAACATGGGGTCAAAGCAGATACAGCTGCTCATCTCCCCTGGCCAAGAGATCCTCTCATGTGTGGAGAAAAATCCACAGAGAACAACTCCAAAATCCCAGCCAAAGCCCAGCATTGGCACTGAGGGGAAGAGAGGACTTCTGCTAAAAAGCATTATGAGAATTACATGCCATAGTGCAGTACAGTTCTGTTGCTTGGGGGTTTGTTTGTCTTTATAAACTTCTGCTTCAGATATCTGATGGACAGGTAAATTTTCAATCTTCCTTACAGTATGTACCTTTCTCACTGTAGTTATAATCCCCACAGCTACTAGAAAAAAACAGGGATTAGCATGTCTATTTGAACTGCTGATAAAGACAGAGAAGCACACCACACAGTTCTTTGATTTCCAGTTTGAGCAATATCCTCAGTCTGAACATTTCACATGGGTGTATTTCCCCCCCTTTCTCCTCCAAACACGACATTCAAACACCCAGAGGTTATCAAACAGAGCTAGCATTAACCAGCCTCTCAGGGTATGAATCCCATGGGCTCAGGGCAAATTGCTGGAGAAGCCTGTTTCTTCTTCAGTGGACTCTGCTGATTCACAAGCCACAGGAAGGGCTCAAGGCAAGGGCAGGACTCCACTCTGGCACGCACCCTGCCAGGCAATGCAACCACTGCTAATTGAAGTTCTACTCTTAAACTTAACCAGTGCTGCTACAAGAAAGGCCAGAAGGCCAGATTTGGTCAAAAACAAGTCAGGGGGTAACTTAAGAGGGTTTAAGCAGGGTGGATAACAAGGGGCCAGTCCTTACAATACATTTTTTTAACATTTTTTTTTTCAGAATTGTCTTCTTGTGTCCCAGAGCACTGCAGCAAGTAACACTACCAAGTGCTTCACTGAGCCACTGTTTTCCAAACATCTCCCTTCTACAGCTTGCATGAAGCATCACCAACTCCCACACAAGGGCTCTGCTTCAGACATGCACTGAAGATTCCTCCTACCCTGACCTTCCCTGTCTTCACTGCTCTGGATGAGTACCCACAACCTACAGAAAGGAGATATCAAATGAGAGAGGTTTCCTTTCATTCAGGCTCACCCTGAAACAAGCAACATTTTAACTCAAGTGTGTGTGGGAAATCCCAAGTCTTTATGAATATATTAGAGACTGAAATATTTTTTTCAGTAATTTCTTGTTCTGTTTGTTTGATTTCTCTGCTCCTTCTCTATATATAATACATGCTGGTCTACTCTCCAGCCATAAGCACTGAGCCACTGAAATCTGAGAGAAAGCAGATCTCTCATGCACTCACATTATCACCACCTAGATGTAAATCCTCAGTGTTGGCTCCCCAATAGAGAAGAACCAGCTGCAGAACAAAAGGAATATATCTCTTTACCAGGCAGTTCTCTTCTCTTACAGGAGCTGGACAACAGGGAACAGCCAAACTGGGGGTACAGGGATAAAAGGAATAAAAAAGGTCATTGCAGGGAGCAGACAAAACAGATCTGGCAGCTGCCTGCAAAAGGAGACAGAAACAGTTCTACTTCCAAATGGGATAACAGGACCCTCAGAAACACCCGGGATAAATCCTTACCAGAGCTGTACACTCATACCTAGTGCCATCCATTCCTGTTCATGTCTGGACAGCACTCTGAAGCCTGGGGAAAGGACTAATTTGAGTACAGCTCTTCACTGGGCTGATGAATCAGCTCTCCAGTGTGCATTCTCCTTAGGGAGAAAAGGGAGAATTGGCAGAGGACAGCACTGCAGAAGACAGCAATACAAGGAAACAGATGCTGAATTTGATGCAGAAGGAGACCATCATGTGGGGAATATTTTGGTGCAGTATTCTTGGCCAAAATCCTCATACCCAGCCGAGCACATCCTCCAGCATGAAAGGAATAAGCACATTCCCTTAGGAAATTCACAGGTGTTCCAACTCCAAAGAGCTGGCACAGCAAAACACAAGGCTCCTGGTACTGCACATGCAAGTAACATCGAGACAGAAAATACTCTGTAACACATGGCAGATACCAAGGGAAACATATTATCCATGATACTATCCCTGAGAAGACTGCAGTTGTGCGCACCCCAAAATAATGAGCTTGTCACATGCCCACGTCTGTATTTCATGAAACCTCTGCAAGCCTGAGGACATTTTTTACAGCACCCTGAGGTCCACTGGCCTTAAGTCTGTACTGTTTTCACTCACTAATCTTTCATAAGATTGAATGCAAAATGAACTTCAAGTCTTTCCTACAAAATTATTTTATAAAGCCTTTAAAAATCCTGAGAATAAAACAAGAGTACAAACAGCAGGTGGGGCCTCTATAACCTATACATGCTCACTTCCATAGGCAAAATCATCCCCAGGAGAGGCTCCTGCAGGTAAGGGATGCAGAATCAGCAGTTCAATTTCCTCCTCTCCTTGCAAAGGCAAAAATCATCCCTGGAGGTGCTCAAGGCCAGGTTGGATAGGGTCCTGAGCAACCTGGTCTAGTGGAAGGTGTCGGCAAGGGTGATAAAATGAGATGATCTTCAAGGTCCCCTTCCAACCCATCTAATTCCATGATGCTACTCATGATTCTATGAAACATGTAACAAAAAATTACAACTGCAAACATCCATGTGCTCCAAGGGCTCTTCACACATTTCAATCTGTTCCAAGCAATTTTTATTCTTTGAGGAACGAACAGAAGTAGGTTTATTTTCCTATGCCAGACTGACTGGTCCTCTCCTCTTCCTTGGAAGTAAAAAAACCAACCCTCTCTCAGTTCTGTCAGCACAGAGATAAGGATCAAATTTCAGAGAACTGCAAGAAACCCAACCTTTTAATTTTTCCTAATGCTTCACATGTGTCCCATCAGTAGCAGACTAACGTTTTCCTTATTTGTTCTTCTCCTGCACAGAAGAAAAGAGCTTTCAGTCTGTGTGAAAGACGATGCCTTGGGCACTCCCTATGGGCCTCCTATTGTTCACTGTAACTTATTTCTCCTGCTGGCAACTGGAGACTCATTCACCAGATTTCTCTGGTGACAGGTATAATAAGAGAGAAGCAGATAACTTCTATTGCATCTCTGGACACCTGCTCTGAAAGGGTTTTCTGTTCCTGCACGCTGTTATTTGAACACATATTTGACCTTCCCAAGCAAAGCACAAGTTTTCCACAGAAAAGCCTTGGTCTGACTGTCAAACTGAAGGGTGGTAAAAAAAACCACCTATTCTCCTCAAATATCTTCCAGCACTCCCTTCACAAATTGAAAAACCAACAGCCTCAAGGACTCATTTCCAGTCCTGCAAAATACAAGACTTAAAACAAATAGGGCTTTCCTGTCATAGTACAAATAAAACTGTGACACTCTGCCTATCTATCAGAATTGTAAAAATACAAAGTCTTGTGAAGGAGTCTTGTTGGTTTTCCCATGAGTTTTTTGCCATGTGACCAAAAGGTCTACTTTCCCCCACAAAAGCCTTGACAGGAACCTGGAAAAGCAAAGCAGCAGATTTATTTTTTTTTTTAAATTCTAAATGCTGAGCCACTGAAAACTAAGGAAGGGCTCTACATACACAGCAAATTCCTGAGCCTGGTGGGACTTGGGAGTTGAGATCATTGCTTCCTCCAAAGTCAGCCTGAAGAGTAGAACCATACTAACAGTCTTCTAGTATTCAGTCAGTGGCTTTCAAAACAGTCAGTAAACCAAAAAGGCATGAAAATTAGGTTCTGAGGAAATGGTGAAGAGGAAAATATGCACATCAGATTTTGGGACAGCTCTTGAGCAAGGGGAAGAAGAGCAGACAAAGAAAACTCCATCAGAGAGGGAGGAGAAGCAACGTGAGTGAACAAAGATGCTGGATGAAACTAAAAACCAAAGAGATCACAAAAGCCACATACTTCAGCAAAGGCCAGAATCCCCTGGAACAACTTCCTGAGGGCCAGGACAGTCTTTGTAACTAATAATTTTTCTAATCAAGTTTGCAAGCTTTCCCTGGAGGGAAATTACAGTTTGCACCCAGATTTATGAGACATGAGTTTATCCCTGGGATAATTCCTACACCCTCTAATTTTGGCTTGTGACTTGAGAAGCCAAGGGGTGGCTCTGCAAAGGGATCAGGGAATGAAGAAGGGGAAGGAAAAGAAAGGAAGAAAAAGTACAGAAAAAGATATAGAGGGAAACAAAGAAACCATACAGATAGTGAAGAAAAATGAGTAAAAGTAGCCTAAAAAGACAAAGTAAAAGTTTGTATGCAATAAGTGGATTTCTTTTAGTAGAAGATATGTGGGAGAAAATAAATGGAATAAGAGAAAACAATTCTGTCCAGGAAACAATTCTGGGGCTGGAGCAGGGCAAGCAGGGGATATGAGGGAAAAAATCACAACTTTATTTGCTTTTACTCTCAGATCACTGAGTATTTCAAGGATGACTTTTCCAAGCACAGAATTCCCTGTACCAGAGACAGGGAGCCTGTGTCCAGCTGGCCAGGCACACACACTGACCAGTGTTCAGCTGAGCAGTCAGTACCCAACACCACATGACAATAAGCCAGAAAAATGCTACATATTCACCCACATTCTCCCACTCTTCCAGGTGACAAATCCTTAGTGATCCCCTGCTCCAAGCAAAACGTGGGAGCAGATGCTCTTTTAAACTCACTTCACTGCTTTCCATGCTGCCCTGATCAATACAGCTGTTGTTCATTTACTTGTTTTGAGCTCCATGACAAGGGAGAGCAGCGAAACTTTACCTGGACACCAGCTCTGGGGGGGATCAGATGTGTGCAGGCTTTGTGATCTATGCAGGAGGAAAGGGGACACCAGGAACAGGGACACAAAAGGAAGGGACTGCCCAGCCAGGCTCTTTCTACTGGCTTCTTTAAGCAACAGCTACAGGATCAAGTAACAACAACCAAATTTAAAGGGTTTGCCACATAATGGTGTGAGTTCAAGTCTTTACAGTCGAGAGTAGCTCAAGTGGAAAACTGTATAGGACAGATCAGAACATCCTGACTGATTCATCAGGCACAGAGGCTGGTTTGTCTCATTTACAGCTCTATCAAAGAAATCAATCAGCAAGAAAGTTAATTTAGGGCAGCACAGCAGGCTTCTCTCACCTCTGCTAGGCACAGGGTGGCAACTTCCAAGAGGTGCTGCACAGAGAGATCAATTTTCTCACCAGATCCAAGTTTACTCCTATCTTTGCTCTAAAAATCACACCCAGCAAAACACAAAACCAGAAGCTTCCAAGTGGATAAACACTGCATAAATCTTACAGCAGCCGAGCCCTAACTTAGGCAGAAAATGCACACAGCATCATATGCACACAAAAAGCCATAGACAAAAACTAACTCAGGGAAAAGAAATCTGCTAAAAGTCTTAGGGCAGTAAAACCAGGCAGCTTTACTACATCCTCTTTTGCTTCCACCTATATGTTTCACCCACACAACTTCTACCTGAGACTGAGAAAAACAAAACACACAAAAAAACACCCCAAAAGACAAAAATCCCTACAATAAGCAGAAATATTCAAAAACATGTTTCCCCTCCCATCAGTCCTTCAAAGTCTCTTTATAACTCATGCAATACTGCTCTGGATCAGCTCAGTGAGTCTCACACTGCACAGGGCTGTGCCAAGAAGTGTGCACTCTGGAGGTATCAGAAGAAACAGAAAAAGCCCTGCTCATCTACAGACAGACTTGAATGACTCCAGAATGACTCAAGGAGAAGGGAGTAATTATTCCTGAGCACTAAAGACAGCTGGCAATTTACTCACACCACATGCAGAAAGACTTTTGAGCATTCAGCAGCACAGCCAAAGAGATTTATTCCTTCTTGCGTGCGCCTTTCTCCCTGTGCTTCCAGTCTCTCTGCTCCTGGGAGCTCCATTAGTTGTGCCAAAGTGTATTCCTTTTTCATCTACCTACTGCTTTCCAGATTCATTTCACAGCATGGCTTTTAAAATTTTAAAATCAAAGGGAAAATAAAAAAGAAATCACAACATTTGACCATAGGAAACTAACACTGCCCAAATAAGCACATTGTTGGGTTTTTTCTTTGTCTGTTTAAAATTTCTAAACACAAAGAAATGCAATGGAAAAGAAAAAAAGACAAATGAACAGTCAAATCCCAAAAAACCCAGATTTCTCCTTGTCATTTAAATTTGACAGATCTGGGTCCTGCAGTAAGACTGACTGCCTTCAAGCTCCACCAAAAAGACTCAATTGCATCCACATGTCAGTAGTCTGTTTTCTCAGCTCCTTGTCAGTCTGAGTACAGGGTTAGGCTCTGCCTGGTTCTTATTTTCCAGGTGCTACAAGAGGCTAAAATGGAACAGTAGACTGACTACCTAGACAAAGAAATTAAAAAGAAGTGAGATGCCTCTCTACATCCATCACTTTCATTTATTTCCACATGGGAAGCAAAAGATGTCTCCTTATTATCCTCAGAGGGAACAGAAATACATGAGTAAAGACAACTTTTCCTAAGTGGATGAGAAATTTAAAAAGTAAATGCTGTTTCAGGAATATGGAACCCATAAAACAGTATCAGTAACTAAAGGTTAAAATATTTACTGGCACATGGAAAATAGAATTCCATGCTGACAGAGCATCCCAAGTATAGCACATTCAGGGGTAAATTAAGACCTCACACACACTCCAGAGGTGACATGAGGGGAATTGTAGCGACAGGACAAGGAGCAACCAGTACAAACTGAAAGAGAAGAAACTTTGGTTAGATATTAGGCAGAAATCATTACTGTAAGAGTGGTCAAACACTGGAACAGGTTGCCCAGGAAGGTTGTGGATGCCCTGGAAGTGTTCAAATGCAAGGTGGATGGGGCTTGGAGCAATCTGGTCTAGTGGCACGTGTCCCTGCCTATGTCAGGAACTACCCTATCTTGTTCTTATCTTGGAACAAGATCATCTTTAAGGTCCCTTCCAGCCCCTTGACATTCTATGATTCTGTGATTACCACTTTTCTGTAACGAGTTCCCAACTTCACCTTGCCCCTCAGCACAATCATCACCTTGAAATATCAAATCCCAAACCACTTTCAGCAGACTGAGCAATGAGGTTATCCCATTCTTCCCACACAACAGGTGACCCCCCAGCACCAAAGACCTGCTGTGGCAGAGATCCACAGGAAGCAGCCCTGGCTTACCCACTGCAGGGAAAGCTTTTCCAGGAGAGCGGCACCGCACGCCGTCCACACGAGGAATTCAGGCACAGCCAGAGGAGCAGCTTCCCTGACCTCACCAACACCTTCTGCTCACACAGCTCACCAGAGTTCACCTCAGTGCCCCAAAGGGATGGCCAGCTCCATGTTCATGCCCTCTCCTTAATCCAGGGGTCTTTCACCAAAGAAGTGCCCCACAGTATCCCTGGCACAAGGCACGGCTGGCCAGACACCCTGCCAGCTCCAGATGTGTCCAGCTGCACATCTAAAGATCAGGGAGGCACAGCTGAAATGGCCTGTGCTGCTGCAGAGCAGGCTCAGAGAGGAAGAGGCTGTGCCACTATGTTCTGAGCCACATGTGCAAACCACCCCTCACGTCCTTCACTGGTCCAGCCACAATCTCATGTTGCTTAAAATATAAATATCCCTTGGAAAAGGCACACAACCGGGGCAAAGTGCACAGGTAGAGCAAACACACAGCTGCCCTCTGGAACTCTGGCTGGCTTTTTTTTTTACAAGGAAGGGTTATGATTCCTCACCAGTGCACTTTGCCAAGAGCCAGAACTGGCTTTTTAACCCCATGTCCTGCCCCACTGCCCAGCGCTGCAGGCTCTGCTGTTGCCTCATTCCCAAGCTAAATCCTGCAAACCTCACCAGCCCCACTGCCAGTGGTTTGTCACACCACAAAGTAGCATTTCATTACAACCCTCAATCATAATTTGAAATATTTAGAAAGCACAAACTACAGTGTTACTTATCCATTACAATTCTATAATACACTGCTGTGAGACTCTTTGCTTTTCAATGTACATATTAGAAAACAGAATATATTTTGACCCATATTCAAAGTACTGGCTGAATTTTAGACAAAGAAAAATGGGTAAAAATAAGCAGAATGCCTTCTGAAATCAGGCACATTAACCACTACTGCAACAACCATTTGATGCACTTCAGAGGAAAGAATGTTTACTTTCAGCAGTGCAATAACCTGGATGAAGCATCACTTTAAATGCTCATCACTCGAGAGATGGGCACGAGTTACTGATCTGCAGCAAAGGCTTCTAGTTATTCCCTTCTAGGTTTAAAGCTCTGCTTATCACTTGATTCTTAAAAGCAGCCAATTCTGCTCCTGTTCTTCTCTTGGACATAAGAGAAAAGGAATATATGTGTAAACTCCCCCACCCTGCAACTTCTCCCCTTCCATTCTATGCCTTGTCTCCCAGAAGCGTATTCAAAAGCTGGAAATACTCAAAATACTAAACAACTGAATAAGGAGTCACAACAAAAACAGAGTGACCAAGTAACCTTCATATCTGAGAGGCACTCAGACAACAAGAACAACAACATTCAGAGACTTCTTGAACTTTACCCCAGTTTGCACTATTGATGTGGCTGCTTTCCAGAGACTGGACTTTCTCCTACTATCTACACTCATCTTTCTTGCCACAGTCGTATTTTTTGTTCTAAGGCAGTTTGCAACAACAGCCCCTTTTGTAAGTCCAAATGGCTCTTTAGGAATTATGATAAAATTAAAAATAAAAAAGCAACTTCTCTCAGGACAAATGGGAATCTTGAAATCAAAAGGACTTAAACATTTATCAGTGTGCTATCCTCTGGATAAGAGAGGATTGGAAAGCACAGAGGTGCAAGTAATTTTTGCTAGGGAATGACTTCTCTCTTCACAGGACAAATATTTTTCCAAAGCTGCTAATCACTGGAGTTGTTTTATTTTGTTTCTTTAGACCATCAGAGCTACTACAAGCTGTCACATAGCATTTAGTTTGGAAGTACTGTGTTAAAAGACAACTGGAAGGTGGAGGGGAAGGAATCTTACCATATCAATGACTACTTCACTCTTTCTGCCTTGATCATAGCAGAGAAACTGTATTTCACTGAAATGGGCATAATGCTGGGGGCCAGAAACAGGGGAGACAGCAAGCAAGCAGACACTACATTGCTCAGCTGCCTACAAACTGTTTAATGCATAATTAAAAACTTGATCACAACAATAATGAAAATATTAAGGTTCACAGCACTAGCAGCTCCATAAGTATCTATCTTTCAAGGCTGAGTATTCCTACTCCTGTGCACCTGCATTTTTGCAATGTTCCTTTATTACAGATTATTCAGAGACCTTAATTTCAGAGTGATTTTAGAGTCTTATAGCCATGAAATCACATCTTCAAGAGAGTCAAATAATCTCAAACTGAATTAATGCACCGACCTATGGGTGTATTTGCATATTGGCACTCAAAGCTTTGGCTTTGAGCACACTGACACCGAGGCAGGGAGATGACAAGATGACTGAAGTTTGAGGAAAAGGCTTCCAGGTTAACAGTCAGAGAAAAGTTGTTCCTTGAACTTCTAACCAACACTTATGGAAAAGATCTGGGTTTCTAAACATAGTGCCAAGAGATGTTTTTAGATGTTTCCAAGACACATCCACACAGGACTGGCAGATGCCACATTAGACCACTGGGAAATCAGTGCCCTTTGAGAGTGGTGGCTCCAGGCCAGGAGAAACACCCTAAATTACCCAGAGGGACATTAGATGTTCAGCTAGACAAGCTGCCCCACAAAGTCTCCACAACATTTAATTAAAGCAGAGATAACAGTTTAGAGCCAGTCTGGTCCCTCCATCCTTCCCCCTTCCAGACAGTTCATGTGGTGGATGGACACATGATTTCAATGTGCAGGAAAAAAAAGCTGCTGCCTCAGTGTAAATATTTTTGATATTTTGCACGGTATCAGTCCATCTGAAGAAACTTTAGAGAATAGTGGCCATGAGAGAAAGAGCACATGAAGAAAACCTGAGCTGCAAAGGAGGAAAATAGAAGGTAGCAACAGGAAAGGCCTAGGCTTTCACAACACAATACTGTTTTCCTCTACTGCTTTGTGAGAGATCATGGCAGTTTCTCTGTCTCAAAAAAGAAAAATATCAAACAATCTCCAATATGAAAAAGCATATATTATGAACTGAAACCCCCCCAGGTTTTAGATATCAGACATCATAGATATTAACTACCTGAGATGCACACTTCATGCTTTTGGGAAGTGTTTTCCAACTTCACAGGGCCATCCTGTTCTCCAAGGCCACAATGATTGCTAATGGGAACCACCATGATACAGTGAACAAAGGTGACATCTTCTAGATGATCTTTTAGACTCCAAATAATTTGCCTTAATTTACTTGAGTGCTTTGTAAGTTTACTCAGCTCAGTGGCAAGAACTTTGAATTTCAAGTTCATACTAGCAATAAACAGGTCAAAACAAAATATGACCATGTCTGATCTACAGAAAAAAACCTTATGCCAAGAGGAAATGGCTTTGTTCTCCTTTGGGCTTTATTACTTTCCCCAACACATTTCTGTTAATCAAAAGTACATTTAATACGAAATAGAAATTAGTGTTCCGAAGTCTGAAGTGAAACTGTGTCAGGAAAGCTGATCATTGACAATGGGAAAGACCTACGAAAAATTAGTTTGAACACTCCAATTCTTCCAACTTCTATTGTAAGCAATGCCCAGCAACCAAAACATGCCCATACAAAATGAATCAGCCCTGACTGAAATTTGATTTTTGACCCGATTACATTCTTCCTCCCAAAATAACCTCTCATTAAAGAACCAAAAAGGCTGCAGTCAAGAACTGGCCAACATAACCAGAATCTTTAGTGAGCTAGCACAGCCCCCTCCACATGCAGAAGCTCTCACTTCCATCACAAGAACTGCAAAGCTGTCTGTGGTAAGTTAACAACTGAACAAGTTTCAAGATAGCATTTCTACATAAATTAGGACTGCATCCAGACCCGAGGCATAAAACTAGGACTCCCAAAAAAAAGAAGAGATAATGCATCCTAAAAAATGGGCAGCAGCTCTTAAATGGCTGTAAGAGCCCTCCAGAGAGTAGTCTGAGCCTCTTGGCCTCTGGCAAAGCAGCACAAAATGCCTTGGTGGGACACAGAGGGGGAGAAGCAGCAGGAACAACTCCATGAGTTCCTAGTGGAGAAAATAAAGAATTTGACAAACAGCAGACTCAAGATGTGACAGACCCCAAGGAGCACTAAGCAAGGCCAGCAAAGATGTGCCACAGGAATTTAGAACAAGACAGGCAACAGCAATCCCAGACTGCAACAGGTTGAACAGATGATGCTGCACAGGCCCCACAGCATCTCCCTGACACACTCCTCTCTTCCAAGCCAAACCAGCCCCTAGACCTACTGTTTAGTTCACAGCTGAAAAAACAGCAGTAGCTGCCCAAATGTGGACATTCAGGTCTGCTGGCTGCCTACAGATGGACATGGCAGAGAACAGCAGCCCCCGCCCCATGGCAACATAAAAGTTAAACCAAAGAAAAACCAAAAGGCCATTGTCACTCCCTGCATGCTCCTCCTCTTTCCCCAACACACAACTTGTACCAAAAAATGGTTAGAGGTACAGGAAGGAAAACCTGATCTGAGTCTACTGGAAGCACAAAAATGAAACCCACAGAGATGAAGCCTTGCTAGTACAATTACTGCATCTATCACATTGTGCAGCGTTATACCTGCTTCTTATTGTAATTTGGCAACTGATTCTAAATGCCTAAAAAAGGGCCTGACAAAACCCACAATAAGAGGGATGAAACAAGGAAGAGAAGGAGGAGGAGGAGGTGAACAAGAGAAAATTATACCAAGATAAGCTGGAGATGCAAAGATGCACAATTTCACCTGTCTGAGAAGATCCACCCTCTTCTAGAGATGACATGCAAGTTAAAATTTCAAGCAAAAAAGCTCAGCACAGGAAAAAAAATCCCCACTTTGTAATCAGGTTGCATCTTCTTGATGCTGCAGGAACTTGTTAAACACTACTGCTGTCAGCCAGACACCCCTGCAGAGAGGACCTGTATCAGTGCAGTGGGGATTTTAATTTGGGTAACAACTATTTGCAGGTTCAGAAGCACACAGCTAATGAGGACTCACTGGCTATCCAGAGCAAATACATAGTGTGGAGTTCAGGTAACTGGCTTTCTGCTGGTTATTCCCTATCTCCTATCTGTAATTTCACCAGATTTGTGAACTCCAAACACTACATTATCTGCCAAAGACAGTGTTCCAAGATGGAGGGTCCATTTACCTCACAGTAATGTCCAAAATTCTTCCACCGGACAGAACCCCGCCTTAATGTTGTCCTGGAACCAAGGCAGAAATATAGCAAGGCTCCCCTCTCAGAGGAGCACCTGGTATTTTGAAAACCAGCAAATTACAGATTGCCCCAACAGCTACTGAGTTATTAAACAGAGGCTCAGTTTATCTTAGTTCTGTCTCCCCTGTGTAGGCACAGGGCCCACAGAGCAGTAGGAAGACTGAATTTCCTTGTGGTCAGGAGGCAAGTTGTGCCTCATTTACATTAGAGACACACAGGTTTTTATGCTTTTTTAAACACAGCTGATGAGAGCTCAGCACTGCCAAGGTTACATGCTGGTCATTGCTGGGAAGAGAACTCCAAGAACAAGATGCTCCTCTTGCTCTTCCTTGCCTGGAGCACCCCAGATCGCCGGTGTTTTACCAACACACAAAGACCGTATGTCCTGCCAAATAATTTTAGGCTCACCACGCACCAAAGAAATCAATTCAGGAAGCTGGATGGTATTTCTTTTCTGCTCACACAGAGTGACAGACCATCACAGTCCATAAATTTTCTGGTACTTCGTCTCAGATGCTTGCTAGCGAAGCGTTCGCTGGTACAGGGAGCCAGGAACTTGACTCAGATTTTAATTCAATGCTTATGGCTCTGCAAAACTACTTCAGCACCCACCAGCTCTGTGCAATGGCTGTGACACCAAAAAGGCAAGCAGGACAGTGCTGTAGAGAGAACCAGCACCTGAATTTAAATTCTGCCAGCACTCACCCTGTCTTTCAGCTTTTGTTCAGTGCCCTCCATGCATTTCTGGTAGCTGTGACTCTCCTTTGGCTGGCCATCAGGAATTAATTGTGCCACAGAAACTCACTGAGAGTCCTAAGGATGAAAAAAATAGCCAACTGGAGGCACCATGGTCTTTCTGGTAGCTGGGTTCAAGCACCTGTTTTGAGGCTGATCTCTAAGGTTACCACCTTCAAGGCTTTGCTCCACCTTCTCCATGAACACACACGGGTTGCAAGTGAATAGCTTCACATTCCCAAAGAGGGGGATAAGAAGTAGCCCCTATCTGAAAGGAACACTTGACAGAGAAGCAAAAATACCAATATCCTTCCCAGGGTCATTTGATCTGACACTCAGATAGGTCAGCATTGCCCTGTGCTGGAATTCACAGCACGTGAGGCTCCAAGCGTGGAGCAGGGTTGGAACACAAGTCTCTCCCAATATAAAATTGCAGAGTGTGCAGCTAAAGGAGATTTCTACAAGTCACCTAACCCAGCTGTTCCCAGCCTGTGACAGCAAAGCTTCTCCATCACCTTTTACTTCTCTTCATGACTGCTAATTTCTTGGCCTCCACTCCCTCCTTGTTTTGTTTGGGTTTTTTTGCAGCAATATAAGGGATGAGCAGGGAAGGCCAGAATTTACACTCTTTGCATCTCCCCTGCCCCTTGCCACATCTCCTAAGGGCTCATTTCCCACCAGGGACCAGGCACTCCAGTCCCCAATGCACAAACACCAAATCTCAACTCTCCTCCAGCAATTGCCAGGAATTTTTCTTTTTCAGTTCCTTCCAGCAGCATCGATTTTACAACTCCTGCTTGGCAACAGAAAGCTTTTTCCAAAGTTTTGCAGATCTCTATTCTGCATCTTAAATCCCCAACTTGTCCTCTCTACAGCAGGCACAGACATCAGTTCACTCCCTCCTGCTCCTGCAGCAGGCTTTCAGGTGTTCCCTAGGTAGAACCATCCTGATTCTTTAAACCTTCCCTTTATTAATGTTTTCTAGACATCTGTGATTTCTTTTTCCCCCTCAGTTTTTCTTACAGCTTGGTCCACAGGAAAAGGTGCCTTCAGCTTCATGCCACAGCCCAGCTCATGCCAAGGAGAATAATTTTGCAGGGGTGTGTGTGTGCATCTTCATCTAGGGTTGGTTTGTTTGGAGTCAGAGAGCAAGGAAGGGTTTGGGCTTCTTGGGGTTTTTTTGCAATCACCTTAGACTGACCCACCTTCAAGTTTCAAACAGCAAAGTGGAAGCACTGCATTTTTGGTTATTATCAAACAGGTATTTGGTAGGAATACAAGAAAGCCTAGAGCTCTTTTCCCCTTTAGAAGTTTTGCCAACGTTGATGTGTTAATGAACAGCATTAAAGAAAAGCCTCCAGAGTAAATATAGAGGCACAAATTAAGGTAGGCAATGGTATCACCTAAAACTGAGGCTGTTGTGATTAATCTTATTCAAAAGGAGGGTTCAAGAGCACCAGCAGACTCCTCTGTTCCAGACTAAACTGCAGTCCCCCTATAAATGATGGTGACAACCTTTTTTTATCCAGTGTTGGTATTCCTACTGCACTGGGGAAGAGCAAGGAGCCAACTAGATAGGAGGTGGCCAGTTTTATCTGCTCTGTGACCAAATCCTCCTGCCCAGAAATACTCCACCATTCCACACACACTGGATCAGGCAGAAACCTAAAAAAGACGAACATGGCCCTGTTTCCTCTTAGGAAGTTAATTAACCAGGACAGTTAATGCTGGCCAACAAGAAAGGACAGGCCTGTGAGAGGAATGGGGGGGTAAGAAAGGGAGGAAAACTAAAAGTTGGTTATTTTAGGTCAGCCAGTAAAACCAAAGCATCTGTGCAATGCTGCAAGGTTCATATTTAGAACTAAATTCATGAGGTTCAGAAAGGCAGCTTTACAAACACCACAGTATGCTTCAGACCATTCTTAATGCTTTTTGACCTGAACCCATTGCTTTGAAAGCCAGCAATTTTTTTACCAAGCCTACCCCTCCCATATACCTCCCTGCCACAGGGCAGCAATACAACAGACATTTCTCTCCAAATTAAATCCACTTCTTCTTGAATGAAGAGGGTCATGATGATGAGGGCACTACACTTTAAAAAAGGGCATTAAAAAATAATTATGTTAAACCATGTATCAGCACAAATTAAAGAGAGACAGTAAAATGCCTGCTTTCAGCTTGCTTAAATATTCAATTAAAAAAGCCATCTAGGCAAAATTTTGTTAAAATAAATCAACGGAGGAAATGCCTGTTAAACCAATGTTAAATCACATTCTTTTGAATGTTCTCTCACTGAGAAGGAAGTCTTCACTGCCATTATCAACCCAATCCTGTTCTCAAAGGCTGTGCCTTCCTTCACAGCAGCAGTGGTGTGAAGAGCAACCAGTGCTAGTTTCAAATGCAATGCCAAGTGCAGAAAAGCTTCTGCTGGCTTCCCTCATACAAAAACACATCCTCCTCCTCTCTCAGACCCAGCAAGTTACCCACAGATGCCCTTTCACAGCAGTTCAAAGCTTCCTTTGGGAGCCATCAGGACAGGTTTAGAATTGGAGCTGGAAGACTCAGTGTAGATGATGTAAAGCAGAGCTTTGCAGCCTTCAGTGCCTTGAAGGAAAACCAAAGGTTCAATCTGCAGACCAGATCTACCAACAAACATTGAGATCACTGCAGAAACAGGAAATGTTAGAAGATGTTTAAGGTTTAGGACATTTAAAAAATTGATGAAATACAAACAGTGCAAGAAAAAAGAAAGGAAAGAAAGGATTACACCACTTTCTTTTGCTGCAGAGAATGGTAGATGCTCATTACCTGAATGAAGCAAGGCTCATAGTGGGCTGCATACAGCAGGTCCTGTTATTACAAAGATGAACAGTGCCTGGTTTTTACTGTGAAGTGTAACTGAGGTGATGTTGTGAGGGGGACTCATCACCACCTCTTGGGTCAGCTCTTGTTCTCCAGCAAGATATTACTTCTGAAAAGCCAACACACCTCTCCAGCAGTGCACTGGAATACACCAGAAAAAAGCTATAGTACACAGACAAAAATTAAACTTCTCCTCATTGGAAAGTTGTTGGCAAAAACTTCAAAGTTAAAAAAAAGCAGAGAAGTACATCAAGAGGGCTTTGGTATAGGCAGAGCTGCACCCAGGAGAGTTTGCCAGCAGCAGTGTACATCTAACACCATAAACATAGATATTTAATGGACATGTCTTCATTCTTAGACTCCATACTCCAGAAACCTTTACCAGAAGTTATGGTCCTCAACTCACAGCCACAGCTCCAGCTGCAACAAATGAGCTGAAGCAATGCCATTTTTAACCAAAGTTTTCAAAGGCAAAGCTGAATGTCTTTTCTGGGGGCTGAGCAGGACCCAGGCAGCAAACAAACAGGTCAGAGCCAAGTCCACCCCATCTCCTGACACATCCCTGGCAGCAGACAGCAACTGATGGCCAGGGAAGAGCAGAGGATGAGGGCAAGCACACTGTGACCCTGCTGCTAACATCCCAGTGATCTGCAGCCAAGGCACTTCTCTGCTGCTGCCTTCAGTTTAAGGCACCAGTGCTGCTTTAAGTTCAGTTTAAGGCACCAGCGCTGTTAAGCAATGAATGCAAACTCAGTCTTTTCAGAACAGGCAGAGGAAGAGGGCTCACTGAGTGTTTTCTAGTGAATATTTGTGCAGGAAAGCTTGAAAGGAATCAGCAGTGTTTGGCAGCAATAGGTCTTGCAGCATCTCAGAAGATGCTGGGGAGAAATGCAGCTGGAGTGTTTAGGCCAGCCAGTTCAGCTTCCACTGAGAGAAACAACTCAAGACAATAATAAGCAAACTGAGTTACCTAAAGTACATCCCATTTTATCTGCTAAAAGATTCCTAAATTCCTAAAAGATTACACAAACAACATCCTTGCTACAGTGCTAACTAAATATGATATACATCTGGTTTTGAGTATTTGTCCTCTTCACAAGTAAGAGCAACAATGCAGGTTAATTCAATGTGAAAACCATTTACAAGTTTCAGCAGAGTTAGTTGTGAGCAGAGACCAAAAAACGGTAAGGCCCTGTCCCCTTGCCATGGGTGGCCAGGAAAGCAAAAGACAAGATAAAAACTTCAAAACACAAAAGCCCAAAAGCCACCTCAATCCCATGATCCCAGTGATGATATTCCACTGAAAATGGATATTAGTAACAATCTGTGATCTGGCCCACAGTCCCACTGCTACTTATACATTTAGCCAAAAGTACTTTACAAATAAAGCAAGCTTTAAAAAAAAATAAATTCCTCAAATAGAGAGGGGCTCCAACCCTCCATACCATAAGTAATCACAGGAAGCTGTCTGAGGAACCAGAGGCACCACCTCTGCTGTGACCAACAGAAGGAAAAAAAACATTGTTCAGGGGGTGATTTGGGTCACAGCCTCTTCACTGCCCTCAGGAAATGAAAACCCTTCTTTCCCTTTCGCTTCAGCCCTCTCATAATTCAAACCTGGCTAGCTAGGTTAATAAAAGCCATGGTTAATAACCCAAGGGCCATCAGCATCAGAGAGATGCAAGAGGAGAAAATTCAGCTCAGACACCCTGGTAAGGAGATCAAGACTTCAGAAAGGTATTTGGAGCCAGAAACCCACAGAAAAAAAGACACTGTGCAATTGGGACAATCAATCACAGCTGCAACTGGGAGACCAGCTCTTGCATTAGGCATTAAAGATGTGTCAAACCTAGAGCTGCACATCCCTACTCAGATGGGAGAACATCCACAACACTGAAACCTGCTGGAAGGCTACCTACCTTTGTCAAATACACTGATTATGGCTGTGTTACTTAGCAGTATGTCAGCTGTTAACCAAGACTTATGTCCATAAGCAGTCCAGCCCACATCACTAGCAGGGACATGAAAGCTGACCTAGCAAGAGAAGACTGAAAACTGGTAATGCTAAAGCATGGTATGAATTATGTCAAGAGGAAAGACAGGCTGCTTTTGAACCAGCACATAAATCACACATTTCCCTCCATCGTGTTCCCCTGAAAAGATCAAATCTGCATTTGAAGTACTAACAACTTTGAATCTCCAGGGGGGAAAAAAGCATTCTTTGTGCAGAGTCAAGCTTCGGCAAATCTTGCAGCAGTAATTACAGACACTGCCTCCCCAAACCATCTGCTGTGGCATTTATAACTCCTGGAAGGGCAGCAGGCAGAGCTGGTGGAGGAGAAGAGGAGCGTCTCAAGTATCTCAGCAGCCAGAGCCAGGCTGCACAGGAAAGCTGTGACACTGGTCTGACCCAAACAGGAACTTGTGTCCTGCTTATCCAGAGCTCCTTCAGCTGGCAGATAGAGCTGGTGCTCGTGTAGCAGAGGGAACAGCAGGATCTGCACACTTTTCAGATCAAAGGAAATCAGGAGACCACCCTCAAGTCAAACTAAGCAAGCCCAGGCTGGTAAAGCCCCAGTGGGAAGTGCCTGGACAGAATCTCATCCCACAAATGAAGAAACTCGTGCTCTGGAGTCAGTCTGAGCAACCCAACTTTCCCCTTCAGACGGACATTCCAGATCACAGCGCAGCCAACAGCTCCACACGCCTCTCCTCCAAGCAGTGACGCCAGTGACACGGTCAGAATCATTCAGAATGAGCTAAATCCATCCTTTATCAGGACATGCAGACTCCACCTTGACCTACACACCTTCACGCTGATGACCACAGCATCTGCAGACTGCCTTCACCAGCACAGGTACAGGCAGAAGAGGAGGCAGGACGGGCTCAGGCACCCCTGGCTCACACAAGCAGGAGTTCCAGCAGCAGGCCAAGCCCAAGGCTCGCTGCAAATCCCATCTTCTCAGTACAGCTGGAGACAATGCCGATTAATTGTTTTGCCATCCATACACAATTACTACAATACTCACTTCATAGGGTTGTCACAAGGATTATTTAACATCTCTGAACAGCTTTGAAGAAGAAATAGAGGCTATTGTTCTCGGTAGCAGAGAACTGGGAACTATCTCACATGAATTTTGCATGACTGTGCATGTGTGACAGTTGCAGCACCAATAGATTCTTTTTCTTCACAAAAAAAGAAAAGCGCCTCACAGTAGCTCATTTACTCTGGGCAACATTTTAGTCAGAAATGTATTTTGTTTTGCTGGTTAATATATCCTAAATAGAAATCTACTTTGACTATTTAATTAATAGATTCAGGTGCTGTTTCTAGTCCCTCTTAATTAAGGGAAACACCGTGTTTTTTATAAAGAACTCAGTTTAGGCTGTCAGGGCTTCAAGCGAGCACAACTATAATTACCTAAGCAATGCTAACACACAAGAACAACAAGAGGAGAAAAAAGGGAACTAAAAATGTCACTGAAATCTCATTTCATTTATAGTAAATGAGAAAGTCTGCATGGAGAAGGGCTGCTACACACAGAGAGTCCAATGTCATACCACTTGTGCCTGAACATTAAATAGCTCTTAGCAGTGATGCAGAACATTGTAGCAGTTTAAATAGTTGCTGGTTTATTTGTTTTTTTTCCCCCTGAATACATAGTAGCTGTTGGATGCTAAACATTCTGCAATACGGTTGGATCTGCCTCATTGCTATGGAAAACTTCTGCCATTTCAGTCCAAATGTATAAGGAACCTATATGCCTTTTCTTTCTCATAAAATACAGGAAAATAAACATCTCTTTCAAGGATAAGCATTTTCTTTTTTTTTTTTGTTTCTTTCTTTCTTTTCTGAGCAGTCTGAAACTCCGGCAGTAATCACACAAGTGGGCAACAAAGTTGCAACCCAGGGCACAGCCTGGGTTTCGGCAGAGAAAATTACCATCGTTTCCACTACACCAAGCTTCAAATGATCTTTAAACTCTTTGGGACAGAAAACCACATATTTTGTTTGGAAAGCAAACACCACATCATTGACACTACTGCAAGATAAATGACAGTATTAAGATTAGTCAGCACACCAGCTTTCTTTTTTCTTCCCAGATGGAACAGAAAGCTCCTTCTCTTTATTTCTTGCTGGCTCTCCACAGAGGAGCTGGCACCTATGGGTGCACAAAAAAAATGCAGCATTGCAGTAGCAAGCCTCACAGAGCTTAGATCCCAAGTTACCCAATTCCCAGGGGAGGCAAAAGCCCAAAATTTCATTTGCCTGTTAAATGCAAAGTTTAATGTTGCATGCCTCAGAATAGCCACAAGGGCTGAGGGGAAAAAATTAAAAAAAAAAAACAAACCAAACAACAAAAAACCCAAAAAGACTGGAAACAGCAAAAAGCAACAGGAGCAACTGGGCTGTTTTACCAACACTAAGGAGATGTACTACCAATTCCTGTTTCCCCCCAGGTTTGTCTCATAGAGATCAACACTTTTGGAAAGTTCAAGGTGCAAGACAACACTGACCCTCTCACGAAACAGGCACAAAACAGAAAGCCCACTCTGATTGTTCCTCTGGCCATCACTCCAGTGGGAAGTGTCCTCATGTACCGGTGCATTATTTCAATACCTTCCAGAGAAAAGGCCAGGAAAGCTTTATCATAATTGCCACCCAGCACTTCCTCGGTCAATGCACTGTCCTCCTAAAACTATTTGGGTTTTACTTACTGCAAAAAAGAACCCCATAGGCTCTTAGTTCCTTCTTATGACACTGAACACTCATTTGGACAAGTACAAGAACCCAAGTTTCCTGCTTCCCAAGACAAATGTCCCATCCAGCAGAGTGATGCTGGTTAGACAGCTACAAATACAGAGCAGGAGGAGGAGCTGCTGCAAAGGACTGGATGCAAAGGCAGCACTTGTAGATTGGTCTTTACAAAGAAGATAAATATTTCTTTCATCTTTGCTATAACTTGTGTGTAACATGCCTAAGTGTTCATCTTCCCATCACAGTCATGTCTTGCATGCTCCTAAATGTGTCCAGGCTCACAGGCACAAGGAAATGCTACACATAAATCATAAATATATACTCAGGAGACATAAAAAAAAAAAACAAACAAAAACCACATAAGCAAGGCTTTGCTTCGTCTTTAACTTTTGAAATTTGGACCTCTGCAATTAATAAACCAAGTTTGGTACACTAGCAAATTAAACATTTCCTAGATTATCTTGGTTTTGCCCACTGGTGCCTGTGTCCTAGTGACATTCAGTCCCTAACTAAGGTGCTGACTCACGCCTGGAATCCTAACAGGATCCTGCATCAGATGGCAAACTGATTTTCATGCAACACATTTAAGGGTATCTTCATCAAGCACGCAGCAGAGGCCTGGGGAGCAGTGTTCTTTTTTCTTATTTTATCTTGGTTAATATCATGGGTAAAGAAGAACTTTAGATAACGCCTTCAAATATCTCTCAATTCCATTCCTTTGCGTTTTGGTAAAAAAATATTATCAACTACTTGTTAAGAGCTACCCAGAAGCAAAAGCTCCCCAGCCCTAATGTGAAATGCAAGAGTAGACAGAGAGTACTTATTCCTGATATCTCTGCACCAGAAGGTAATAGAAGAGTCTGAGAAACAATGAAATCCTAGGTTCTCTTTGGGTTTTGTCATTTCTTTTGTTCTTTATCTCCCAGCACTCTGGGTACCAATTGCCAAGACACCTGGTCTTTGTTGAGGCACTGACTATAACCAGGCTACACATGCAGTAACCAAGTATGAGCACTAAAAAAACCCCAGTGAAAGAACAGGGCATTTTTAGCCACTGCAGATGATAATTAAGTTTCTTCATCAGCACCCTGGCCATTCTTATCAAGAATTGTGTTCTCATAGCCAAAGCAGCAAGACTGAATGAAACCTTTCTTTATTTTTTTTTTTTTAAATTTGCCTAGAGTGTGGAAATAGCCTCCCCAAATTTATGGCTATCATAAATTTAGAATGGGTGAACTCATTACAGTTAACAGCAATACTTTATTCACACTGGTACCCCACAAAATGTAAGATTTAAAACCAATTATTCTGCAATAGTTTTGTAAGAAAACAAAACACCATTTAGGATATGAAAACAATGCATCTTTCTGCTAACAGGGGCAGAAAGGAAAAAAAAATTAAGCCAGCATAGGACTATGCAATAATTTCATTTTGTAAGAAGATTAAGACAGAGCAGAAAGCTTTAGCTCTGACTGGGGAAAGAACACATACTTTGTGCTAGTAGAGTTCCCTGTAATTTTAAGTGGAATTTTGTCCAGTTTGTTAATGCACCTCTTCAGAGATAAAAGAAAATACAAGGGGAAGAGGAAATAACATTATTTTTTTTTTCTGTCCAACATTACCTCAAGTAAAGCCCATTCTGATTTCAGCCTTTGTCAGGCACAACTTGAGCACTCTCAGCAGAGCTATCTGTAATGCATTGTTAAACTGCACTACAAAGTTTTGATAAGTGGTCCTGCCATTTTTATCAAGCTCAGCGGGGACAATCTGGTCAGGTATTTTTCCTGTGCTTGTTGAATTCCAGCTATATTTGGAGACCAACTGTTCTCTGTCCTGCTTTCTCCAATTAACTGTGTGTATAAGGGTGGAGAGGTGAAGGTGGGAATTAGGCAAGAAAGAGATAATTAGACTTTCTTAAGTCTCATAAAACTGCTCTTAGTAAAGGCTGAAAGCCATACTGGAAGCAATGAGCATGATCTTAGTCATGGAGGCTCAGTAACAATAGATATGAAAGGGAAAGAAAACTAGAGTACACAGAAAGGAACCAAAAGCCAAGGTTCCTGTGAAAGTTACAGGAAATATTTGAATATTTTTGCTTAAAATCCAAGGGCCAAAACTGTTTGCAGCACAACAATGCTCAACTACAACTCCCATATCTCCTACACAGCTGCAATCTTGCAAGAAAATTAATGGAAACTCCAAGTTCTACTGCTTGTAGAATCAAACTTGGAAAAAATCCCCCACATATACCTATCTGAGATTATGTTGAACTTCACCCAAATGACCTGTGGTTCAAGCACAGTCTCAAGTGAAGAACATCACCACAAGAGAAACAGTGCCAAGTCAAGTGGAGAGTTTTACCACTCTGCTCCCAAACACGCTTGTCACATCAGCAATTCACTGACAGCAAACATGCTTTCTTGGACTCCAGCCTATTTCCCTCAGAGCAGGAGAGGGGGAAAGGCCATGAAGTTTATTTTGGCCTTGAAAATAATGAGTAAGATAACATGATGAGCTAATGAGATTATTACTGCTTTGAGGAATGAGCAGCAAGATTCCTGGGAACTCTGACACTTTCCTTTCTCACACCACACAGGCTCTCCACCTAATCAGTGAGGAAATATGAAGATTAAAAGAGGAAAAAATGTTGGAGGGGAAGAACATACAAGTGTGGCATCAGACAGGTAACCATCTCAACACAAAAATGTCCATCAGAATACACTGTATTAAAAGCTCTATGGGCGTAATCAGTGTATTTATTTATTTAAACGCCTAACATTAGGCTAACACCTTAATTTATCTATCAGCATCCTTTGAACAGAATCCAGGCACAACAGCATCCCATCTGGTTGCCTCTCTCAGATCAATAGGGTTTGCTCTTCTCCATTTTGCACTGGCAAGCCGTGCACCCAGGCACAGCCCGGCTCTTCAGAAACGGGCTTTCCCTCTTTCTTTTTGTTTTAAACCGTTTCCCCACTTTTTGTCCGTCCATCCGTCCATCCATCCATCATCCATCCATCCATCATCCATCCATCCATCCTCCATCGCACTCGGCGGGGAGCCCAGTCGCCCTCCTCCCGGCAGCGAGCCGCCAGCCTGCGCCTCCCGGGACGGCGTCCATCTCACGCGGGATGGGCAGAATGCGTTCCAGCCGGGACCATTGCGCCCTTCCCCGCATCGCCGCCGTGCCCCCGCCCCGGGTACCGCCCGCCGGCGCACAAAGCGCTGCCCCCG